>VZTG01003814.1:727620-895851 GCA_013397845.1 Melanocharis versteri
GAGACCTGATCTGACAAAAACTCTTTTGATCTCAGATAGATCTCCCCAAGAAAGACAGGAGAAGGGCCAGAATCTGGTTTTAGCTAATATATAAAATCCATTAAAAGATGATTCATTCCTGCATTAGCTACTTCTATGCTGTCACTTCTCAGTACCTCCAAATGTAGTATCTAGGAAGATTTTTTTTTTTTTTATTTAGCTGCCAGAAATTCTTTTTTTTAAAATCACATAATAATAAATAGACAAAAATAGGAAGATTCCTCTCAGAAAAAGAAAAGAATCAAGTACTAGTTTCTTTTTTCACAGTATAAGGGTTCTTGAAAAGTATCATGAACCTTTTGCTTTGATGGATGAAAAAATGTATTAAAATCCTATTTTAAAAGAGAAAAGAAAAGAAACCTCCTTGATTTGCAAGAACATGTTTGTAAAGTTAATGATAAATGCATTAGTTGAGTTCTCTCAGAAGCCCTGATTAACTGTTAATTTAACTATCCATATGCCTTTCATGTCACCCATAAAAGAGTACTTCTGTAATGGTCTCTTTCTAGTCATTCTTTTGAAATATCATAGAGAACTCATTAAATATTGAAACAAAACTTGAACAATCTTTCTAAGGCAGCATAGAGTTTGAAGTTCCCTCTAGCAATATTCATATTTTAGAAAAAGTTACACCCTGGTCCAGAGCAGCTTTAAATCTGACATGATGCAGCAGTGCTTTAAGAAGATGTATCACTTTACCTGTACCTTACCCTCATACAGTAGTACTCTATGCATGCTTTTATGTATCAGTTAAGGAATACTGTACATCACGAAGAGAAGATTCAGGTTTCTGCTGATACTTGTGTCCCTAAACCCCTCAAAGGAGCACTTCGTGTATATTAGGGCTAGACAGAAACACCATATCTAAAAATCTCTGCGTTATATATTTGAGAGAAAATTCACTTTTCCAGTTCCAGAGGCTGTTTCATCCCTGATGATTACATGGTGCCCATTAATTCTCTCGCAGTCTATTACTGGTTACTGGAAATTAGCATCATGTTTTTGAAAGAACCAATTTATAGTGAGTGCTCCTTAGGAACAGGAATGTTAATTTCTCAAAAGGAAGAAAGAGGTTACTTTTAAATTATGCCATTTCAGCATATTCAAAAAAATCTTGATTTTGATCAAAACAAGTTGTATCACAGATCCATTGCCAGGAACTGAATGTGAATGTCATTGAAAGGATGATCGGTCTCAGTGATTTAATTTTCAGGCCTCTGGAAATGATGCTGGGGTAACTATATCAAGACAACAGCAGACAAAATCCAAAACCTGCTCATGATACAAATAGGGATAAACATAAGGATAATTCTCTGCCACAATGGAGAAGAGTTCTAAAAAAACTTGTGAATTATAATGTCTTGCATATTGTTGCAACAAACCATTTCAAAATCAAAGGAAAAACTAAAAAAAAAAAAGAAAATTCAGACTACCATTTTACGATTTTATTAATCCCAGAAAAAGAAAGAAAAAATAAATAAATAAATAAATAGATAAATAAATTTTAAAACCCCACCGCAGTAGATCCCTTTTTCCTGCCCCAAACCCCTTAATGTGCGTTGGTTTAGTAGTAGAAACATTATTTTCACATTTCATGAAGTTGAGGGTACTGGAATGGGTTTCAGGATATTTGGGGTGTTTACCTATTTGTTCAGTGCAGATGCTTTGGTCAAGATGAGCTGTTTGAGTGCTGCGTTTCCAGTTCATCCGACTGGATCAGTGAAATCATCCTGTGTGGGATGAGCTGCAGTGAGCTGCAGTTGCCCAATGCTGCACTCAGCTAAAGGGGTCAGGCTCTGCCTGCTTCCATGCCACTTGTATTTCTGACTGTATGATTGCCTACTGCTGGTGTGATGTATGTTGAACTCCTTTTTTCCTCTCTCTTTGCTTGTTTGTTTGGAGGTTTTTTTTTTTTTTTTTTTTTGTATAATCCCTGTAGACGTACTCACCAGCTCTACTTGTGGTACAAGCATCATCTTTCAACATCAGTAGTTGTGCAATGATATAAATACTGAAGTACATCTGGCCCTTTCTGCTTCTGATTTTTTAAACTGTCAGAAGGTGCACCTTCTAAGAGAATATTCAGTTAGGTATAATCCCGTTTCTACTACTCATGTCTTTGACGTTATTCTCTCCACAAGTCTTTCAGACCATGACTCTTCCTTGATAGGGCTTTTTAGATTTTATGTCATTAGTATAATCTACTAAAAGTACTGAAGTGGTGCTTAAAACTTATGGTTTACAAGTTTCAGTTGCAATGTCTTCTTAACCCCATATTCACTTTACCAGTGTAGTTTCCTGATTAGTTATTGGCCAGTCTACAGTTATTGAATCCATCTTCACTCTTCACTTTAACTGATGGTTGTTCCGTGTACATAACTGAATGTTTTGCTGACAATCTGATAGATTATTTGAATTACCTTCTTGCTTCCTATCCCCCAAACATCAAATAAATACATATTTAGAATTAATAGATTTCCCCTTCATCTTTCTGTTTTCCCTCTTTCACTGTCCATTCTAACAGCATTCATTATAAGGTTTCTTGATGTATAAGTCACTACTTCCTCCTGTTTCTTCCTAAGTATAAGTCCTGTAGTCACGTAGCATTATGGTACTATTGTTAGAAATCCTTCCTGTAAATTCACAATCCCTTTCTTTCAGAATTTAATGATAAAGCTTAACCATTCCCTTGGTTGTTATGCAGTACGCTTTTGCTTCTGCTCAGGGTTGTGTTTTCTGTTTCTGCATCCTCATTTATGGTAGTTGATAATCTGTATCAATGTGTTTCTGAAAAGGAGAAACAAAAGAAGAAGTTGCTGTAGGAAGTAGAGCTACCAGTAGAAAGGAAAACTTCAGTTGTACTGCATTTGCCAGCTTTTATTTTTACCCTGACTTAATAGCCTTTGGCACAACGATCACACCCAAATCTTTTCTTCCCTGTGTCAAGCAACTGCATTGTTTGATCTCCCTTTAGGGAGCCCTGAGAGGACTTGCAAATAAGGATAACACCTTTGAAACACATTTGAAAGAAGGCGAGCTCTGGTCAGAATAGCAAATCCATCTATTGAATGGAGTTGTCTGAATGCATACTCGGCACTATAAAAATAAAGTAATCCATCTACTGGATGGAGCTGTCTGAACACATACTCTCCACTCTTAAAATAAGGTAATCTACCTTTTGCAGGGAGCACTAAGCACCACTGCATTCACCATAGGGAAAAATATATGTAGGATATTTAGTTAGGTATATTGGGAGTTACTTTCTGATAGCTTGTATTTGCCAAAGTGCTAACTAAGCATTGTGTTAAAGCATCAATTTATCCATGGAGAGGCAATTTAGCAGTGTGCATTTTTCAGGCAGTGTATTATTTAATATCATATAACGCTGCATGTATGCTTAACCTATCGATGGCTTTGTTCTTTCTGCTTTCTCTGCTTTAGTACCCTGTAGGGCACTTCATAATTTCGAACTGTGATTTTTTTATTATTATTTTTATTTTTTTTTATTATCTCCCTTTATTTTTTGTTGATTTTTTGTTTGGGTTTTTGGTTGGTTGGTTGGTTTTGGTTTTTTGTTTAAAAACAACCAGAAAACTAGCAGTGTTTCAGATGGCACTGACAAGAGGACATATTTGATAGTAAGTTTCACAGAATACAGCAATGCAGCAATACCTCATCCTGAGCTTTGAACTGCTTTCTGGAAGATGTTAATGAAAAGACTGATGGCCATTAAAGGACAACTGTCGTTCTCTTTAGGAGGCAGAATACATTCTCTTTCTCAGGAAGCAGAGGTGAGCCATCTTTCATTATTGGATTATTAGAAACACCTAGCTCTTGCTCTGGGATATAATTTTGATCAGGCATAGTATTGCTGTACCAAATACCACACAGCATAAAGAGCAGTGTTTGGTATTACAAAATTTCTTTAACAAGAGCATATTTACTATTTTATGTATTCTACTTGGATGAGATGCATTTTCCTACAATTTAAAAATGAGAAAAACTGCTTGCATTTTCCTGAAGGCAATGTATTTCACTGCCTACTTAAAATAATTGTTACTGGTATGGTTCATAAAACATTTAAGTACACTGTAGAGTGTCCTCATCTGAAGGTACTGTTTAAACTGCTTTACACATTGAACACTTTATGCTGATATTTTTTTCCTACTGTTTCGATATCACAGACAATCTACTATTTTCATTCCTACTAGGTCAATAATTATTGATCAATTGGTCATTTAGCATAATTCTTTAGTGCTACTATGAATGAAGGTACAAATTGATAATGGAGAATAATTCCATTTTATTTTAATATTTTTTTCTAGGAAGGTAGAAGCAAGCACACAATAATTTCTGAGGTTTAAGGTATTTTGATACTTAAAATGTGATACTTTATTATAACTGTGAAGTGGCAACTTAGATTTCTTTTTTCAAAAACCAAATACTTAAACCTTCTATTAAAAAATTATTGATATATGTAGAACTAATTAATGTGCTTTGCTGATAGGGACAGAATGCACAGTCAAGGCCAGTTTCCTGCAGCCATAGCTCTGTGTCACCCATGCTGATGTCACCAAGGGGAGCAGTTGTCCGGTGCAAATGTCCACATTCTAAGAATCATCTACTCTTTTGACACTGCAAGATACAGGTCACAAACTATATTTGAG
Organism: Melanocharis versteri; assembly: GCA_013397845.1. NCBI lineage: Eukaryota > Metazoa > Chordata > Aves > Passeriformes > Melanocharitidae > Melanocharis > Melanocharis versteri. The sequence goes on from VZTG01003814.1 coordinate 732,327, forward strand.
TTGTCTTTCACTTGTAGTAAACTTAAGAGCTAAGTAGAAAATCAATGCCACCAATGAAGTCTGTCAAAGGAAAAAATGCAGGGAGGATTAAGAGCATCTTCTTCCCATACAGGCAGTACATCTGCTAAGTCAGAATATGAAATGGAAAATATCATCCATTTATTTAAAAAAGTGTTTAATAACAGTAGCTACTGGAAGACTCCCAGAAAAGAGTTCAAAGCAAGGCAAGCATATATACTTCCAGTTTGCTGAAATTTCAGGTGCTTCCTGATAAGGGTTAATGTCTTTGTATTTCATATTCCTTTTTTTCTTTTTTTTTCCTGTGTCAAAAGGTTTTTGAAGCCATATTAGCTCTGTCTCTTCAGAATAGGATTAGTGTTACAAAAATCAATATACATATTACTTTTTTGTCACTTAAGATACAATGCTGCTACATTATAACTTCATATTCTTTTGCTGTAGTCCTAATTTTAGTTATGTTTCATGTTCTCCATATTCAATTACTTATCTTCTACCGAGAGACCTACTTCTTCCAGGATTTGTTCAGAATACTGTAATTATGACACACACTTTTACATTTTCTTGCCTGTAGCCAAAGCAAAATTCCTGTGGATATGACGCAGCAGATGTATTGACTATAATACTGTTCTGTTTGATACTCTGAGATGTTTCTTTTTTTAAATTGCTTCATTTATATAATTCCTTCTCTGTGTTTTTGCACGAAGTGTGGTGCACACGTGTCTCACATTTTTTCCCTTTCAGCTGAAAATTGTATGAATTTTGACCCTACTTTCTTCACTGATTTTTTGGAAACTCTTGGGAACTTTACTCACCCACATGTTTTTTGTGCTTATTGTGATCAGACATCACAAAACTGTGATGGCTCTGTTTTCTGGGCTATTGTTTTTTCCTTCGTGGACAAGATTCCTTTCTGAGGGTTACCTGATCCTACACTCCCTTGAAAATCTTTTGTCACTTCTGACACTAGCTCCAGATCAGTGTGAAGGAGGTTTAAGCCTAATAATTTATTCCAGCATGAAAAACTGTCAGTAACCTCTGAGTACTGTTGTTGGGGTTTTCTCCAATTTTGTATGTTTTAGTTCCCAGGAGACAGGATGTCTGTGTGATTTGTGGAACTTATAATAAGCCTATTTTCCTTAGTACTTTTTTCTGAAGACTTTTCATTATGTTAGTGTGATTTTCCAGAATTCTCTCTCCCATTCTTTCAACTAAATATGTACATATATCATCCTGACATCTCTCTCAAATATTGAAAGAAGTACTGTTATTGGCAGTCTCAAAGGAATTACAGGATCATCCATCCCTTTTGAATTAGCTGCCCATTTTTCTCCAGTTTCCTTCATTTGCTGCTGCTTGTTTTTTTGTTTGTATCTTCGAAGACATCAGATTTATACTGTTGCTTTTTCACTTTCTGGTCTTTCTCTGATTGTTTTTGCAATTCACTTCTTCTACTGATTGCCAATACATCACTCAGTGCTTTGATTTAGCTGCTCCAGTACAAGTAGCTTTATGTCCAGTCTTGTTCTTCCCTCCTTCCATCACACCTTTGATTCCAGCCTGCTGTTAATTGCTGGTCTCGCTGACATTTCCAATCTGAAGATTGGTTTTCTCAGCCAGGAGTTCTACCTTCTGCACACATTATACCTACATATATACCAAATATATATACCTATGTACTCGTATAGGTTAAACATATGTTGGTAGCTTCAATCAGAAACAAATTCAGAAGAAAAGCATTTGGGTTTGAGTTTTCAGTAATTGAAATTCTGTGAATGTAGACAGTTGTTACAAGTGGTGATTCCTTGTTTTATTTTCTTGACAGAGATGTGCACAGATTGTTTATAAAGAAAACTTAACTAACAGTTACTGGAAATGCAGTGGCTTAGAAGCACCAGCAATTTAAATTTATGAAAGAACAGAAACTACCTTTTGTGCTTTAATGCGTATGTAACAGCAGTGACAGCCACACTGTAATAAATAGCATACTTTGTTCACTGCGAGTAAGCAGAAAATTGGGTCAAATGGTGTACTGGTGCTAGCCTTAGCATGGAAATGAATGTTTTCAGGTTCCACTATAAATGGATCATTTGAACCATACAGAGTGCTTACTGATATGCCAAATCAGTGAAATGTACCTTCAAACATGATAACAGTGCTCCATTAGGAATAAAAGCAGATGAAAATTTGTACACTGCTCTGTTTATCACCTTTTTTTTACAAGAAGAAATAAAATAGAAAAGCATCTTCTATAGCTCCCATTAGGCCAAGTCCCTTTTTCTCTTTTCTTTTTTTGTTGGTCTTTGATTCGTTTTTCTCGTTTTGATAAATTTCTGATTATATTCTGAAAGAACGGTGATTGAAGTATCTGCATTGTTATGTTTCCTGGGAAATGTTCTGCTCCTGGTGTGGCTGTACAGCTACAGGATTTAGAACCTACATTCCTGCACCTAAGCCTTACGTTATGGTATAATATCAATTTAAGGAGCAGCATGTCGCTGGAGAAGTACAAATGGGTGGATGCCTTGGGGGATTGGGACCAATTGTCCCAGCAACTTTACAGTGAGGTTAACTTTGATGAGAAATAAAGAAAATTTGCTTTAGTATGTCATTTCATAAGATTGAAATAAAATTCTTTGGAAATTTTTCATATATGTCACCAATCATGATGAATGGAACTATTTAACTCTTAAATCAGGGTAGCTCTCTCTACCGTTTTGTTTTTTTTTTTTCCCTTTTAAATATGTTTTTAATGAAGCCCAGTAAGTCATTATTGAATTTTTCTTCATTGTGAATAATTACTTTCTACAGTTTTCTTAATACATTTGCTAGGGGAGATATTGATTACATTAATTGCTAAGAATAATTGTGGGGTTGACTCTATTTGTATAGATAACTTCAGGCTGAAGGAAGGCATTTTTGACTGTTAGCAAGACTCTGAAATCTGTTGTTCTAGAAAATTAATTGCTCCCTAGTGTTCTGCTGTTCTGAGATTTCTCGTGACCTGGAAGAGTTGCCTGCTTGTTCCTTTAGTATTCCAATTTTATCAAATTCTTTCTTTCCTTTAGTTCACTTGTGCTAATTTTATGTTTCTGATCTGTTATTCTCAGTGTTACTCAAGAATTCAGTGGGCTGATCTCAAAATGCTGTGTGCTACTAAGAATCATACTGTGAGAGTTAAACTATTTGAGATCAAATTTGTTGATGTTAGAAAATGTGTGTTCTGTTGTGGTTTTTTAGATTAAAAAATAATGTACTTGTCTTTCAGCAAATACATACCTAGAGTTTTGTATTTGACTTGTTTTAAAATGTCAGACTCTGTGCTATGGTTATTATGAAACCCTGATGTGGTCTTTCAATATTCACTTGCAGAAAGTTTGGTGATGTATTTACTTTATTGAGAAAACAGTGATGAAACAAGGAGTTAATCCTTAGCCTAGAGCTTCTCTGCTGTAGCAGCCTCTAACTGCCAGTTGTTTTTTGTTGTTCACCCGTATTATATGGCTAAAAATCAAGTTTCACAATAATGATATCTAGCCAGGCTGAGATTTTTTACTATCCCTCAAAGGTTTCAGCACACTGGTCATAACCTAGAGAAGATGGCACCTGCTCCATCCTTTCTACATCTGCAGTGCTGCTTGCAGATGTACTGTGCACTGCTACGCTTTTTGAATTGTTTTAGTCTTAAGTGGAATTGAGGAGATTTGTGGGGGCAGATACCGGTTTTTAAGGCTCAGATCTGGAAACCAGTTAGAATCAGCATTTTCAGGCCACAAGAAGAATGCCTTTCACTGAGGTAAATGGAAGTGAAGTGGTGTGGAGATGAAGTCCTAAGGAAGAAGCATCAGTTATTTTTGGAGACATATTTCCTGACCATTGAGGAAGGTTTTGCTTTTGTAAAGTCTTCTTAAATATGTAAAAAAGTCAGTTATCCTACTTGTACCATAAAACAGATGTGCAGCTTTCTGTGGGTGTGAGTGGGTGGATGGGTGTGACAAGGTTACACTACTATGAAATTTTAGTTTATTTTTGCTCTTATCAAAATCAGTGGGATAATGTGTTTGGTGGAAAGATAGGAAGATATCCTCCGAGAGTACTCTGAATTTAGCACTGTAAGAGACACTGAACAAAGTCATCACCGCGTTTTTGGATTGTCCTTTTGAGTGGTTAACAAAAATGTCGAAATCAAGTGTTTAAAATGCTTCTAGCAGCAGAAAGGCTATAATGTGGAAAAAGGCAGTGGAAAACCAAAATGATGACTTCAATATAAAAATGAACATGATACCTGTGAAAATTATATGGAAGTGGAAAGCTGTTATTTTGAAAAGATCAATACAGAAACATTTAAGAGAAGCTGACAAGAGAAGTGAAAGCTCTTTGCTGGAATAAGATGAATATGAAGCAGAGACAAATAAAATCTGACCCATAAGTGGAAGATTGCTGAATGCATACAATTGATATGTAGACAAATGCAATGCAGACTGATAGGAAAAAAAAAATTATTCTTGCAAGAATAAGATTAATATGGGAATATGTAAAATAAGTAGAATAGAGATCATTGCATTGGAAAGATTAGGGCATGCAATAATGGAAATAAGAATAATGTTGTGTAAGTGTACTTGTTTCTTTCATTATTATTATTTTAATTTAAGTAGTTCATCGAAATATGCTGTTATTTGGTCACCTTGTGGCAAATATTTAGTTCTTTTTTCTTTCTTGAATAGCTTTGGTAAATTATTGCAAGTCAGAGGAAGGTGCTGTGGAAGTGAAGGAAGTATTTTGGTACAGAGTTTTAAAGAATATTGTATACATCCTTGGAAGGGGAAGATCCAAATTCATATTCTCCACATCTTCTCTTTTCAGGGGCTTACACTTAATTTTTTATGAGATTATTGCAGAAAGTCACATCTGGTATGCTCAAGAAATTCTAGACTAAACTTCAAGCCAAGATGGGTTTTGAGTGTCTCCAAAAGTGAAGGCACAGCTTGAGAGTTAAAAGTCTGTCTTAGTTCTTTCAGTTGTGTTGTTTATAAATAATTTAATCCTTTGTCTTGCAAGAATACACTGTTTGATAGCACTGACAGGAGAGTGGGAAACACAAGAGAAAGCTTTCTGGGCCTTTTGTTTCAGTGGAGTTGAAGAAAATAAAAATGTTCCATGTTATTAAAGTCACAAGACAATATTGACTAAAATTAATGTCTTCCTTTCTTCCACTGCCCTATCTGCTGCTCCAGAGGCTTTTGTAAGGATGCTCTAGAAATATCCTAATAGAAAATACAGCATCACTCTCTGTTTGGAGAGGGGTTGTTGTCTGGGGTTTTTGGAGCAATAACTGTAATGACACTGTTCGCTTCAGGAGATGTGTGTCAGTTCTTCATGGCACTGAGAAGTCCTTTATTTGCTATTCATGTTTCAAGCTCACTTCTCTGGAAGTTGGTTTGACTTCTTACCACCAGTATTGACTACTGAAAAGTAATTCAAATATCACCAATATGTGCAGACAGAGATATAGAAAAGGGAAAAAAAAAGGTAATACAGTAAACTCTGTTGAACTCTCAATAAGGGAGTGATTGTCACTGAGCTGAATTCATCTTTTATCTCTGAAGATTAGAATTGTAATAGTGCTGAGATTTCTTTGCTACTTGCTCAGAGAAGTTATTTGATTTATGGTCTCTCATGAATGATCCATTAGCATTTTTCATGCATTGTGGTAGTTAAACTTTCAAAAGACAGAAATATTGCTTGAGTGTTTAATTTCAGAGCTGGAGGTCTTCTTCAAGTCACTTAACTGAACGATGAGGCAGATGAGCATTGTCATGCCCCATCCCTGGAAGTGCCCAAGGCCAGGTTGGATGGGGCTTTGAGCAGCCTGGTCCAGTGGAAGATGTCCCTGCCCATGGCAGGGGGTTGGAACCAGAGAATCTTCAAGGTCCCCATCCAACACAAACCATTCTATGATTCCATGATTATGTAGCACTGTAAAGAAGAGCAAACCAGAGTTCCTGCATTAGAACTTTGTCCTGTTTTTCTGTTAAATATACTCTGAAGACCTAACAAATAGTAATGAAAGGCTAGCAGTGCTGACATAGTGGCTGACAGTGTTGAATATTCAGTTTTGCTACTCACATTGGATGGAAAACCCTCCCACCTAGCATTCCAATATGCATTAAAGTCACGTCACTATCACTCACATCACTCATATCACTAAATCTGTATTTTTATGTTGCTAATGCATCTGCTGATGTAGTTTTTACTAGGAGATCCCACTGAAGAATGCATTATTTGCAATATTTAGGGTAATACAATGCTAATTAAATCAGCAAATATAGTCACTGGATGAAATGGTGAATTATGTCCTGGTTTCAAACCCAAAAAACTCTAAAAAAGTGAAATGGTAAGCCTATTTTTTTTTTGCATTTTTTCAGCGACAACAAGCAAACATTCCATATGTGGTTTTTGTTGTTGTTGTTTTTGTTTTGGGTTTTTTTTTGTTTGTTTTGATTTGGTTTCCTATTTTATTTTCTAAAAATTATTATTTTCATTTTAATTTTTTTTTTTATCCTTAGCACAGCCTTGTTAGATGCAAATGCTGAAAGCTCTAGGCAGATGAAGCAAGATCATGAGCAAAATATAAATTGTTAGAATGGTTAATGAAAGCCTAGAGTAGGGCTGAATGCAACCTGAGGCAAAATTAAGTAGCTGTTTATCTCAGCTTCTTCCCACTCCAGTGTGAGAATAGTATTTTTTGTCTCATCCATAGATTGAACTGATTACTCACTGCTTTTGCAAACTTATGTTATATGTGGATGTACGCATATTTAACCTTGTATTTACAAAATTATGTAACATATAATCCAGAAGACATTGAATATTTAAAATCTATTTAGCTGCAAATTAAGGATATATGCTTTTAAAATAATTTTTATATGTCTTTGCTTGATTGATGATGGAAAATAGTACAAAATACATAATTTTTTAAAGTATTTTTTGTGCACCTCTGCAAGTAGCCCAGTTTCAGTTGATTCTATGGAGTTGTTTTATTTCCCATTTCTTTTCAGAATAATCAGAGCTAATGTTTTAGGTGCTTTCTTGGAACACTTTCTGATTGTCTCACAAACACTATTCTTGACTTACTGTCTCAAAACATTGCAATTTTTTTTCCTTCCAATTATAGAACTCCCAAAAGAATTCTTTTCATTTTTTGATATCTCCATACCTATCTGCACGGAACACACCTGTTCAGCTCATTTTTCATGAATGTCTTTTCATTTCTGCACCAGATTCATCTTTGCACCACTTTTCCTTGAGCTCTTCTATTGGTAGTCAGTAAAGTTTCCTTCAGTTTTCAAAACTAGTCCTTAATTTGATCTGACTGTCACAGATAACAGAGAAAGAGAGGTCAGAGGCAGAGAGATGTTGAGTAGTTGTTTTTACTTTTCCAAAACCGGGAGGACAGTAGGGAATTGAAGAGCACAGCAGAAGTCTGCAATAACTTCTGTTTTACTGCTGATAGAGTTCTTCCCTCAATCCCCTGCTCATGTTTGTCTTAACACATTGGGTCTTAAGTCTCATTTGAAAATTTTCAAGACATGAAAGATTTCTACTTATTTGATTAGATCATATTTAACAACATGGAATCATTATACATTAATAATGAAGTAATTAATTGTGACAAATTGCATAGCTGCAGCATTTGTCTCCTCCATTCCCTTGCCTTAGGGGTTATACTCTTCTCAGCAGATGATGGATAACTTGTCTGCTTTTTTGGTTTGTTGGATGTTGTCACAAAGTGTGAACTGGATGCCTTTGACAGTATTTTTTCTTTGCTGTGGCATAAGCTGTCAAGAAGGGAGACAAGGGATGGATACCCAATGATTACTCACTAGGTCATGCACCTGAAATCTCATTTAGTGAGAGAAAAATTGTCTTTGGTTATGAAAAAAAAATGTCTTTGGTTACAGCTACAGTGTTTCTTTAAATGTTGTCCCTGAAACAAGTTTGTTGGAGCTTGTTCAGAACATTTGTATCTTGCCAGTGTTTTGTCTCGCTCTTGCAGATAACTGAAGGAATTAAATAATTTTTTGTTTCTTTCTGAAAAAAAAAGTATGTCTTATTTTAATAAAAAGAACTATTTTTGACATTTAATATTTTTTATTTCCTGACTTCAAAATAAATAATTTGGGAGTTGTTTTGGTTTGGTTTGGTTTGGTTTTTTTACATTTGGTCAGTGATAGGAAGCCTGAAGATCTGAAATGTAAAAAAACCTACATCATAAAGTGATTTTTTCCAGCTCTACAGGCACCTGTTGATTCTCCAACTTTTGAATTGAGGCTGTGAAAGGAATGCATGATGTAATTTGTTTACATATGACATGAGTTTATAACTACAGAATTCTAGCCAGATGTTGATTCACAAACAATACGGGAATTATGTAGATCGTAAAGTTGCTTTTGTGCCACAGTGCCAGATTATGTCAAGAAATCATTCAAAAGACTTAAGACATTAAAGACTTTTAAATTTCATTACTGAATCTGATGCTGACGTTGAGAATAAATAAATTGTTCCTGTTCTATATCTGAGGAAGATGTTCAGTAAGATTGTGATATGCCAAAGATTTTTCTAAAAGTCAGTATTAGAATCAAAGTTAAAAGCGTGTAGATCAAATTGATTTAACACCAGTGCCTTCAATATTGGAATATCAGTGTCCATAAGTCAGGGGCCCAGCTCTGGTCTCTTTGCTACTGGAGATGTCTCATTTTCTGAGCCACTGCTGTATGCATAAAACACGTAGAAGAACTGACTAAAGTAAATTTTACTATGGTGTAGAGTATTCTTGGATACTTAAAGTGCTTTATTTTTACTTTTGGGCTGCAAGTTGTAACATGAATGAAACAAGTACTTATAAAAATAACAATCTCGTTTTCATTATATTTATCTCAATTAATAATACTTATAATAATAAATAATTATATTTATAATAATAAATATTATACCCTGGAATAACATAACAGTGGCTTTAGTGAAAATATGTCCACTTGCAACAGGTGGGAAGCTGGCCAATAGTCTGCAGAATATTTGTATTACGGAAGCAGTTGGTTTTCAGATAAGAAAGTTCATTGTTAAATGTGTTACAGTTTGTTTGTATGTCTGTAAACATACGTGTTTTCTTTGTTTTTTATTATGCTTAGGCCCATTTTGTTAAATAAATTGAGTGTCCTCTCCTCGCATTTGTAACAGAAAATATTGGTGTGTTCCAAATACATCTGCTGCTACAGATGAATGAAAATTGTGAGGTGACAGTGTGCTTGACATAGAATGACACTCTTGAGTATGAAGTTCAGTGTTGCCACTTGACTGTGAACTTCTTTGCCACTGGAAAGGAAGTTGCTCTCACTCTCAGCTACCTAATTTATTTGACCTTTGCTGCTTCATGAGAGCTGGATCTGTCTGCATTAGGATGTAGTTCAGATCAGAAATGCCCTTTGGAAGAAAACAGTTTGGCCCAAGTTACTGCAGCTGACATTGCTGAGCCAGCTCGGAGAGTGGCAGCTGGATTTCCCTCTGATGCAGCCTAAGCAGAAGCTGCACTCTCACAGTGCCCCTGGCCCACATCTGCTGTTAGTGGGCATTCAGGCTACAGCACGGGTCAGGTGTAGCAGAAAATAAAATGTCCAAATCCTGAATGTGAATATTGCAATCCCAGCAGCAACTTTTTCCATATACATACCTGATTCCATTGCCCTGCACTTCTGGCTGATACAGGTGAAGCCACTGAAACCAGTATCCTGTTAGAAAAGCAAAGTAATGCTTCTTACAGGATGCTTTCTGTTGCTTCATTGGTTCTTTTGGTTATTCTTTTTTTGGGGTTGGTGGGGTTTGTTTGTTTGGTTGGTTGGTTTGGTTTTTTGTTTGTTTTTTTGTTTGTTTTTTGTTTGTTTTTTGTTTGTTTTTTGTTTGGGGTTTTTTGGGGTTTTTTTGTTTGTTTTTTGTTTTTTGTTTTTTGAAAGTTGTATTAAAAAAAAAACCAAAAACATTGGGTCTTTCCTTTTCATTTTTTGAAACAATTGCTGTGATGGGTTGTTAGCAGATTGGGCCTAAATTCCCCTGGAGTATGTCCTGAATTGATGCAGAATGTCAGAGCACAGTGGGATTTAGCAGGTGCTGAGCTGCTGGCATTCAGTTTTGCTTCTTTCATTTATCAAATATAAAAGTTACATATCTGTAGAAATGTCTGTAAGAATGAGGCTGAGGTTTGGTTTGTGATATGACTCCTCTGCTTTATTTTAACTCCAGATTCATACTTTTATATCCTCCTCCTTATCCTGGGAAATGTGGCACTCTGTATCCTTACTCCCTGACTTTAGTTCAAAAGAGCTGCTTAAAATACTGTGTGACTTTGGGATTTTGTATAATATATTCTTAACTAATTTGTTTCCATATGCATTTTTTCACTACATTGCAATTGCTCCAGCTGTGTCTGTATTTCCTTAATACATTCTTCTCTCTCTAGTATTGGAAGCAATCCATACAGAAGCCTTTAGAAACCTCAAACTCAGCAGCTTCTCTCATTTTAAAAGCTCTGTTTATGCAGTATTTACTCATTCAGGAAGGATTATGGGCCTTAGTTAAATATGGGAGGCTAAAGTAACTAAAATGTAGTACACTTTAGGCCATTAGGGTAGGTATTTATAAGAAGCTAAAATTTCTTCGTAAACAGTGAAGTAGATGTAAGATAAGATATGTCTTCCCATTCCAGTTTTCTGCAACTTTTCTGCCTTGTCTTGTGGTTTTATATTCACAAAGTTAATTAAAAACAAGGAGACCTTCAGCAAGCACATGATTATAAAAAAAAAATATTTTTGTCTGGACATCGTAGAACAAAGAACTGCTATACTGAGTGATTAAAGCAGCAAATAGAGAAAATTCAGAAGAATATATACTCATGAGAATACCCATGACATGGAAGCAGACAAAAACAACTACAAAGAAGCTTAATTTTACTGTGTTCTCAAAGATCCTTTTGAGGTTTTTTTATTATTTCAAAGGCATTTTGATTCTTATGAAGTGATTTCTAAGGATTTTTTTTTCTTCATTTGCTTAAAAGGTCTAAAGCAATAAGCCCCAACTCCTAATATTGTCATCTGCTTATTGCATCAGACTGCCAAAATACTATGTACAGAGAGTGGCTGAACACTGCAGGGTTACAGTGTTCTGAAGATGAAGGATGAAGTCAGTTCCCTGGGCAGTAAATTTTTGTCATTAACTTCAGGGAGGCCAGGATTCACTCCAAGAATGGAACACAGCTTGGCATCTTGGAAAGACTGGGAGTCTGTGTATCCTTCCTCATAGAGTAAACGCTATAGGTGAAATAAAATTAATGTGTTTTTCCTCTTGTAAAGGGACAGGGAAGGTCTTTATAGCAAGAAATAGAAATGTTTTCAGAGTGAGAAGCAGCTCTGTTTATACAGGCAGCAGGCTTTCACCTTTCTGGTACTCTATAGCCCCGTGATCTTTAAGAGAAAGGAGTTATATTCATATTCCCTCTATATAATCTGTTGAACAACACCAAACCAAACGTACTTAACAATTGAGGTACAATACCTGTTATGATACTAGGGCCAAGAATAACAATTTCTATTCTGTTTTTGTGTTCTGAGAATGCATAATGCAGTTGCAGACAGTACAGATTTTCGTCTGTTGGAGAGAGGGGGACATTTTCCTTGGGTAGTTGAACTTCGGAAAATATCAGTCCACTTTCTCTTTGGACCAACCTTTGGCCAATAACAAGAAGAAAAACAACAAAAAAGAATGTTGGTGGAAATTTAATTATTTTTAATTCGTAAGACTCGTCCGTGAGCTGGTTGGAATATTGATGAGGAGCAGGAGCTGTCACATCTGTACCAGCTCAGGTGATGAAACAGACCTTGTCTCATCATCATTTTTCTCACGTTTCCTGCTTGTGCACTGTATTCCCCTCACACTTGGTGTATCTTAGATTTCTGTTGCCAGAGATATATTTAAATAAAATAAACCAGCCTGCTATTCTTTAATATTTCATATATATGGGGGTTAGATTAGAATCCATTAACCAAATTCTCTGTATTACTTTAATGTTTCTTAAAATATTTGTTCTCCATATATTACCTACATAAGAAAATAATTTTACAGTGAAAAATTAAAAATTAATTCAAATATTTTATAATATCTGCAACATACATATGTATGTAGTCTCTTTAGAAATCTATATGAAGTCACCATAAATATCTATAGTTTATTTGCAAACGTTTAATATTCTTTAATTAAAGATGAATAAGTGGTTTTGCTTCCAATTCGTGCTCTGCCATTAACTCTGTATAAAACTGCATTTTTGTGGTTACTAAATTTAAGCTTCTAAATGGACATTTTCTTTATTTGTAACAAAGGGTGACATATCAGAGTAGGGCAGCTTTTTTCTTGACAAATCCAATTCTTAATCTAGCCTAGCCCATGTCATTCCTTTAATAAACTGATCAAGCTCGATCTTAAAAGATCTGGACTCCTTGCTGGTATCTCATTGCAAAAGGCCATTTTTGGACATTCTGCTCTAAAAGACACCTTCCAATTGCCTGTTCTAATTTATTTTTAAGTACTCTCTACCCATTTGTTATTGTGCCAACACCATCCTTACTCTTACGTACCATTTTTGAAGGTGGGCTTTCTTTCTGACTTGTTTTTTAGGTTGCGTTACTGAACCTCTGTCTACTTTCAGAAGGCAGATTTTCTGTTCTTCCCATCTTAGTTGCCATTTTCAGCATTTTGTCCACTTGCAGTTCATCTCCTTGCCAGAGTGAACAAAACAAACTTATAGAACCCCAATCGATCTGACGAGGGATCTTTATTTAATTGTACTAACACATCTATGTTTTTGCTGGAGATACATATGCTTTCCAGTTTGCCGTGGCTGGGGAGAGGACAGAAGAAAATGTTAATGGATATCATGCATGTTTTAAGAAAAACTGTAAGAACTACGTAAAACCAAACAGGATAGCATCCAGTTCTGAATTAACTGTTTTCAGACGACAATTAAAATGAAATATGATGGAAAACAGCAAAACAGTTTAAAAAAAGCAGCAGGCATGAAGTAAGAGACAGAGCATTTTTTCACGAGTTGGTCTGTTCCTAGTGCTTTTCCTTCTCACTTTACCCAGCTATTGCTTGGGTTTTACTGATCTATTATATTGTTCTAGTGATTAGAAAGTTATTGAAGTGATGGAACTCTGGCAGAATGATGATGGAGTTTAATAAAACATTCCAGAACAGCATTTCCAGACAGTCTTTTGATTGGTTTTATTTGGTTTTGTTAACATCTAATTAATTTTTTTTAGAGAGAGAAGTCTTCATTAAAGATCAAGCATATCTCTGTAGTTACTCTAATATGAATGTCATTAGGATATCCTTTGAAATGCTAACAAAAAATCAGAGCAAAGTAAAGGAAGAGCAGAGTTAATATGTGAAATATGTAGGTGTTTTTTGATATTTAATCCCTTATATTTCCATAGAAATACAACATGCTCATCTCTTTGGATTTTTTTCTGGTGTTGTTTGTTTGTTTGTTTGTTTGTTTGTTTTTGGTTTGTTTGGGTTTTTTTTCCCAAATAGAGGCCCTACTTTGAAGTAATCTGTAATACTAATAGTGACTAGTATAATTATTATTTTTATAATAATAACGTGATAATAAAGAATCAGCGGTTTCTTAGATTGTGCATATCTCTACAAAATCTGAAAAGTCCTCCAGAACCACTCTAACGAACGGACATACATTCTGTCTTCTTGCCATCTTTCCAGAAAATAACCTTACAGCACTGTATGGTTTCCATGGGGTATTATTCCATTCTGGAATACATCCTGGTACGTTTTGAGATAACAGGAAGCAAGGCAACAACGTGTAAGATGTGCAAATGCTGTTGTCAGCAATGGGTTGCAGTTTAGAATATGGGTGTCTTTTGTGTTTTGTAGAGGTAAACAACTTGTTGAAAAATTATGAGTGTGTACTAAAGAGTCTGTGACTCTGCATTGTATTAACTCTTTTGTGTTGAGTTATAATGGAAGCTTAGTTGCCTATTCTGTTCTTGACATTTTTGTTCTCATTTCCTTCTCCAGGGCGTTACTTATTTTAATAAGATTTTACTGTGCTTTTCTGGCTATCAGCATGCAGCAGCTAAGCCAGGCAGCAGACAACATACAGCACTGCCAATTAATTTACTTGATTTGACACAGACACAACAGTATTCTAGACTTCAGTGACTTCTTCATGGAATTATTTATAGAAGTTTCTGGGACATAATGTCAAATATCTAATGAGGAGTGGAGAAGTTGTTCATTTAAAGAAAAAAGTACATGACATTTTGTCATCTATGCTTTTAATTGTGAGCGTAAAATATCTACTCTATGGAACTTGAAATTATTTGATTCAAAAATTGCTCCATATGCTAGAAATTGTATTTTAGTGCTTTGGTTTTATCCATCATTAAATGCATATTACCCGAACAGTTCTCATTATCCAGTAATTTTAAGTTATGATATGTTGGGAAATGGAAATGCTTCTTTCAAAGCAAGATTTTGTAACAAAAATGAAGATCTGTAATATGTACAAGATTCATCGAGCATCACATAAAGTAATGACCTACCCTATTGGAAATACCACTATAGATCAACTGTTATTTGTTAAATTCAAAGCCCTATTTTTGCTTTTCCTCCCTTGCTTTGAATGAAAAGGATACATTACTTTGGCATTTGTATATCTTTGTTTTGATAAAAGTTAAGAGTCTAAAAGAGAGGGTGGATAAAATACTACCCTATTCTCTTATCTCTCAAAATTTTCCTATTCCTGTCCTTTAACTGTTTTCTAATCAGCTGTAAAGTTTCTTTGGATGACTGTTTTGAGTTGGACACTTTCCAGTGATTTTCTATGGAAAGCATAAATATCTAAATTCAGGTTTCCAATGCCACTCAAAGGACCAGTAACCTTGGAGAAAATGTTTACTTTGGAGCCACTAGAATCTTTTCTTTGCTCTGGCCTTTTTGCTATTGCAAGAGAGAAGAAGCTGGCTAATAACAAGCGTCTAAGTTCAAAGGGTTGAAGTCCAAGTTACTGCTGGAATAGTTCTTCAAATTATTATATTTGGGATTTATGTAGAAAATGCATGTGTGTATGTGTATATACATGTATATGTGTATACTGATAAAGACACACATATGGATAAGCCAGTGCAAAACAATCTGATTTAAAAGTACCTTGAAATAAAATGTCCTTTCCTTCCTAGTCCCATGTAAGAGAAGACAGGAGTGCAACTTTCCAGTGACAGTGGAGAGTGAATAAAATTTTGTGTAATTTTCCATAAACATGAAGGAATCTTTAAAAATCTTCAAAAAATATAATCCTTAAAAAAATTACTGAAACACACAAGTCATAAAGAAAACTAGTTCATATCTTCAGTAGAGTTTCTCTGTTATCTGATGAGCACGGCTACAGATTTAAGTGTCTGTGTCTGCACACATATTTGCAACAATATGCACTTGCGAAACTATTGTCCCTCTGTGCCCGCTTTTAGATACCATAATATTTGATTGAAAATATGTATTTAAATCATAACAATTACTACTCAGTGTTATTTTTAAAGAAAGCCATGGGTCAACTTCATTAAGCAGGATATGGAAGGGTAATACATTCCAGACATTAAAAGAAGGTTCATGAACTGCTAAGGAGCTCCCTTCTCCCCAGTGTCTGCGTAGCTGCCGCATCAGAGAACAGCAGCTCACATATTTTCAGATATAGGAAATAGCTCTCTGGCTTTTCAGATAAAGTTGTTCTCTGTCTTGTATGCAGGCCAGAGCCTCTACATTGAATAAATCATCAGAAGCGTATTCCAGTTCTTTTAAAGAGAGCACAGCAGTGCTCCCTATTTTTTATTGATTGCATTTGCAGGGGAAAATTGAATCCATTCCTTGTCAAGGCCCCCAAACCTCGTATCATAAAGAAGAAGGAAAATATGAAACGATGGATGGAGTTCAGTGGAATTAGCCAGAAAGAATGATCTTTCATATTGTGTGATGATGAATTTTATTTTTTCATCTTGCTTGTATTATGTGAAAGGTAGCAGCTGAAGTACTCTGAAGTAGTAATCTTCAAAGACTTCTTTTAGCAGAATTGAAAATAAGCTTTTTGGAGAGTTTTGTCCAACTAGATTTTCTGCCAATTATCAGTCAAAAGCTCTTTCCTGCATGTAAGTTAACTCAAGAAAGACAAGTGGATATACAGAAATGTGAGAAATGTGACTATAACACCTCTAAACATTTTATTTTAGTAAAATGTTGTTGTTTTTTTTTTTTTTTTAACAGAAAATAAATTTTTATTAGATAAATGAGGTTAATACAAACTATCTCTCCAATTAGGGTATTCTGAGAGGTGCTATGGTCTCTACTATGAGCTAGTGAAAGTAGCACTGCTTTGATTTTTATGTGCCAATTGAGAATCAGGATATTTTATAAGGAACCATTTGAAGAATAGTTTTTTGCTGATTAGGGCTGTGTCTGCTTGCTTTTCTTTGGAAAGTTTCAAATCCATTACTGTAGGCTTTAAACCAGAACTCAGAGGTATTGGTTTGAAGTTGCCTATTACCAGTGATAATGCATTCCAAAAAAAAAGTGGAAAAAAAAAATTAAAAAGAGGACTTGATTTACAGCTTGCTTTTTAAAGTGCAGGGTGTATGCTTTAGCAGAAGGAAAACATTAATAGAAACTGTGGAAAAACACTTAGAAAAGTAAATTATTCAAACTAAAATTCCCAGCACCCTTTTCCTCATTTACTGATTACTGGATTAATTAAAACAGATGTGGGTGCATTCTGTATTAAGTATACTTTTAGATAGAATGAAAAATGCAAAAAACCCAACCAACCAAAAAAGAAAAAAAAAAATCCCTGAATGAACAGAGCTGGTTTGAATTACAAATAGCAAACTGCTCCAGGAATGATGGTTTTAATGATCATACAATCATTTTTTCGTGTATCAGTCCCACCAAATAAACCGTGTCTCTGTTCCAAGCAAAATTTTTTTGTCATAATGAGAAAGTGAATTAAGAAGAAGGTGATGTATGTTGAACCTGTCATGTGTGCTGTTACAGTTTATTACAGAAATGAGACTCGGACACTTAACTGTGGATTTCTGGGGTGCAGGAATATCTGTTTTTCAGATATCCGCTTGAGAACGGATATATTACAAACTTAGTAGCCTTTCCCCAGATTTATTACAGTTTCCTTCTGTTAAGATGCTCTGTTCTTGTTGCTTTTCTTGAATTCCGCATTATTTATTTTTTTAATTCCAACTTCATGTCTTGGGCCATTTGAAGGTTTTGGTTTTTTCCCCTTGCTGCAAATTCTTGGATTTTTTCGGCTGTTGTATTTGTCACTGGGAGAAAGTTATAGAGAAGGAGGAGGATGGGGAAAGTGGGACATAAATAGTATGAAACTCTTAAATCTGACTGTAAAGCATCACTTCCTCACAAATATTGCACACAAGATCTAGTAATCCTTTCCTCATACTTTATAGCCTAATCTCAACAAGTCTAATAAAGTGCTAAAATTATCAGTTCTAGTGTATGGATTCAGCACTTCAGTATTTATTTATTTTACTGTTTGTAGACCATCTCCTTTTTCTTGTATGTGTTTATTTGAGATATATATTTGCATATGTATGGCTGTGTGTGTGCAGAGGTGTGTGCATACATATGTAACTCTTTGCAACACATTTTTGGCTGATATTACAATCATGGAATCACAGAATGTGTGAAGTGGGAAGGGACCCATCAGGATCATTAGGTCCAGCTGCTGGCCCTGCACTGGACACCTCAATCACACCACATGCCTTTAGAGTGTTGTCCAGATGCTTCTTGAGCTCTGTCAGGTTGGTGCTGTAATCACATCCCTGGGGAGCCTGTTCCAGTGCTCAGCCACCCTCTGGGTGAAGAACCTTGCCCTGACACCCAACCCAAACCTTCTCTGACACAGCTCTCTGCTTTTTTCTTGAGTCCTGTCACTGGTCACAAGAGTGAAGAGATTGGTACCTGTCCCTCTGAATAGGAAACAGTAACATGAGAAGAAACAAAATCAGGCTGAAAATCTCTTGTCTACCTAAGAGACAGAGCTTCTAATGACTTTATGGAGCCACTTCTGGAAGCAAGATCTGACGCAATGTCAAGTTTAGAAATTCCATACATAATGCTTAATTGCACAGTGGGTCAAACGAGATCTAAAAGCTATAATTGAACAGTGACCAATTTAAAATGAAAATTAATATCTCTTGGTGCCTCGGGGAGTTTTTCTTCTTTAAGTAAACATGTATTTATTTATAATTATCTACTTGACAAAGAGAGAGATATATAATACAAGCTTATTGCTTACAGGAAATCTCAAGAGTTAGAAATTTAATTTGATATTTCCTCAAAAAGCTATCTCTTGAAAGAGTAGTATCTTAAGACTACTCTAAAAAAAAAAAAAAAAACAGATAAACCTTTCTGAAAAATACATGGTGTAGCAATTTTCTCCTTAACCTTTAAAAACAAGCCTATAAAATTTAATGTTGTGATCTCATTTCTCTAGTACCTTTTAAAAGCCTCACTTTGGAAATGGGCTGTAAACTTTTAACTTTCAATCTATCCTTATTTTTATCTTTTTTTTTTCATTGTAGCAGGGGGCTAGAATGTGGACCTACATACCAAATTTTGTGCTGTAGTGCCACTCAGGTCCCATAAATGGGAACTGATTTTCTTTCAGCTTGACTTGCCCATCTACAAGAGAGGGTGAATTTTCTTTCCTGTGTGAGATACTATAAAGTAAGCAGAATCTCTGTGAAAGTGACAATTTTCATTGGATTTATACCTATATCTTTAGCTCTTTTCAGAAGTTGTTTTTTTTTTTCCTCTAGTTTCCTTTCCACTCTTGGCTTGCTGATCTAGGTGCTTCAATTTAAGAAACATTGCTTACAATCCCATTAGGCAGCACAAAAGAAAGAATTAGTGACAAAACCATCAAAAAGCCTTTGCTTTTCAGAATTAGGTGTGCATTTGAAATCATTATGGTTTGGGGTGGGGGGGGAAGGAGAGAATTAATGATATATTTACAACTGATTGAGGTGAAATTATGATTTATCGTAAGTTATATCATAAGGTGTTTTGTACCACGATAAAATTTCATTGATTACTGACTAATCCATTGACCCTATAGTGTAGCAGTGCTCATCAATTTAAGTGTTCAGTTTTAAAGTTTTCCAATATATCTTTCTCAAAAGGGCATAGAACATAGAACATTATATATTTGTTTGATTATATGAACTATTTGATTGTATTGGTACATGACAACATTATGAATATAAGTTTCTGTGCAACTGGCGACATATTGTTTAGTTGAAATGTGAATTTTCTTGTATTTTAAGTTAATTGTGGAGTTGACCCAACTCATAAATGTTCACATTCACTTTGCTGTCCTTACTGTGAGGGCCCACATCTATTGACATTAGAGATCTGTGTAGTGTGCGATAATGAGCACTGCTGTTCATGCAGCCCCACCTTAATACTAGCAATAACCCATCAATGTCTTTTTCCCACATAACCTATTTGGAAAGGGACACCTTTGTTATGTTTATGTTATACCTACTCTTGTTGATGTCATTCTAGTTGTTCTTCTTGCAGTGCGCTGTAATTAGCAAGCAGCAACTTTATATGCTTGCATTTATTTTTCTATAAACAATCTTTTCTATGATTGGGAAGTGCAATTAGTGACATCTCAGAAAGGAAATATTTGTAGATTATATTGTCTGTGCAAATAAACCAAGAGTCATGGCAGGCAAATAAAGCAACTGGAGGAAGAGAAATTTAAAGAAAATGCCCGAGGTAAAGAAGTGTGTTTCTTAAAATTTAATTTCTGGATTAGTTAGATTCAATCTTATTGCTTCCTCAATATTCCTGTTTGCTTTTTGTAGCTATTGTTTCCCATGTTAGGATGTGACTTTCTAATAACAAATACATTTTGTCTTTGTCAGCAACGATTGTGCTAAATGAACTCAACTGGACTGCAGCGCTGGATGATGTTTTCAAGCGGAACAGAGAGGAAGACCCCACTTTATTATGGCAGATTTTTGGTAGCGCCACCGGCCTCGCAAGGTATTACCCAGGTAACTGAACTGTCCTAGACAACTGTCCTGTGCCATATATTGCATTAAAAATATTCTGAATTATCTACAAGCAGTAAAATATAATTAGAAATTGCTTTTTTACATAGGCACAGTTTCTTTATATCAGAATTAACTCAAGGACTGTGACATTATTCTGGCATAAAGCTAGTATGAGGGGGAAGAAACTAGGGGTGAAATATGTAATTAGTATATTTTTTCGGTAAGAGGAACAGAAGATTATGTCCTTTGAAAAGCTGAAGAGTTTAATTTTATTTTTTCTATCGTTTTCTGTATCTTGTGTAAACAATCACTTGAATATTTCCAAGTGAGATTTTTGTGCTTGTCTCATTTTAAAGATAGTGACCTGGGAAGTAGACATATAATCATGTTTAACGTCAGCACATGCACCATGCTATGTTCATGTCCCTCAGAATCCACAACCTCTGACAGGTACATCTTTGCTGTTAGGGCTGAGGTCAATTCAGCGTGATTGCTTCAACCAGCATTTGTTCCACCAATTGAAGAATGCCATCCCTTACTCACACTAATTAATTTAAATAGATGTATATTTTACTGAATTTAGATCATGAGTAGCCTGAATTTGATTTTTGTTGTTTGCTATCTAATGGAAAACCTCTTTCTTAGGCAAGGCCTGTGCTGCTGCAGCTGTTGTTAAGTGAGGCTTTTATCAATGCCTGAATAATGTGGGCACTACACGCGAGACAATTGTGTGAAGCATGTTGACTCATGCCTACAACTGCCTAAGGAAAAATTTTGAGAACCTTTCTCTTCTGTTTATACAAGACTGTTTATGTTTCTGAGGGTGAAGAGGATTATTCTAAAGCTGTTGCTGTATCATTAGCACAACTGCTAGCACAGGCAGAGAAACTGCCTCAGGCTAGTTTACAGGAAGAATATTTCATAGCACTTGAATCCTGTTTGTTTTGTCATGCTGGATGATCATGAAATAAATACAGGGAGATGTTGCAGAAAAAAATAATATTGAAAATGCTATTTTAATATTTCTTTTGTTTTCCAACTCTTCCAATGCTTTTGGGATCTATTATCGCGTGTGGGGTTAACATTTGTCACAGCTTCCTATGTGATGTTTTTCAAGTATGGAAAAAGAATGTTTCTTCAATGTACCTCTCTGCCAATCTCTAGGAAATAGTGTTGCACTTGAAAATTCACTTGACATTCACTTGAATTTC
Organism: Melanocharis versteri; assembly: GCA_013397845.1. Lineage (NCBI taxonomy): Eukaryota > Metazoa > Chordata > Aves > Passeriformes > Melanocharitidae > Melanocharis > Melanocharis versteri. The sequence continues at coordinate 753,760 of VZTG01003814.1, forward strand.
ATTTGAAAATTAATCCCATATATGGAAAAATATATTCTTATAGCTAGCTAACCTGTCTACTCCAGTTGTTCACCAACACAACACAGGAGCCTAAAAGTCTCTATGTCGTTTTCCTTAGAACACCTGTGTAAAATGGGAGAAGCATGTTTTCTCTGTTTTGCAGGTGAAAATGTTACTTGTATATACTTCATCTAAACACAATTTGAAATTTAGTTTAAAACCCAGATACACACATCTGCTATTTATTCCATAGCTAAATATTTAATAGCCGTCCAATCCTGTCAGAACATAACTTCATAAATTCCTGAGTAATTCCCTAGTTCTTAAATTCTGTGCCGACATACACAGTGTGGAGCAGTCTGATACTCTGTAAGTTACATGTGCTGTTTTGTGCATCTGCTTCCCACTGTAGCTCAAATAGGAAAGCCATTTACATGTTAGCTTTGTAGAATAGGTGTTTGTGCAAGGTTCTCCATCTCTCTCTTGTTGTAAACTTTTTCTCAGTTTGCTAACACAGCAGATGTTCTGAAAATTAATTCATGTTTCATATGCTAAAGCGGATGTTTTTCACATTTGCATCTTCAAAATGATATTATAAATTGTAAAACATTGCTTTATTATATTGGCCTTTGGTAAGCCTGTTTCAAAGTGATGAATTTTTCCATAGTGATGGTATTTGTGAAAGATTTTGGAAATAGCAAAAGCCAAAATTAAAATGCATGGAGAAGTCTGCTCATTATTATCTGAAACATATTCACTCAGTCTTTCTTCCCCTGTTAAAAAAAAAATAGTTCAGTACCTCTAAGCTACAAAGAATGTTTTCAAACAGAGTTTTCATGTATTAATGTTTTTTATCTGATATTATCCCACTTCTTTGAGTCATGGGCAAAGGGTGCATCACTTCTGTTCTAAGGAGGCTCTTGCGCTGTCCTTGTCACCATAGTAACCAACAGCATGAAGGGATCTTTCTGTGAGCAACCCCGTGAGAAAAAAAAAAAATGTGTAAAATATGAATGTTTGAGCCATCGGCATCCCAGTCTTCCCCTATTGCTTGTGGATACATTCTCGTCCCTAGACCTGGGATGATGAGACCATAGGACGGCCTTTATCTTATCCCAAGGTCCTGCTCCAGTCCAAATTCCAGGGAGTAGCCATACTTGAGAAGGGATGGGCTTCGGTGGGCACGGATGGACAGCTGTGCAAAGGCTCTTAGATGACTTTAGCAATGTTTAAGCCATTAACCATTTCAGTCTCTCCCATTACTATCAATATTCTCATTAGTTTCAATGGCAGCATGTTTTTGAAGAGACGTGCTAGGCTCTGTTGCTCTACTGGCAGTCATCCATTTTGATATGAAGATGCCAAGAGCAATTTTGAGATTTCTGTTAGGTACTCTATGAGCTCTGAACAACTCAAGAGTAAGTAAACAGTAATTTAGTAAAAAAGCTCAAAAAAAGCATATAAAGTGTGTGAAACTTTTAAGAAGGGTGTAATATATGCTCATTCATATGTTTAAAGGCACAAATCACAGATTAGCCTTTTATCCATTGTAAGACCAGTCCTCAGTAATCACAGGCCTCTACAATTGAAATGAAACTCTGGAATAAAAATACCTTGTTCCCAGTGGAAATGGGTCAAGTTAGGGAATGTTTGAACAACTAAAGGAATACTAAGTAAGTTTGCTAGAGACGCTAAACTGGGAAGAGCTGTCGATTCCCTCAAGGGCAGAGAGGCCAGTGTAATGTAGAATAAATGGTTGCATAGAATTTGGATATTTTACGGGCTTTTTTGTGTGTGGTTTTTTTTTTGTTTGTTGTTTTGGTTTTTTTAATATATATATTTAATGATTATTAACTATAGTTAAAATATGTGAAATTGTTACAACAAGTGAACAGACTGACTAGTAAAATTTTCAAGTCATTGAAATAAAAAAATAAAGATATTATAAATTTAATAATTTTAAATAACTTAATATTTAAATAAATTTAATATTATTTTAAAATATTAGAAATTTCCAGCCTTTGTCCTGCAAGCAAACAGTTTTCCATCATTTATGTATAACTCAAGAGTAAGAGCCAGTTTTCAAAAGTGCTATGAAAGGAAGCTGAAATGTATTTTGTGGGACATTTTTTAGCAAACACTACTGAAATTCAGTATTATAGAAGCAGTAAACAAAGCCAGAGGAGTTTCTTAGGTAAAACTGTGAGTCACCAAGTTCAAAATTTGGATTCTCTGTAATAGGGCAAGAGAGCACAAATTATTATAAATGTTGAATCACTTTCTCCTTAATACTAGTAAATGTACATCTACTTGCCTAGTTATTTGACTTTAAAAATCTAATTCCAGAACCCTGTATTGGCTTTTAAGATGTCATTTTAAGGTGACACTTGACTAATTCTAATCCAGACAGAGGGATTCAGTAGTTTTTGATTCAAACTAAAAGCAGTAATCTGGCATTGTTTTATCAAGATCATTGAAATTAGCAATTCATTCCAATCCAACTGAAACATTTTCTTTTTTTTATAAATCTTGAATCCATTGCCTGTGGGCTTGCACATGTAGGGCTTTGTTGGTGCTGTGTAGACAGAAAGGTACTTTAATATAGATCAGGCTTCAGATTTAATTTATAATTAACCACTGAGCACTGGAAAAATCTGTTGCTCAAAAATAAATTAATTTAATTAAAGTAGTTTAATATTATTTGACAGATATTAGGTTACTTACATTTTGTGAGGCATCTATCCAGGTAATTTGACTGCTAGGCTTTAGAAAACAGCTGTCTAAAAGAAAAAATAAATATCATTTTTTTGGTGGGTTACTTGGAAGTGTAGGTACAAAGTAACCAGTTCCTCTTTTAATCTTTAAATTCTATTTAATTATAGAGGTAATTAGGATTATAATCGTTATTCAATGTTTCATTAAAATACTGCACTGGGAGGCATATTATTTTCGCTGTAGCACTTACTAATTAAACAAACTTTAAAAACTACTTTGTATTTATGTGCCTTTTACCTTTTTTTCCTGCAGACAGCAGACATTTATTTGCAGTTAAATATGATATAGGAGGCTTTCTAGTTACAGTAATAAATCTACTTAAAAAAAATTGGTTGCATAGCATTACTCAAATGAAAATACATTCCTGATTTAGATGAATGTTTAGTCAAAAACTGATCAGCAACACTGACTCAGCTCTCTCAGGGAAGTACACTACATAATAATTTTCCCAAGGGTTATACTAGAAAGGGTAATACTGGTATGGAGACTGGTAGTACTGATAGTTTCAGATTTCATCTAGTGAGTTATAAATGTCCATAGCAGTGCCATGATGGTGCATGAGTAGATTCAGCATCTTTTATGAGGAAATGCTGAACCTAGGCTCAGTGGGACAGTATTTGGTCTTTAGTGACCAAAGGTCTGAAGGTGGGAATGTGCCACACTTGGTCAAGATCTGAAAAGTTGAGTCAATTAATAACAAAAATAAAACTGAGAAAGAAATACTATCCTGTCCCAGCTGATCCAAATCTTCCCAATTCTATCTGGAAATTTAACAAGGGCCTGTGGGAAGTTCAGCCGAAAACTTGCCTTCACAGTGTGGTATTTCTGGCAAAAGATATGTCTTCCACTCTCCCAAGCTTCTGCATAGATCTGTGACTTCTCTCTGTTGTCTTTGTGGAGTTTTTTGTTGGCGGGTCTTTCATAGAGGAGAAAGCAGTCCAACCTGCAGCTCCACAGCCCTTCTCTTATCACATAGCCTAGACACACATACGTGTCATTTTCGTTTGACCTTACCTGTATTAGAGAAGAATTCTTAGTTTATCTGATCACGTCTGAATCATGGATACAGTGTTTTATAAGTTCACCTGCTCTCTCAGCTTCAAGATGTATCTGTGTTACTAAACAGGATGAGTCAGAGTTTTATTGGAATCCTTTAGACAGCCCCACAGTGTGACTGAAGGGACAACATGTGCTGGCAGCTTTTCCCGATGGACGGCACTGGATGCTGTTTTGTTTCTTAAATACTACAAAGTTCTCCAGTTTTGTTCCAGGAGACTTTATGTTCTCAGAGACACCTTGTCTCTATATTTTGTGCTATACTCCATGGCATATATATGCTGCATGGCATGTAAAACACAAGTTTTCATCTGCAAAACACTTCTGGTTAAAAAACTAATAGAAACATCACTGTCCTCATTTTGCAGATAAAAGAAACGAGTATAAAGAGATAAAATGGCTTCTTCAGTGGTCCTCTGAAGGTTAGGTATTCAAGCCAGGGATATGCATAGCAACAACTTTTTTAGTATTGAGTGTGCATTTATATTTGTTAACTCATGCTTAAATTCAGTTTAAATATCAGCAGGTCTGGTAATTTTCTCTGGATGTTTGTAATATGACTGAAGAGTACGGCGAAAAGAATTGCTGTATTCTTCCCTTTCTTTATGATAGACTTGCCTTCTATTTAGTCTTCCTTTGTTTATCTCTATAAGTAGATATAATATGATGGTAATTTTAATTAATTAGAGAAGAATCTCTTTGCATTGCTCGTTCCAATATTTTACTAGGATATTCCTATGGAATTTGAGCTTACGAGGTATTAAATTGAAAAATTCACAGATAAGGAAAACAGCACTTCAGTGATGATTTTCCAGAAAAATAGTGTCTCTAAAGTCTTCAAACTCTGGATTAAAAATATGGATAGAACGGAGCTAGGATTATCTCTTATACTTCGTTTAAAAAAAAAAAAATTAAAAAATCTTAACCCGTTTCCAGATGTTAGTGAAGCAAGTTTCACTCAGCTACTAGAGCATTCCCTACTTAGACAAATTAATAATAGAAGAGCTTTAAAAATCAATTTCTAATAAAATAAAATGGTATCTCTCCAAATTAAGAACTTGCTGTGCACAGCTGCTCTTGTGTTAACAATTAATGGCAAGCAATAGTGTTGTGGCCATGATATTGAACTCTCCAGAGAAAGTAATTACTGAAGCAGGTACTAAGAGACTGGGAAGCCTAAAAAATCCATACGAAATGAATCAAAAGCCTTGAAAAACTGAGAACTTCACTTTCTTTTTTTTTTTTTTTTTGCAAAAGGTTTTATATTTTATAGCTGTTAGTTCCTGTTAACAGCTCAACATTTAAAGGAGCCTTTAAAGTAGACAAACAAAGTAAAACCACAAACACTTTCCTGTTAATGCAGCTTATAAATTATCAATTAGTGCAATTAGTGTGTGTGAGTCGGATACTTCTACTTTTTTCATAGAAATAAGCCTCTTTGAGTGTTGTTCACTTTTTTTTTCCTTTGAAATCTGGGCGGGAGGAACAGGAACTGACATGATTTGGATCTAACCATACTCGTCATAGAATTGTTGATGGAAAAGACCTTTAAGATCATTGAGTGCAGCCATCAACCCAGTACCACCACCATGTTCACCACTAAACCATGTCCTCAAATGCCACATCCGCACGTTTTTTGAACTTCGAGGATGGTGACTGCCACTTCCCTGGACTGCCCATTTCAGTGCTTCACAACCCTTTCTGGCAAGAAATTTTTACTAACATCCCACCTAAATCTCTTCTGGCACGACTTGAGGTTGTTTCCTCTCATCCTGTCCCTTGTTACTTGAGAGAAGAGATTGACACTCACCTCACTACAACCTCATTTCATGATACCAAAAATCTTACAGTAAGTTCGGTTGTGGCTCATTTTTCAAAACTGATGTGCTGAATTTTGCAGTTACACAAGCAGATCCACCGAGTTACAGGATAGCGTGCTGTTTCTAGTGAGTTAATGAAATTACATACAGCAAGTCACCATGCCTTTGTGCTGAAATTCATACCATCTCTGTGTCTTTATGATACAGATTTAAATCTCCAGAATTTGCTTTTATAGGAGAAAAAGGAAAACCAAAACAGCTTGTTGCTTCTTCTCCTCAAGCCCTCATATTCCAGCTGTCTCTGGGGACATGGTCGCTAGTCCAGGTGAAACTAATGCAAGCAACACATTTAGGATGAAATTCAGTTTATACATGCAGAAAGAAAAATTTTTGCCTCTGAGATAAGATAACAGAAAGAGGATGATTTTAAGTGGCAGACTGCAGTATGTATTGCACATTCTAATCGCTTTTGGGTTTTTTGGTACATTGGGACCAAAAATCAGTAGATTTGTTTGTGTATGGAATATTCCTGTATCAAATCTTCGCTTAACTGATCTGTGATAAAACTGAGTGCAGTATTGCCCATAACATAATTACCCATTCCCACATGGGTAATACATTCTACGGTTGAAGATTATTATTATTATCCTCTCTTTTCTGTATGGTGGTGATGCTATGAAAGTTACAGAGGACATTGCACGGACCTGTCTATGTTAGATAGATTTTACCTGAACACATTTTAAGGTCTTGGCGATTTTCAGTCACTAGGAGAAGAAAATCACAAAGGAATGGCTGTGACTGAACATCTGGTGTGGTAGCACAGAGTTGGTCAGTAACAATCTGTCTTGGGAGATAACCAGTTATTAATCCAAGGCATCATTATGATACAAATATCCTGAATAATAATTGTAGCAATTGAAAACACTTTATGGTGATTAATGTTAGGGGCTTTTAAAGTTATGGCTGTTCCTTATTTTTAGTTACCATGTCTCACCTTTTACTGAGGAAGAGCTAAGGAATTCTACAAAGGTGCTGCTGCTACACTGAAATTCAACTGACTTCTTTCTGAGTAGAAAATTGAGTATCACGTTGCTCAAATAGTCTGGGCTATCACATACCTGAATGCAGATTTTTTCACATAACTTCACAAAAAGATTGAAAGAAATATGAAATTAAACTTATCGGCAAAGTATCTGCTGTAACTTGTACCTTTGCTCCAGGTGAGGAAGACTTTACTGAATCTGGCTCAGGGAATTGAATAGTCTCTGGTTTTGATTGTTTTGAATATCCACATGAATATTAATTTGAGAGATAGCAAGATAAAATTTAGAGTTTGAGTCAAAATAAGATGATGCAGTCTGGGATTTGATAATTGGCATTTGTTACCTCTCTTATTATCAGCTTTTAGCATCTTTTCTCAAATGTGTTAATAATGCAAAGGGTTGTAAAGCTGTTAATAATTCATTTTTGCCTTTCTGTTCCTTGCACATGCATACCTAACCAGTAGAACAGGGCAGAACTTTCAGGGAAGTTTCCCTCATGACATTCCCCTATGCCTCTGGAATCATCTCATGAATTCAGAACAGGAGGTTGTAGCCAAGGTCTGCCTTTCCTAACAAATATTTTCATTTAGGCTCTACCCTGTGACACTCTCTATGGTGCATGGATTGGTTCTGCTTGTAATCAACAAACCTGAGGACTTCCACTCTACATGTGCAGAAATAACAGAAAAGCATGGTTTACTCTTGCTTGAAATATATCCAGTCCTGTATCTCAATAATGCAAACAGAAGTGGGAGGGATATCAAATCCAATGAATAATTTATAAAGTATCAAATCTGTCCACATGCCAAACAAGAAAATCATCAAAAGGGAACATGACTAAAGCCTAATGTGTGCACCAGAGAACTGTGCAGTGTTGACATAGTTCACAGATATTCATATGTGACAGTGAAATGTGGTGAGGCTGATTTCTTGAAGATATTGATGAGCCAGGTTCCAAACCACCTGATAAAAATGTTTTAAACAATAGGTTATATAAACAAAACTGTAAATTTCAAAATCTTTGATCAATTTACGTTTTTGAGGAAAAAGTGTAATCATATTATTTTGTGTATTTCATTTTGCTATTATCTTAGACCACATAATAGCTTTGGTCAGTAAGATACAAGCCAGTTTCCCCAAATGCTTTATAGTGTGTTCTGTATATGGACCAGAAAAGCAACACATCTCTCAGTGGTCTCCATGCCTTCTAATTATTTCCTGTATAATTATGAATGCATACTTTTTTTTTTATAGAAAGTATTTAACATCTTTTAAAAAAGAAAAAAAAGTGTTGTTTTAAAAATATTAAATCAGAATAAATTAAAATTAATCAGTGGAGATCAAATATTGTAAGGGAATTTTAGTTTCCTATTAATAACAATTTCAATGATATCCATAAATGCTCAGAATGTTACTAAAACCAGTGAATAGATTTCAGGCTGTTCAAAGCCATCTAAAATTAAAAGTGTTATTCCAGATAGAGACTAGGATGAATGAGTAATTTAGTCATGTTAATTCTTGAGGTTGAAGAGGGAATTCAGCACTTCTTTGGTGTGAATGAAATTTTAGATACTAAGAGCTGAGTCTTTATTTGTGTTATGCAGAGCCTTGCAGAGGCTTTCTACTAGATTATGTAAATTGTTGTAGCAACCATCAGAAAGATCAATAGAACAAGTTTTCTCATTGTGCATTATATATCTTAATTAGTGTGTGATCCAGCACCCGTTAATATCCTATGATAAATTGTGCAGTCATGGAAACTTAAGCATGTAGAAGCTTGTTATATTTGTCTGGAAAGAAAATAATATATTAATTAGGAAAACAAAACTTATTGACATGTGGCACAGGAAATAGTGGTTTAATAGCATGGTAATAAACAATCTTTTTTACCACCTTCTCCAGATCTCCCTGAAGCTGCTGACAGTCATTCCAGGACTGTGTGTACTGAAGAGCCATGCTAATAGCAAAATGTAGAATTCAGTTGTTGTGTTCACCACTGTGTCTATCTACCCAAAAGAAAAACTGTGTTACCATTCACAGTAATCTCCAGAAGGACCAGATAGGCTGTAAATAGCATGCTAAGTGGCTTCTGCTCAGTTTATTTTCTGTGTAATTGGACCATTTTTATAGTTTTTAGCCTAGTTCTGGTGAAGGACTTCCTTTCCATTGTTCTTTTTCACCTGCTAATATAGATGTAGCCAGAAGGGGACAGTTTGGGCCTCATTGCAATCCAGGCTATTACTGAAAAGCTGTGGTAGAACTGAGTCCATGGCTTAGCAGCTCAAGGTTTAACAGAAGGAATTCCGCTGTAGATCAGTTTGGAAAAAATTGTCTTCACATCCTTCATTTTACTGTCTCAACTAGAAGCTTTGAGCATCCTCTCCATATTTAGAAAACAAAATCGAAGAAAAGAAGGAATTTTTAAATGTGTTGTGATTTGTATTTCAGTTAAAAACCCCTCATGTGTTGTTACACAGTCTTTTGGTGCTTTTGGAAATACTAAGGAAAATTTCAGGTGTTTCAAATTTTAATATTTGATCGTGAAGTCGGTATAAATTTTGCCTCTTCATGTTTCTGAAAGATTTTCCACACGCTGCTTAGTCTAAAGGGCCTGGTTCTGAAGGGCTTTCTATTGAGAGAACTGGTTTTGGCCTCAAGGATGTGATGTGCTTATCTGTCAGGTGGTATTACATTAACATATATTTGTAGCTCTCAAATTTTGCAGAAAAAATGTAGCTGAATTGTTTCTCATGGTCTTCTGTTACACAGCTAAAATGAAATCTTAACCCATATTTCTGCAAAGTTTAGTTCAGCCCTTTGAAAAATTATGCTGTAGTTTAAAGTAGGATGTGAAGATTGTGATGTCAGATGAATTCTAGCTAAATGTTCCTATGATGGTTTACAGTAGATAATTTATGTTAGCTAAAGGGCCATTCATTCTGTGTGTCTTTAGAACATTGATTCAGTTTTAAATGATTACCTCTGTCAGCATCCACTGTCACAGTAGTATATGAAGATCATGTTAGAAGGGCCCTTCTTCAGCTCCTGCGTCCAAATTCTCTTTGAACCGCCATCCTTTTGCTTTAGAGAATGCACTTAAGGAGTTGAACTTATCTTCCATGTCAAATAAAGTAACATTACGAGTGTAAATTGAATTTTCTCTGTTGTTTTGAAATCAATCCAGATCATAAATTGAGATAATTCTGTTTATGAAGGCTGTCCAAGATACATGTCGATTAAGAGGGACATGTTTGGTAGGGCATATCCTTTTTACTGGATGTCACTGAAAAGACTGAGAGTTTTGGCAAAGGTATGGCAGTCTTGGTCAGTATCTTGATTTATATTTGCTATTTTACCTAAACCACTCATAATACAAACTGAAATGTGCACATTGCATGCAGATTTTGCAAGTCTCAGGGAATGTATCTGAAAGATGGATTTTCAGATGGAATTCCTATGGAAAGGATAGCCTGGACAGAGACAAAAAATCCATCGTTGAACATGTGCTAACCTTGTAGGCTCATAAAATACTGGTGAATTTAACCTGTACATATCTAAGTAATGATACTTAAGTTAGAATTTTGACATATATCCATTTTAAAAAAATTAAATCCTTTCTAAAAATTTCAAATACTCTTATCCTGTCAGGTCCCAAAGGACCTGTCAGGTGGTCTAGTCTGAAATCATAGACAATACTGGTATAGATTTAGAGGTTCTCCTGGTGTCCAAAAATACACAGTGTTCTCTGTGGCTGCTAGATGTGTGCTGCTGAATGTGGCTTACACTCAGCTTAAAGGTTCCAGTAAGCGATAGGCCAGCTCTTGGTTTGGTCTCTTAGGAAAGGGTTCATTTTGTAAAATCAAAAATAGGCAGCTACTCAAAGCTAATGGCTTCTTTTGTATTCATGGGTGGAAATACAATTCTTCCATTTTATCCTAGATATATGATTTTTCAGGAAGAATCCTGGAGCTGCCTATATCTTTCTTAATTTCCTAGACAGAAAAATGATTGATGTCAGGAAATAGCTCCCCTAGGGCTGTTGGCATACAGTGAGAGAACAAATTGCGGAACATTATCTCATTCCCTGTAACTTTTCACATTTTTATTGGTGTTCATTAAGCTGTCACATGGTTTTGAAAGGCTCGTTTTGTTTTTCAGTAAGGATATAATTCCTGCCCTTGCTGAAAATTATGAAAAAGATGAGATTAAACACTTTCAAAAGGTTATCATTCTTAGCATTTTCTTTACAGAGACATAAATATTTACATCTTTCTTTTGTTTTTTCTTCCGAGAATATGCTAATTTAATGTTACTTTTCTAACGTGCATTTTTAGGTAAAGCTCTTGAGTCAGTGTACAATTATTTAGGTTTATAACTGAGTTTTAGATTGATAGCTCATAACTGAGATACAATTACTACATACAGCAATAATTACCATTTTTTTTTATCTAAGTATGTTGTTGTTAAAAAAGTTCTTTCATATTCTGAAGTACTTAGGTCGAATTTTCCATTCCATTGAAATCAGTGGTCAAGTATAGTCAGTACCTGTTTCTTCAACACACTTGGCCATATATATACACACACACACACACACGTATATATGTACATATACACACACATATATGTAGTTTTATTGCATTATATTATATGGGTGGCAAAACTATGTATTAGGGTGTCTAGGTATTTCAACAACATATTACACAAATACAGACTCTTTTTTATCCATATAAAATGTTGATATTTATATATGAAGGTGCAAATCCTGTGATACTGATTCATTATATTGTTGCAATTAAAACATTTGAGATAAAGTTTTATATTATTCCATACAATTTTTTTTTCTTTTTAGCTTCCCCATGGGTAGATAAAAGTCGAACTCCTAACAAAATAGATCTGTATGATGTACGCAGAAGACCATGGTAAGCTTTCTTTTTAAAGGTTTGGTGTATATACATATATATATAACTTATTTTATAGATATTACTGTAATAATGTTTTTTCTGTTTGTTCCTAATAGTACTTACTTTTAGATATTATTTTCTTTTTAAAACTAGTTAGTTTTTCTGAAAAAACAATTTTCAAATTATACTTGGTGTTATGTAATATCCACTACAGTTGTTGTACTATTGGATTACATGGACTTTTCATAGGAGGATGACTATCAAAAAGGTGTAAGACAGTTAAAAAATCTGATTCTGTTTGAAAATCAAATATAATTCAAAGTGTTACACTGAACCATTCTTCCAGACTTTTGCAAGTGTTTAAAAATATGGTCTCAGTGGTTTAGACCAGCAATAAAATCACTAGTTGGTAAAAGATGGGAGAGCAGTGGGATTACTTCTCTTGATTTTTTTTATGTAAGCCTCTCAAGACATAAACCCTATTGATACTTGGATATAGTTGGATGTATTTTTTTTTCAAAGGACTGAATATTTTTTTCGTAAGCTGGGCTGAGTAATAATTCATCTGTCATATGAATTCATCTTTAGCTCTGAAATAGCATTCCTGTTATTCAGTTATGTGAAAACAGTGAATTTTGATAAGTATATCCTGTGTCCAGACTACCCTAATGTCGTCTAGACTTAGATTTACTTAGGAGACACAGCAAGAGAGGAAATAACAACACATGGGTTTTGTACTGGCTACAGCAAGAGGATTTTGTTGGTTCAGCTAGTTTGAATTTAGAGATCACAGAGTGTCTTCCATCACACGTAAAATAATGTGTATTCAAATTTGTGTCATTCATACCATTTATTTATTTCAGGTATATCCAAGGAGCTGCTTCTCCCAAAGACATGCTTATTTTAGTTGATGCGTAAGTGTTTAATGTCTGAATGTTGACAATAGAGGGATAAAAGTACTTTGATATTTTGAACAAATCTCTGTATGCTGAAAAATAGAGAGGGAATTAAGAGGTCCTTGTACGCAAGGTTCAAAAATCTTGGTATGAGCAAAATAAATAAATACTAGAAAATAGTTCTAAAAAGCCCAAACCAAACATAAAAGTTATTTAAACTGGAGGTAAGGAAATGGGTTTTTAACTCACTTCAATATTTTTCTGTTTTCAGCTTATTAATTACTGTAGCAATCAGGTGAATATTTTTCATGTGCATGCCAAGATTTGTTGTGAAGCACAAACCTAAAAACAAATAACTAGCAGCATTACAATAGATGTGATAATGATTTCATGAGCCTGAAAGATAAGAATGTATGCAGACTTAGTGTGTTTTAGTATGCAGATTTAAAAATTACCAAGTTTGTTTACTATAAAACATTGCTAGAAAGCGAGCAAAGAAATGAATAAAAGCTTGCTCTCTGCCTCGGCGAGGCTTCTGTGGTGTAGGCGATTTTGAGGGACTGAAGGGAGAATTGAACCTGATGTGTCAGATTGCTTTATGCTGAAAAGCTTCTCAGGCACAGAATTTGCATTTAATGCTTTTACACGTGGTGAAGTGCTTTCATATCAGCAGCGGGTTTTATCAACATTTGTTATTTCTTCACTTCAGCTTAGGTTTTTCCTTGAATCTAACAAGCTGTCATTTGCATCTCTGGAAATCCAGAGCTGTAAATCTGTGTGTAGGAGTATAAAATGTTTAGATAATGCATTGGTTGAAGGTGGTAAACTCATATTTCTTGAGAAGAAAATGAGTTAAGGATGTAGCATTATGGCCTCATCTAAGGCACAGGACTGGGACTTTGTGTGCCGGTTTTGGACTTACTTTAATAATTATAAATAGTTTAATAACACTAATGATGAGTTGGAGAATTCAGAAAATAAATTGAAAATTTTAGTGTGAAAGTTGGTGAGACTTCTGGTGAGTGCTCTCTATTTTCTTTTTATGTTTTACATAATATTTGCTAAATTCAACTTTCCTATTGTGGATTTTTTTTTAGGAGTGGGAGTGTCAGTGGATTGACGTTGAAGCTGATCCGCACGTCAGTCATTGAGATGTTGGAGACCTTGTCTGACGATGACTTTGTGAATGTAGTTTCAGTGAGTATCTGTTCTTTCAACAAAATTTGCATTGTCAACAAAGCCAAAAGCAAACTATTTTTAATACCAGATGTGAGATACTTGAATGTTAAGCTGCAAAGAGGCTTAAAATGTATTGCATTTGTTTTCTTATGAAATAAAATGAATGTCCTAAATTTGTTATTATATGTACATTTGAGTGAACGGCAAAAGTAATTTAAATAAACTCCTGCATAGCCAAATTCTCCTCTCCAATATAATTCTATGGTTTGTATAAAACATCTCCCAGTAGACTGATATATGCAAATTCTCTTGAAATAATTGCTGGTTCCCAGGTTTTCTACACAGCAGATATTTGGATTGCTCATGTTGTTTGATGCATAATGACAGTACATGTACAGTCATATATCTGACCTGCCCAAGATATGTTGCTGAGAAGTTCTACAGTTAGCAACTTGATGGGTGGCAAAACAATTTTTCTTTTAACAAATAGTAAAATAGAGAGGAGAATCCTTGAAGAAGGTATGGGAAACTTTCCATTTTCAGGTGGATACCTTGGATGTCATGTTCTAGCCTTGGGCAAGGCTTTTTTAAATTTTTTTTTTTATTAAGCTGTTCAACTGTAGAGCTTTGATTCTAAGGATTTAGGATGAGAACATTGACATATTCTTAATCACAAGAGACAGCCTCAATGATGAGTAACTGGAATGATTTTGGAGATAATTTTCAACTTGAAGAGTCATGCTGTAGCCAGCCTGAGGGAGAAAGACCTGAAATATAGCTAAAAGAAATCTTTTTTAAAACCACTTATTGCCTCATGGTTTGCTGATAGTCTAGCTAGAACTTTCTGCAAGGAGCAGACAAGCGCTTACGCTCAATGGTGTTTCCTTTGTAAAAGTTTTTAATAGTGGACAAGACCATTTTCCTTATTCTAATTTGCAGTGGGGAAAAAAACCAAACTAATATTTTATTATTATTATTATAGGAAATAAGTTTCTCTGTAATAGTATTGGGGAGTTGAAATCTTCATAGTTTCACCAATTAAAAAAAAATAAATAAAAATAAAAATAAAAATAAAAAAAATTAAAAAAACCAAACAAACCACAAAAACCTCGTAATCCTAAACTGATGGAAATTGATTACTATGTTCAGTGGAGCTATGCCAGCTTTCACTGCTGGAAATTCTGGACCCCTACTACCTCTTGATTTACACAACTTTCCAAACTCTTTCATTACATTTGCTCCAAGATGACCAGAAATAGTGTATCTTAATGCTAAGCCTTCCTTAGGCTCTGGGTATTTTATTAGCTAAGGTTCACTATTATTCTGGTGAGGTCTCAAGGTTGGGATTTGTGTCAAAAAAGGACCAGGAATCCTCAAATATTTTCTACAGTATATTTTGCCAGGGGTTTGTTACTTACAGTATATAAGGGCCTTTTCTGTGCTTTGAATGAACTTTAGAGGCTCACATCAGAAATTTGGCTGTAGAACCAAAGAGCACACTTTGGTCATGCTGGTTTCATCATCAGAGGAGAGCAACACTCACAGAAATGTGAATAATAGAACATGGCATCCCTAGGTCTTTCATAAAGTGCTATTTGGTGCTGTGCACTTATAATTTAAAAGTCTTTATTAAAACTTTTCAGTGTTGCAGTTACTTGTGTATAACATATGTTTTCATGTATTCAGATGATTTATGAATGGAATTGTGGAGGATGTGTTATGTATATATTTTATTTCTCAAACAGATAGGAAATAATATGCTATAGATAGGAAACAAATGGTTGCACTACTATAAGGCATTCTACAAGTGAGAGAAGTGAATATGGAAGTTTGTTCTTTTTTAAAGTTTTTAAAGATTTGGCAGAATTTGTTTAACAGTTGGACTAGATAATCTTTAAAGTCTTTTCTAACAAAGAATTCGATGATTCTATCATCTTGATTCACAAAATATTCCATAATGGAGAAGGCATACCTAAAGTCCAGTGCTTTTTAGTAAACTCAACACTCAAAATATCAACTGGGATGTTTTGTTCTAGGTGAAATAAATGCAGATTTATTCAATATTTTTGAAAATTTATTCAATATGTTGCATGTTTTTGCTTAAGAACATTTTCTCCTGAAGCATCCCGGTATTAGACATGACTAGCTAATCAAAGAGTCCAAAATGCTAGGTGAATATGTTCAGTTAATACAGCATTTTTAGCATATGGATATATGAAAACTAACACTAACTGGAAGTTATCTGCAATTTTTCTTTCCCTCATGGATCTTTTGGCCTAAAATGTGACAGTTGTTTTATGGCTTGTTAGCTTTAATAACCATAGAGGCTTTGGTCTGAGGTTTTGAGTTAACTAGAGAGCTGTTTCGCTGCTAACCTCTGCCAAGATGTTGTCCCACAAAGCCCATATGTACAATGATTCATGCCCACAGCTGAAAGACATGGATTTAAGCTCATGTCAATCACTCTTAAGAGTAACAGGATGATTTAATGAACTGTGCCTTGTATATGAGGAAATCCTAGGGAAAAAAAACCCTTAAAAGTAGATGTGTTAGAAACATTAGTTGTGCTGAATAAACAGAGTTCATGCATTTATTTCCAGGAAAAAAAAATATTGAATGAACTATTAAGTCATGAAAAGATAGCCAGGGGTTAATATATCATGGTTTCCTTTGGGATTTGCATGTTCCTTATCTGAAGTGCTGTGCTTTGTTGCAGGGAGAAAACCTGCTGTTTGAAAGAGCTTAAATGTATGAGTAATACAGCTGTTTTCCCACTAATCCGGTTATAGGCTTTGATAGAGGCGAGCTGTAGATGATAGGGGCAGCAATTCCATCCCAGCACGTCATGATTTAGTGACTTGTTTTCAGATGTTGACACAGAGAGTGTAATTTGTTTGTGATTGTGGGCAGTATGCAGGAGAAATGTATTTTAAATCTGCAGAGGTGCAGAAAACCGCACAAAGGAAAAACCTCCCTTACAGCAACAGATGTGTTAAAGGTCAGCAGCTGTTGCACTTTTTAAATTCACTTAGCCTTTGTAAAAATCCAAACAAGTATTTACTGTTTAGGAACTGGAAATTAAATGTCATGAGCATATGAGATAGAACAGAATCATACTCTTGGAAAATTGAAAGCTCATCCTCCTGCTCTTGTGCAGTTCTGCACATTGAGTAAACTCAGAGGGAAGGTGATTTCTGCATGAATTGATTTCAAAGAAAAAGCTGTGCACCTAGTCTATGAAATTATTGTTGGAGATAAAAAAAAAACCTTATGGATGAGACACGTCTTTCCCCACTGATTTTTAGTGGCAGTTTTTCATGTAATTCTACAGCTCAGTGGTTGCAAATCAGTTTACTTTGTCTCTCTTAGTCCTAAGTTGGTAAAATCTTTACATCTTCCCAATTAAAATATTTAAATATGCTTACAGAGGGAAAAGAAAGTTCTGTAAAAGTGTTTTCAATATATCAAAGTGCTCTTTTCCCTTTCTGCTACATGATCCATCCTGTATTCTGCAGTTCTGCATATATTGCACCTATATTATCTTAAAAACAGGGAGATGTTCCTTCCTTCTGGGAACTACTTTATTAAGTTTATTTTAAAAATTAATTAAGAAATTAAGATGCCATGGCCATCTTCCTTAGCCTGAAGTCCTAGTGGAGGGAGGAGGATGCTAGATTTTACAGCCAGGTAGCATGTCATGCTTATACTGTCTTTGCTAGAAATTTTAGCTTTGTATGAGTGTGCTTCTGTTCAGTTGGCAAAAACCTGTAGAATTTTATTTTAAAATAATTTAAGTGTTGTTTCCTTTATTATTTCAATGTGGTGTTTTTAATGGTCCTGAAATTAAATTGCGTACTCGAATGGTATGACAGGTTTTTTACTGTGTTTCTGAATTTTGACCCAGAAAAGTTCAATAGTGCTTAGTTTTTCCAAACAACATCACTGCTTGAGGAAGAAATTAAACTTGATCATGGTATCAGTGGTACTGAAGTATTTCTGTTGGTGGATCTAGAGGAAATGAAAAGGACTCCTGCATGAAGGGTTTTGCCAATATACTTTTTTTCTTACTTTCTCGTGTTCCTTAATGGACAATGCTAAGGAGAAAATATGAAGATGCCTGCCATCTTTTTCATTAATTGACAAATAAAAAAACTGGATAGAGAATCAGGTTCCCTCTAAAATAAGTATGCCTGCATAAGCACCTCTCTTAGTGATTTAATCCTGAAGCATTTCAGGTAATGAATCACAGTAGCTGCAATTAAGTGCACAGGCTCCTCAGCATCATAGCTGTGTGAGGCAGTAAACAAATACATGTAATTCCATTTTTTTGGCAGGGGGCATGGCTTGGGTTTTTTTCATAGTCAATGAAAAGTGATAGAAGGGCAAATTTAGGGCTGAATGTTGAGCTTCCTGATTCTCTTAACAGCAATCCATCTAACTGACCTTGCAGTTTCTCTTTGATTAAATGGTTCATTTTCAAGAAATGGGGAACAATGATAGCTGCAGATAAACACATCCTTGTAGCAATGTTCCTTAATGGAAAATCATTAGCATTCCTTAATGGTAGGTCATTATCTTGCATCTTCCATATTCAAGGAGCGAGTGAATTGAATGTGGTTTTTTTCATACAGGTATATTTAATAAGCACTGTAGGTACAGGGTTAAACAAAGCTCAGGGAAGTTATGATCAAAATCTAGTATTGAACTTCTGCATTGCTAATAATTACAGGTAGAGCAAGGCTATGTATCTATGGAAATACACGTAGGGCAGATATATCTGGAGGACATGTTCAGCAAATGTAAAGAAGAAGAGTATTCTGCAAATAACAATGGAGAAAATTTGGAAATTATGGGAACCAAGGGATTACTAAGAAGTTAGAAAGAATTTTCTTTTTAGCAGCAGGAGTTACAGTAGTATAGACAGCATCATGGAATATTTATCTGCTTGCAGAATTATGTTTCTTTTTACCTCCCCTGCAATACGAAAGTCAAGAAAGGAGTCAGTGAAGGTGTGTTAAAGTCTTTCAGGTGGGGCTGGAGTTGAGAGGTAGATTAGGATAGGGAGGATATTATATTAGCTGACTTTTTTGAAATGAGATAGATTTCAGTGGGACCCTGATCCTCAGGAAAGCAAATTACACAGTTTGTTGTCAAGAAGAAGAAAAAGGGAAGGACCACTAGGACTCAAGCTTTTTGCAATCTTCACCCGACATGATGAACTAGAAGTGCTTGTACAGCTTCAGTGACATGGGTAGAAATAACTTTTCATCTAAATAGTGTATGGATTGATGGTTCACTTTCCCTCCTGGAAGGCAAATTATTAATGTTTGAACTCGGATTTTGACTGTATGACTCCTTTGTTGTGGCTGAATACTGTTACATAAATGTGGAACATATCACTAATTCAGCACAAAAAGGACTGGCTCAAATTTTACAAAAAATACTGCAGGTGTCTTATCTGAGGACTGAAAGTGTTTTACAGACAATTGCTTAGCTCTAGAAAGCGTCTTCTCACACACCTGCATACACCATCTGAGAAGCTGGGTTTGAGGCATGCTCTCAAACTCACAGAATTCGACCTTTTTTTTGTGGTTGTTCTGGGGTACAGAAATCAATTGTCTAATGACTGATGTCATTACAGATGAGAAATGCTGTTGCTGGTGAAACTCCTGTATCCATAGGTTCTCAAACCTATCTGGTAAAAACACTGCAAGAAGCACTAGTTCAAGCCAAAAAAATTTGAATGGCATATAACTAGTTAAAATGCTTTTAACAATTGCAAAGAAAGAGTCTTGTTGTCTTCATATTGATATTTAATGCCTTTCTGGAAGATGCACTTTAAGCAAACATCCAGCACCGAATGTAATTTTTATGGTTTATTGCAGAAGTAGCCAAAAGAATTTTAATGACCAGTGATATGTGGGTGGTGAGACAGTATGGAAGGGGTCAGATTGGAGTATCTCATTGCCCCTTTTAGACTTAAATCAAGAATATGTAAAGATTTTCACTGGTTGCTTGCTTGGTTGGTTGATTGGTGGGTTGTTTTTATTTTTTCTTTTTGTTTTGTCCTGCCAATGTGAATGTTTGTCCCAAGTAAATGTTCATCATCCACCTTAGTCATTAATGGACTGGAAAGTACTTCATCACTCTTGTGTGATACAAATATTCAAAATAATAAATATTGCAAAGCTTTCATCTTTGTAAACAGGGCATATATACCAATTACGTCTTTCTTTTCACTGTATACTTAACAGTTTTGCCATGTCTATCTAGCAAAAGACATGTTCAGTAGCTAAGCTTTCTCTTATCCTAGTGTAAGTAATAATTTCTTGTTAACTTCATCTTAACAAGCCCTACAATATTGTCTGTGCAATAAGACCAAATGGCAAATACATAAAGCAGACATCATACACAGAATAGTCTATGACAGAGAGGTGAAAATGAAGTGTTACTTTTCCATCCCAGTGATAATATTCCTTGTGGCACTTGCTTAGGTTTCTTCTGGAATATCTGGCTTAAAATAATAATGTCAGTGTGTAAAAACCAATATAACATAAAAATCATGTTGATGTTAGCGCAAGGTCAGTTCTTCTCTCTCTGAGAATCACAGCTCGGAAGCCAAGTTACCATGTTCACCTCAGAGCTGTGCACAAGCTACTAAGCCTTTGTAACAGTACAGCCAGACAGATCCCACACAGAAGCTACTCATGTTTTTATTCAAAGACCATCTGGCCATAACCTGATATATTGCTACAGGATTTAGAAAGAAAGAACGTGTTTCAACAATTTTTTTTTGTAATTTCTCATTTAAACGGAGCCTTCCATAGCTACAAATAAACTTGGCAAACCTTTAGAAGTTTCAGGTTTGTTTTTCTTTTAGAATTACAAATTAATAACCAAGCCATCTGAACTCTGGAATTTATTTGTTTATACATCTATTATTTTACCTGCTAGGGGAAAGCATGTCATGCCAGATTCAACACCCCGAGAGAGCTGAGGCTGCTGCAGCTCTGTGCCACGGATCCTACCAATTGTCTTCCCAGCTGCACAATATACATGGAGCACATGGATATACACACACATACGTAACATATATATATATATAAAAGTCAGGCCATCCACACGGATAACACAAGCAAATGCAGAACATTCATGTGAACACATATACAAGTTTGACTATTAGAGACTTCTAGGACCAGTACCTCTATTTTACCCAAAGTTTTCATCTCCAAACCAACTAAACCATCCCTCTGCTTACTCTTATTTCAGGGTCCTTCCCTTAAATACTCCATACTAAGTCCCTGTGCAAACCTTAAATGCACTTTACAGTTATTAGCTGTAACTTTGGCTTGCTATGGAAGGAAAATGTTCAAAATGTGTGTAAGATAGAAAAAAAAAGATGTGTAAAGATTTGGAAAAGGAATAGGGCAGATTTAAAAACAAGATCTATTTCATTTTGTGTCTGTCACAAAGCGTTTATTCTAGGGAATAGAGTGCTTGAGTGCGTGAAGAGCCAAAGGGAGTGGAAATTAGAAGTTCAAATTCTACATGAGGATATCAGGAGCAGGAATATTGCTGGAAACTGTACATTTATTACTCTACAATATAGCTGACAGCTCCAGATGACTAGAAAAGTCACCTCCATTCCTACTTTGAGGGGTTGCTTTGGGCATCAATACACATTTTTATTGTCTCCTCTTACAGCTGTCAAATGTCAGGGAGTCAGACTTCTAACAACACATGGCATGGGTGTCTGTGATTTCTAGAATAAATCTGAGCTCTCTAGTATATTAGTAGTATTTAAAAGGAGTAGTTTATAAAAAGTAGTATATAAAAAGTAGTATTTAAAATGCATCATTTAGTGGTATATAAAATGATTTGATAGCTCTACCTCATGGTTCCACTGGCTAATAAATCTGTTGTCTCTTTCCAGTTTCCCAATTTTCAGCAAACCACAAATCTTACTAAAGAGGCCCCTTCTTTGTCAGACATATTGATCTTGGAATGTTTTATGGCATGTCAGATGCTGGACTAAAAATGCATTGCTGAGTCAGCTTTCCAACTAGGAGAGTTTTATCAGGGACCGTTGTGACAATATCATTAAAAATTTGTATGGAAGAATGATTTCCTGAACAATAAACTCATTCCTTACCAGTTCAGAAGAGGCTGGGCTGGGCTGGCTTTAATGATTCTTCTGGAGAAAGGTGGCTCACCATGTTAGTGAAAAGAGAAGAAAATTCAGGCTGTCCATAAGTTTTGAGACAAGGTGGAGGCTATTTGGTCTATGATCCCCCTTTTAAAAATATACTTTCTATAACAGTCATCTATTTGTTAGGTAATAATTACGTGTGGCGATGTCTTAGTTTGGAGTGAATCTAAAGGATCTCCTAACTTAGGCAAAGCATGAATGAAATACTCATCGACTTCTCAAGTCTCACACTTTCAAGACTCGCACTTTTCCCTCCTGTGTCTCACTTCCTGCCTCAGCAGCAGCATCTCCCATGGCAGCGCTGTGCTGCTGCAGCCTCCTCGCTGCTCTGGAACTCCAGGCACCTGCCCAGCCAGGCACGGTGCCAGCCAGGCAGGGTGCTCTGCCCTGAAACGGGGACAGGCACATTGAAGTCAAGATGAGAGAATGCAGAGGTGATGCTGTAGCCCCCTGCTGTCCCTCTGCCATATGAGCTGATGCTAAAATATGTCTGTCTTGTAACTTCTTGCACCAACTAAACATTCATCTTGAATTTGATACCCTGAGTAGCAACCTCACATATCAAGAGAATTTATAGGTAACAGTGTAGTACTTAAAACTTTATCTCTGATGACCAGTGAAGTGCCATGAGAAATGTCAGGGAAGTTCGGTGTCGACATTAGGAAAAGGTTCCTCACTGAAAGGGTGGTCTGGCACTGGAACAGGCACCCCTGGGATCTGGTCATTACTCCAAGCCTGTCAGAGTTCAAGGAGTGTCTGGAAAATGCTCTTAGTCATGTGGTTTAGTTTTTGGTAGTTCTGCATGGAGCAGGGAGTTAGACTTGATGATCCTTATGGATCCCTTCCAATTTGATATATTCTATGATTCATCTTTTTGGCAAGAGTGCTTCATGTTTTAAACAACTTGAATTTGAATGAATGAAGATTCTCCCTGTCAAATGATAACAAGAAAACGCCTACAAAATAATTTTCTAGGAAGTTTCTTCCTGTTATAGCTCTCTTCCCCGGTGCATCTGGGGAGCAGTGCCATGCAAGGCAGGTTGCAGGGCTGCTGCACTAGAGCAGTGGTGTAGTTTAGATCAGCCGGCTTTCCCTGGGAGATGATGAAGTTTACAGTACTGAATTTTTCAGTAGAGTTCAGAAACACGTGATTTTAAGTAAATAATACATGCTAACTTTGCCACAGCAGCATAAAAAGACCATAAATTTCATCTTGCTAAGCAAATTCATCTTTCAGCCTGCGCTGACGTTCCGTGCTGTAACTCTGAGATTGTCAGTGCAGAATCATACTTTATGGCCTGAACATCAATCCTGTGGTACTTAGTGAGAGCTTTGCATTGATTTATGTGCAGATAATAATATTGGTCATAAAGGTTAGCAAAGCTAACTGAGAGCAGACTTTGGCTTTGTATTTGGTCTTTTCCCTAATATTTATCTTATATTGTTCTGCAATATTTTTTCTACAGCTATTTATTGATCTAACAGTTTTATTGTTGAATTCTGCTAACTCTGATGTATGGTGGACATATATATGTTTCACAGTGAAAAGAAATGTGATACATTTTAAATCTCAGGAAATGCCAATAATGTAAATTGACATATAATCCTGATTTTGTTTCATTGATACTTGAAATACAATTTAAGAATTTCAGGTGTTTTCCTTCTAAGTACTAGAATAAGTTTCTTATATTTTCTCTACAGTCTATGTATAGGATTGTACTGAAGACTCTCTGTACATAAGTCATAGAATAGGAGAGAGAAGTTATTCTATAGCAAGATATGAGTGGTGAACTTTGAGATCACATACTATTTTCTGGCATGTCAAATTACAGACCTTTATTGCTTGAACTGCCTCAGATTTTCTGTGTACTGAGAATTTGCATGGGAATAAAACTTTGCAAATTGCCTTCATACTATTCTCTAAATGGGTTCTGATAAATATTTATAATATCTTCTCACTACTCAAATACAGATTCTAACTGGCCTTATTCAAGATTCAGTTATTCTTGGGATTAACCCTGAAATCCTATTACCAAGCCTAAAGCAGCAGGGAAAAAAAAATAAATAAAGGAAGAGAAAATGACAAAGCCGGATTTAGCTACAAAATGAAAGCCTGGTGAAATCAGATCTATTTCACTATTGCTCATTTAATACATATAGATACAACTGGGTCACCAAGCTGATTTAGCCACAAGGTAGAAGTAGCATAGCAACAAACCTCAGCAGATTGAAAGTCAGCAGCAGTAGTATCTGAGCAAGTCTTCAGCAAACTCACTATATTTTCCTCAGTTTTCAGTTTTCCTGGAATGTTATTGATTTATTAAGCTGTTGGGATTTCAGTATTTTAAATGTGTAAGTTTTACCTCTATAGCAAGTTTAAGTGTAGAAATTACTGCCTGGTTCAAGTTTGTATGATTTTCTATAAAAGATAAACATTTATGAATGTTTAAAAATGCACAACTTACATACAGTTTAAGTCAAGTTCTCATTTCATATCAGAAATTTTGGAAAGAGAGTTTTTCCTAGGTTTTGGGGTTTTTGTGGGGTTTTTGTTTGTTTGGGTTTTGTTTGTTTTTGGGGTTTTTTGTTTGTTTGGTTGGTTTGGGTTTTTTGGGGGTTTTTTTTGTTTGTTTTTTTTTTGTTTTTTGTTTTTTTAACTTGGAAATGCAGTTCCAGAAGATTCTGGTTAAACATGATATGTTGAATCAATAGATATCAGTAAACTAACTGAGAGAAGCAGGAGGCAGTAGGTAAGGATGGCTGGGAAAATCTGAAGTTTTACAAAGACCTGGTCCTACATACTTTATGTCCTACATACTTCTGCAGATTTTGGAGGCACAGAAGGACATTTAGAAAGTAGGCTAGTTTACAGCATTTCTGTAATTTCCATCCTCCTAGAGCTGGGACCTCTTGTGTTCAAGATGTGGACATTTTCCTTTAAGGAGGAAATTTAGATCTTAATATTTGTAGTTTTTCAATCATTTGGAACACGAATATATTTTACTGGTTTAGCTGAAATGAGAATTTTATGGTAGTAACAGAAAGCACTAATGTCCTCCACCAGAAATGTAAAATTCCACATTTCATGGTATTTGTAAGACCGGTTCAACTTTTTTTGTTTTAGTGCCACCTAGTGACTTAAACTTGAAAGATTTTTTTTTTTTTAAGTTTTCAAGTTATTGGCGTTTGTTTTTGCATTTTGCAGGAATGAGATGCTTTACAGGAGATTTTGTCCTTTTCAGACTGAATCACAGAGTTCATGCTGATTTCCTCGATTTCTTCTTGTGAGGATTTATGTAAAGTTATTGCTATGCTTTTTGAAAACTGTGGCTTTCCTTAGTGGATTAATGCTTTATCCGGAATGCATCGATAAATGCTGACTGAAACTTGCTTTCTTGATCATTTCAAACAATTTAGCAAATAACTGTGCATATTTATATTTATGTATACATATATAGATATAGATAGATTTGTATGAAGATGTCAGATACAGCAGAAAAAAATTTGTTGACTGTCAGAAAGAGTAATAAGACTTTCTGATAAAAATAAATTAATGTCCCAAGATATTACTCTTTAATTCTTTAAAACGTTTCTATTTTGCTGCTCTTTTCAAAGCCTGCTTGTTTTGCTAGCATCACATAAATGTGAATTCTAAAACAGTGCAATGAAGGGATGTTTTGTGTTTCCTTTCATAAAAGAAGCAGAATCAATTGAAATGTTTTATTTGTATTTAAATAACCTCCTACACTTGCCAACAGAATGATTGACATTGGATTTTGGATTTATATCCCTTATATTTATATCCCCTATATATCTCCTTGGGAGATGGAGATCTATTTAAAATTATAGAGAGGGATAGATGGGTGTACAGAAGAGAATTTAAAATGTTCATCAGCTCAGACATTGCCTGTGAAATCGGGGATTTTTCTCTCACAGTGCTGTAGTCTTCAGAATAAATGGCATTAGCTGTATGTGCATTTTAAAGAAGTTTAAGTGATTAAATGTTTATGAGAACTCATGCTTTAAAAAATTTTGCTCTGTTTGACCATGTGGTTTAAATGGCTTATAGCAAAATAATTAATATCAAGTTCAAAGGCAAATCTGAGGACCTAGAATTGTTTGCTCAAAGGAAAGGGAAAAAGCATATTCTTCTAGTGGGGAATCAAGATTAAAGCTTGTGCCCATGCCTCTGCCTTGGATTTACTTTTTTATTTCCTGTTGCTTCACTTTTCTCACCAATGAAATGAGAAAAGCCCTGAGCTGTTTCAGAAGGAGTCCAAGATACTGAGTATTTGAAAATGACTGTGGTGTTAAAGTGTGGATGGCTATGGGAATTACATGCTCTGTGTAACTTCCTAAAGTTTGTCAGCTGGGGAGAGGTTGGCTGGTATCTGCAAAAGGCAGATTTATGAAAGAAGTTCCCAATGGACAAGGCAGTTTGTATCTGCTAAGCAGGTAATGTATTAGAAAGTGTATTTTGGAAAAAAACCCTCACAATATATTTTAAATGGTTTGGTTTCGGTTTGGTTTTTTTCTGATCTATTTTGTTTCCTGTTTTTTTTTTTTTCCCCAGGTTGCTTTATAGCTTTGATCTTTCTACTTAAACATCTCAAACATTTTTCAGTCTCTGTATATCCCAGTTCTGAATTCTGATTCTTTCTTTCTTCATTTCAGACATTTTCTCCGGGTGGTTTTTCCACCCCCTTTCTTTTGCCTTTTACTGGCGTCTTAATGAAAACACCTGTCTGTAGGGTGTTGTTATTCCTTTTTTGATCTGCATATCCACAGTGCTTAACGTGGGACTAGATACAGGAAATAAATCAGTATTTCTGTTTCACTTCCCTTGAGTCCTCTGATAACCTCATGTTGTGGTAGCAGTTTTAGTAATTTTATTAGAAGGATTTCCAGGTTGAGACTGTGGAAAAGAGGAGGCTTTTAGCAATGCATAAGTAACTATTCTGGAATTAGAAGAGGTTTTCAGAATGACAGCCTTCTATTTTCTGTAAGTTCAGCTCTTGGGGCACTGTGGATTGCAGATGCCCATGTGTCTGGAGGAGCCCACAGCTCAGTGGAACTACCCAAGGGAGGGGAAAGGTCTCGAGCATTTAGAAATTTTGCTGCAGTTCTATATAATTTTTCACTGTTTTTTTTCCGCTTGGTTTTCACAAATTGATCCTTTTCTGAATCAGAAGATAAAGTCCTTGTAAGACTGTCAGATTAGTATTTCTGTTTCAGCCTTTCTCCAGAATGACAAAGTTCAAGCAGCATTAGGCTCAAAGCCCTTCGTTTGGACTTTCACGTTAAGTTGAATTGGTTGTCTTATCTCTCAGGTTATTGAGTTGCCTCATATATTGCCAAAGATTGTACTGGCGGTCTGAGGTCAATGAGGTCAAGTTCTCTTGACAATTTTTGTGCTCTATTTCAGGCTTAGTTATTGTGGCAGAACCTGTCAAGAGGAGGTCTTAATTTCCTCAGAATGGAGGATTGTTCTGGGGCATCCCAAAGGTGGAGACTGCAAAAGGATATAAATAAATGGGGTAGTGAGAAATAATCTGGTGGAAACTGCATCTAGATCCTATACCTTGCAGGTGTAATCACAAGACAGATTTAATTATATTAATACTTCACGATGCTTTAAAATAAAAAGCTCAAGGTTATCATGTTTTCTATGATTTACAACTGTTTCACTGCAATCCCCTCTTAAATTAGCTGAGATAAGGAATAAGCTTTCCGTATACTTGAAAAAGTAGAAGCTGTCGTTGATGGTGACAGACTATATAGGGTGGCTTTACATTTTAACAATTGAATGGTTTGCCTCCAAATGTCATATATTGTTTTGTAAGTGAACCACTGAGCCCATGGCATCATAAAAAATTCCATTTATTTCCTTTTTACCAATAGAACTTTTGGTGCATATGTTTATATTTACTGTAATAATTAAGGGGAATGTCAGGCTGATAAATACCCAGCTGACATATTTCACATACACTGGGAGTACATTGTTCAATAAAGTATGGATTGTAATTACCTTAATTTTACACCTTTGATAGGATTTGATTTTGTAAGAACATGGACATTCTAAAATGGCAACTGGCTTTTGAAAGCTTACACATTCTTTCTTCAGTTAAATACTAAGTGATTATGTGTATTGTTAATTGGTTTTCAAGAAATCTTTTGAACTGAAATAGGTGTTATTATGGTAATTAGGGGTCAGACAATGTGACCAATAATCAGTAAGGGCTTACAGCAGTTATTTTGGCTTGTAAATGAAGATGTGTAAATTTTTACACATCTTAATGTAAAAAAAAAATTAGTGCCACTATTGCTAATATGTTTCAGATGAGCATAACTAAAAGCTGGCTCAGTTTGGCTAACTACAAGTTTTGAGTGGTCCTGGTGTTTGTCAGATATGGCAAGTCAGTTTTAAGGATGATCTGAAGGCTTTTACTGTTGAAATCCTTCTAATACTTCAGTACTTTACTGGAGTTCGGATTAATTAAAGGCACCCCTGAATTTTCTTTCCCCCTTTGAGCATTTTCATCAGTCAGATTTGAACCTTACCTTCATCTCCTAGCAAACAGGGAAATGTTCATTCTGTAGGATTGCTGTTCCATCTACTGATTCCTTCATCTAATCAAAAACTCTACTCATCTGCTTTTCTGACTGGCATTAACATTAATGTTGACTGATGTCTCTGCAAACAGCTGGCTCATATATTTGCTTAATTAAATTACAGCATTTGCAGACTTTGATTGATGTAACTCTCCGTTCTACAAATGTGTCATTTCTCTCCTTCATTTTACATCAGCATTTGTGCATTTACAGATGTAGATGCTTTGGCTTGACCCTTTGTTCACTTTACAGCATGTGTGAGTACAGTGCAATAGCATTTAATGTGTAAGTGTATGGCGCAGTTTCCTTGTCAGCTGCCTCCACAGGTTGAACCAATATTCCTGAAATTTTTTTAAAAATCATTTTTATTGCCATAATTACCAATCCATATGCTGGATACCCGACCTTCTTAGAAATAATTATCCTGATATATTTGCAGGACTGCTAGCAAGCGATTTAGATTGGCAGCTTAATGTTAGTGACATTTCAGGGAGAAATTTTCTCTTGTCACTAAATTTTCACTTGAATGTCTAAACTGCTGTTTGCTGTAGCCAAGACAAGGCATGCATGGGCCATAGGATTGAATTTAGCATTACTTTTATATTAGGTCATTACATAATTTCTGTATAATATCACTGGTGAAGCAGAGGAGTGTTTTCACTTTATTTTTTCAGATGAAATTGGCTTTTGTAGGGCAGAGCTGCCTACTAGGTAAAGTTTTTTTTCTATTTTCAGGGTACAAGTTCTGTACTTTTACCCCAACTCACAATTTGAATTGTTTTTTAGACTTTATCTTTATAAAATTACTTTATGTCTGTAATTTTCCAAGCATGGCTATAAATTTATGTTGAGGCAAACTGAAATAATTCCACAGCACAATAACTGTTTTCACTCCCACGTGGTTTATGCATCCAATAATCATTAGGTGATTTACTGGTTACTTCTGTAAGGAAATTTTATTGGAAGCACCATTGAGTGTGTCAGTGTTTTGCATCAAAGTGAACTGGTTACAGTTGTGTGATCATCTCATGGTTTTAAGCAGCAAAACATACTGGGTTTTTTTAGTCCCAAAAATACACTTTTTTGGGAAGTATGGAATACATTAAAAGAATATACAGTGTAACCCTCTAATAACATGAATTGAAATACTTGGCATTATTAAAAATGGTTTAATATTATTAATCCCTTCATCCTCTTAAGTTTTGTTTGTTATAAGTGTCCTACAATCAGAGGTTGGTGTTTGCTGCTGACAGCAGTTCTCTCTTGGTGCTTGGTGCCTGGTACTTAGGGATTTATTTTACACATGTAAGTAGTTGAGCATTTATTGAAATCTGTGACCTTATTTACCTTTTATTCTATAGAGCACTATTGAACTAGTTAGCAGTAGTGAGACTTAAGCTAACGAGGCTTGATTTTTAAGTTATTTTAAAGCTTTGCACCATGTTGACAGCATAAAATCTTATTTATATTTACTTTCACTGAACATCCATAATCAGGAGGAGGCATAAGAATCTGCTTTCAGTTGAAATGTAAATTGTGAGGTCTGTATTTTAGTATACGTGAATATGTGTATATTTATACAGAGATGAATTTAAAAGCAGCCTTAAAGTGAATTCCACTTGTGCAGACAACATTTTGCACTTAAAAAAAATTTCTGTGTATGTTTTTACATAATGCCAGAATATCATATAAATTACTTTTCAGGGAGTAGTCTTTATGGATATGCGAGTAAGACAGCAGATGTGTGTTCTCAAGACACAAATTTGTATTGCTTTCATCAGTATTCTCATATTTGCAGCTATACTCTCATGTGCTTCCAAGAGTGTATTTTGTTTTCCATAATTTATACATACCAATTGAATCTGATCTGCAAGTTACATTGTAAACCACCAAACTAATTCATGCAATATGGAAGTCACCTGATAACTCAACCAATATTTTTCAGGGGTTTAAAAACACTAAAATATATCTTTATCTGTGGTTTGGTTTTTTGTTTTTGTTTTTGTTTTTGTTTTTGTTTTATTTCCTCAACTCTGCATTTCTGAGTTTTACTTCTTTATGTAAACTTGAAACTAAATTTGTGGGAATTTTTCCACTATTTTTTGAATTTGCCAGAGAGTGAAGCACCAAATTCCTGTNGTAGATTTTTTTGAGGTTGCCAGAGAGTGAAGCACCAAATTCCTGTCTTTTAAAATACATAGTCTCATTTTGAAATCTCCAGTCACTACTGGATGTTCTCAGCATAGTGGAAATCCAGGTTTGACATTCTTTATCACTCGAAGATCCAGAAAACATAAATCTTTACTGCTACAGTTCAAAGAATAGAGAATTAACTGTCTTTAATACTATTTCTATTCATTTTGCAGTTTAATAATAATGCTCAGAATGTCAGTTGCTTTAATCATCTTGTCCAAGCTAATGTGAGGAATAAGAAGAAACTGAAAGAAGCTGTCTATAAAATATCTGCTAAAGGAATTACGGATTACAAAAAAGGCTTTAGCTACGCTTTTGAACAGCTGCTAAATGTAAGTATTTAAGTGAGATCTCTCTGCTGTCAAGTGAGGAAGGAGAACTTGAATGTTCAGATGGCCACTGCATGCTCCTTTATTTTGTAATTAAGTGGTAGAAGGGCAAACCTTTACTTAGAAAGTAAATTTATCCCAACAATGGTTTTTTTTCATTGCAGGTTCCCCAGCAGGTTGCTAAGACTTTGGAATTAATTTGGTTTCCAATCTGTTGTACTGTTTTAGTTCATTCATTCAGCTGGTTTTTCATTTAGCATGTGATTCACAGTTGACACATACTTGTGGTAGTGGTTGGCTTGCAGTTAATTTTAAAATGGAAAGATCTGTGTTACTGTGCTATTATTTCAATTTTACCACACCATCTCCTAGCAATGCTTAGTTAACCTACAATTTCACACTTATTAGAAGTCATAAATACTTTACCATGGTTTGAGCAAGATAAAGGGGAGGAAATGAGTTAGTTAATAGAGGAATACTAGGCACCTGATGATGCTTAAAGAGTAGTATTCACTCACTGAGAGTATTCTAATTCTTTTCTCTTTTTCATGTATATAAAGAATAATTTCTTCAAAAATTAAATGCATTATTTCCATGTTTTAAATACATGGCACTTTCTAATTTTCACCCAGGCACTAGCTTTTTGAATAGCAATGTTTCCTATTTACCACAAGTGTTTGGGGTTAATTAGTAAATTTTAAATGGTTCGTGTAGTTGTTTAAAAAAATAGTTCTACTTCTCACCTTTGTGAAGACTGCATATTATATCTTAAACCTTAGTGTAAATAAAGCTGTATCACTTTACAGCAGGTAAGGTACAGCTTAACAAGTAAGAAGTATTCTTATCCTTACTGGGTTTTTTACTTTTGTTTGTTTGTTTTTTGCTTTTTTTGTTTTTTCCTAATCTGCCAGATTCTGAACTTCAGGACACTTCCCTGATATTATATATGCAGTTTAGGGCTAGATCTGATGAAAAAAAAAATTCTAACCTTGTTAAATGTTGATGGAGGAAAAGAAAACAGAATGTTTTCAGGGGAATTTTCTCAGTAGACCACTACTCAGGGAGATGAGAGGGTGTCCTTTGCTGATGGTTATATAAAACCACAAGCAATATTTTGAAGTCTGTTAGACATTTTTGGGCCAGTCTGGATGCCATTTCCCCCTTTTCTGCCCCTGTTGACATCTTAGGCAGAGGGAAGCAGGAAGACAAGTAATTTTGCCAAGTATGTTCCTCATAACATTTATATTTGCTTAAAATTATGGATTACCTTTGGTGCAGCAACAGATA
Organism: Melanocharis versteri; assembly: GCA_013397845.1. Lineage (NCBI taxonomy): Eukaryota > Metazoa > Chordata > Aves > Passeriformes > Melanocharitidae > Melanocharis > Melanocharis versteri. The sequence goes on from VZTG01003814.1 coordinate 786,060, forward strand.
CATGCTTTGTGTAGAGGCAACATTAAGAAAAGCTGAACACAGGAGAAGCCTCAAAATGGACTTGTTTGTAGGACTAAAGTATTACTTAAAAAGTAACTGGAGATCAGTGTCATAGTGGGAACATCTCTTTTGTAGCTGGAGGCAGAAGTGTGATTAGCCTCACATGATCTCTGCGAGGAGGTTATGGCTGGACCTTGTGGATTGCATGAGGTTCTGGATATATACTCATCCTTTCCAAATATTGGCAAATCCATTTAGCAGAGAGAGTGTAGGGCTAGTTTTGGGTTTAGCCCAAGAGTCTGGTGGCAAGAGAATATAATATGGTGGTATAATATAGACTTAAAAAAATAATTAAAAAATATGCTTTGGGACAGTTTCCAGTTGTATATTTATGAATTCAAATAGTCCAGTTGTTTTAAGGTCCATATGAATGCAGTATTGCTCAAATTTTAAAAATAATTTTGTGGGTACTGTTTCTAGATGACAATTATTTCAAACATTTTTTTCCAGAATATCAAAGTAATGTTTCTCTTGTACCATGAAAAAAATTTCTGTCCGATGTGTTGCTAAATGGAAATAGACACTTAAGGTTTTCCAACATAATAATTCATGTGATTAGCAATAATCCGGATTCAATATTTTTTATGAAGCATTTTCCCATTATTTATTGTTACATTAACTTGCTGTTCCTTTGAAAATCATAATAATTCAGTTCAGGAGGGTTTTTTCCCTCATACTGTAATATCTATGATTTCTTAAAGAAAAAATAGTGAAAAATGCATTTGTAAAGTGTCATGTCACAAGATATGTTTGTAACCTGCCAATTAAAGAGTTAAGTTTAAAGATGTGAAACTTGTGTAAGACAAAAAAGCAAATTCAGATGCAGCATAAAATGGATCATGTCTTTCTTGCCTGTTTGAAAGAAAAAAAATAAGGCCTGTATCAAATAGAAGAGAGAGCTAAAAATTAATACATAGCTCAATTCCACTTGTGTTCATTTTTAGTTTAACCTAAGAAGCTGTTTCTTGTCCTGGGGAAGCTCCTGTGTAGACAACATATTCCCATTGAGCTGTGGCCCTTTGCACTGCTAAGGCAAACTGTTCAGAAAAATGATGAAATTACAGCATCAGCTTTTCACAGTCTGTTATGTGTTCACTCCCTGAGCCAGTATCTCTCCATGTTAGTCCAAAGATGGGAAGATGTGTTTTAAATTCCTTAAAGACCATCTGATTCCAACACCCCTGCCACTGGCAGAGACACCTTTCACTAGACCAGGGGGCTCAGAGCTCCATCCAGCCTGGCCTTAAACACTTCCAGAGATGGGGTAATACCGTATGATTTGAGCTTATTCATGTTCAGGTTTCCAATAACTTTTGGAGGCTAAAATCTTGGGGTTTTTTTGTTTTTTGTTTTTGTTTTTTTTCCTGCAACATAACTTTAGTGTCTAAACAATGTAGTGTAAATAAATGCCCTTCTGTAAGTATGAGGAGAAAAGAGAAAACTGTTTTTTTCTGATGCTTTGTAAGCACACAGTAAGTTTTTTCTGTGCTAAGTGAGCCACAGAAAAGTCCTGCTTTAGTCAGTGAAGGCAAAGCCGAGTTCAAGTTCAAGTTGCCATAACAGTGCTTCTTTCAAAATCACTAGAAATGTTCCATAATATGAGCAAATTTTGGTCCCCTTCCTTGTCTCTGATCTTATTTTGGTCTATATATTAAATCACTGTAAATGTAGGTGAATTTCTTTATTTATGAGGTATCCTACCCTACTTTTATTACTTTTTTAATATCCAGAGAATTGCAGCCCAAAGCAGTATCTTTAAAGTTATATTTCACAAGCAGAAAATGGTCATAAATTATTTAATTCCAACTGAAACATGGTGTTCTGATGAGGTTAGAGGGAAGGTATTGGTTTCAGGCAGGTTCTGCATGTTGTTACATATAAGGAAAACTTTGGGCTTGATTTTTTTTTTTCTTCAAATTATTAAATTTGAAAGTAGTAATGGTAAGAAAATAAGTAATTCTTCACTGCATATTGAACAGGAATTAGACTAGTGAGCAGAAGGAGAAGTGGCAGAGGGGAGTGGGATCATCACACCTGACCAGCCTGGTGACAGTCACACTGTAGCCATGAAGAGTAAAGCAAGGGGGAACTGGGGACTCTGTAAGGACAACTCTCCTATTTATCTTCCTGACTCTAGAGTAAATTCAAATAGCAAAATAAAGGCTTGTGGAAGGAGAAGTTGAATTTGTTTCACTGGATCTCTAAGGGTTTTACTCTGTCACATCCAACTGCTCAGAGGTACCAAGATGTGTCTGACTGAGACCATTTGTATGCAACACAAAGGGCAAGGAATGGCTGCAAAAGTAATGACCAATTTGCTTAGACTAGATTCTTAACTTTTAGAGAATAAAGAAAGAGGAGCCAAAATTCATGCTCACCTCTACTGATCTGGCTGTGGAACAATGTTTTTATTCCTTTGCAAAACACACTGCATTTTTCTCAGTGGCTTTGCTAGTTACATTGATGAATTCGGAGTCAGAGTGGCTTCTTCTTAATTCTGTTTCAGGCTTGCTCTCCAGAAATAATGGAACTTGCTCTGTTTTTCAGCTCTGAGATGCAATATAATTGGAAAAGTAGGTGATGGAGAGATTTTAATAATCTAGGTGGCCATATATTGCCACAATATATTATGTAAACCTTATTCTAAAATACTTTTCTAAGGATTAGCTGTTCGCTTCAGAGTATTAATAACTTAAAAAAAAACATGAAAGAATTAAAGATTTGGAAGATGAAGCTCATTTTAAAGAAATATGACAAAAATAGTAAATTCAAAAATATTTCAAAGCTTATGAGGTGGATATCTATAGGACGCTTAAATTAACAGAGTTTTTATTCAAGTGGTCAGTGAGCTGGAAAATTTTTGTGATTAGGAGTCCAACAGAAAAAAAAAAAATAAGCATATTCAGTAATTCATTACAGGGTCTTTGTTCCCCGATTTCCACAAGGAAAGTAACGATAAGGAAAAAAAAGTAAGGATGAGAAAAGAGACAAGTAAAAGTATTTAGAGATCCTCACTTTGCAAGTCTCATGCAGAACATCTGTCGAGGAACACTGTGGGGTTGATGTGATGAGTATGAGCTAAAGAGCTCTCCTCGTGTTTGTGGAGAAGAAAGGAACCACCAAATCTCTATTCCACTCTGCTGGGCCAGATCTGAAGTAACTCGTATTTAAGTCTCATGGGACAGAAAAATGGGTTTGGTTTATTTTATTTTATCTTTTGTTCAGAAGGGGGTATTGAATGAAATTCTAAAACATTTTTTTAATTTTTGACATTAACATGTTAAAGTAGTAAGTGTGTAGCTATAAAAGCCATAAGATACAACAGTCCTTATTCTTTACAGCCTGAAATATATAAAATCTTCTGTTTGTATCTCCTACAGCACAGTGTCTCCAGAGCTAACTGCAATAAGATTATCATGCTGTTTACGGATGGTGGAGAAGAAAGAGCACAAGAAATTTTCCACAAATATAATGAAGACAAAAAAGTAAGTAATATATGAAAAATTTTACTGTATAAAATACAACAGCATAAAGAGGAACATTTAAATACGGAAGTGAAAGCATATTTTATGTATGTATAAAGTACTTTTAAGAAAACTTACTAGCATTGATCCTTAGGACACTTAAAGCTTTCTCAATCTATAATATTTATTTGAAAAATCATAAAATATATTTAATATTTTACACTTTGTGACTTGTTGGTCTCAAGTGATGCAGAAGTATACTGTAAGCCATAAAGAACTCAACTTTCTATTGACATTTTTCTTGCATTAGTGTAATCCCTGAATTATCCAGCAGAAACATAGGTTCAGTTAAATGACAGGATATATATATATATGTGTATCTCTTGCTCCTCAGTGTGAATATCTTCTATATGCCTTTATTGTTTGCCAGGCAAAGGCAAAATGAGAACTCAAGGTTAGAATCTGAATTTGAATAGATTTGGGCTAGAACAAACCCACATTTTTCCCAGTGAGGCTAATTATACCTTTGAATGTCTTAGCAAGAAGTGGGATGGCTTTCTGCTGATGAAATTTGATCTGTGGTTCAAGCAGAATTATGGGTTTGACACGAGAATCCCTGGATGAGTTCTGTTGTTTAGATTAAATTGGATTGTTAGCTGTGCTGGTTTTGCGTTTAATTTTTGAATCTAATCAAATTTCTGGTCTGGCTTTTGCATACTTAAAGATTTAAAAATGCAGGGATGTGTGCAGGAAACATAGCACCTTTTAAAGTTGTCTCCTACTAAATTTCAGTGCAAACCACTATTTGTTATTATTATTATAAGATTAATCACAATATAAATAGAAATGGAATATGGGCTTGATTCACACTGCAACTAAGAATTTACCTTTTCTAGTGCTTGGGGATGTGTCTATATCTGTGGGGTTTTGTGAGTTGATTTTTGTTTTGTTTTCAAAAAAGCAGCTAAAAGTTAGAATATGATTCATGAAGGCACTTTAACAGTTGCCATAGATGTATATGCATAAAGCAGTGGAAGTATTTGGTTGGAAATCCTCATATGTTTGAATTAATCCTTTCAAAAGTAGAACTAGAAATGCAATGCTCAATTTGTGTCTTGACCAGCGATTCAATCACTGACCTTGAATAATCATTTCGTGGCTGCTTTACAGTAGTGTTTCACACAGAATGATATGGTGGGATTTAGTTAATCTTTCTTGTCTGAGTTGAAAGTATTTTTTAAACTGGCAATTAGAAGAGGGAATGGAAATCATAGCCCTGTGTGACACACATGGCTGTACTCTGAAAATATATGCAGAGATTTCTCTTCAAATTTGGATATGGTAGCTTTTATCATGTTACAACAACAGCCATCAGCAATAAGAAATACATCTATAGGGGGTAAGATGTATGATTTATTTCTTATTATTTTCATTTAATTTGCTGTGTTGCGAGGAAAGTGTAGTAAAATGTTCAGTCCAAACAACAAAACAGGTTTGGAGTGCTGAGATTTGTGGTCTTAATCACGTCATGCTTGATGGTTGATTATTCTGTGAAGTATAATAAATGAAATGTAGTATTTACTATTTTTAAATGGTTATTTTACTGCATCATTTAATACTGTAAATTTGCACTGCTGAGGGTTGAGGTGGTTTTATGTGTAGTGTTGTATGTAAAATACTGTACACAGGCACTTTCTTGTTCCCTCTAGTGAAGGAGGGTTTGGGGATTTTATTGTATACAGCAAATGTATAATGGTGATAATGGTCACTGTGTGTCAGTATATTATCATATATAATTTAATGCAGAGCCAATGCAATGTGAGGCACATTTTCTACCCTTGTTAATGATCTATGCATCTACAAGTTCAAATCTTAGTAGACATGTTTTGTCACTTATCTATTGAAGCACTGGGTTGCTAGATATCAGTCTTTACTGGTTTTCTCCAAGATGACATTGGAATTGCAGTACCAAGTTTGTGCAGATGTGATTTGAAGAACCATTTGCTTTCTCCTTACCGCTTTTGATCAGTAACAATCCTTGTAGTGTTGAAGGGAAATTCATGTTTGAAAAACTTCTGATGAGACTGGACCAGTAAATCATTTTGAGGGGTCACAATGAAATCTCCCAACATCTTTCATAACATTCTAATATTTTTAAAAATAAGACTTACACAAAATATGCTTGTGATAATGCTCTCCTTAGTAAGGCTACGCTTGATTGCAGAATGATGACATGTGAGCTCTTTTCTTGTTTCCTCTGTATGTAACTTAATGTTAGTTAAGTCATTATCAGTAGAGAATAATATCATTGATAGATACATTCCAACATGAAAAATACACATATACTTTTAATCTTGCTAAGTCATAGTCACAAATATTGTTACTTTCTTAGATTGCAGAGTAGGCTGCTTTCTTATACTAAATGATGAGATTTTAAAAAGATGTGAGTATAGTTTCTGTTGTCTTTATTGCAGTTAATTTATAATTTATTTCATAAATATCCAATGAATTTAAGACTATTTTTATATTTATCATTTGTAGAGGAACTATTCAATATAAGGTGCTAAAAAGTTTTCTGTGTTTTACGGTAGAAGCCGTTCAAGGTATAAATATGTATCAGCATATATATTTTCTTGCCTGCTCTACATCTATTTGGCCACTTGTCTTTGTGTTTTGCATAAACCATATAAAAGATGGATCTTTATTGTTTTATGTCACAGTCAGTCACTTCCCACCTTAGGCACATTGAGTTGTAAATTTATTTTCTTTTTCTTGTACAAACAAAAGACCATTTATTCGAATCTATTAATCCTTGTTTTCATCTTCCTGATGTAAAATTACTTCAGCTCTTTAAGTATTTTCTTTTTCATGTCAGTTAATTTTTAATTCCATGCCATGAAAGAAGCTTCAGTTTTGACCCATCAAATAACATGATTTAGTACATTTGTTTGCAGTGTCCTTGGTGCAACCTTTAAGTTAAATGAAAGAATGAAATAAACTATTAAAAACTACTAAAAGAGCAGCCTAGAATCTAGAGGCTGAAAAGCAGCCCTTTTAAATTAGGGGTTTTAATCTGTTTGGAATAGCATACAGATATATTTAAAGTAGTTTTCTGTCTGTATAAATAATTTACATCATACTAAAATAGGAGGGTTATTATAAAACTTATGTAACACAGATTTGGGGAGGAAACTTTTATCTGTTTGAAGTGGAAAATCACAGTTGTGTTTCACCTTTGCATGCCTTTTTCCCTTTATGGAGCCAGATTTTATTGTCACATATTGAAGCTACATGCTGAGCCTGATATTTAAAAACTGGCATGTTTACCTTTATGGTGACATTTGGGGCACTCACATTAAATGTGTAAAATACCACACATGCTCTAAATTTCAGGAATGAGGGTGCTAAATTTCATTTTATTTGCACTCCTCCTACAGATGGCTTCACTGAAGATAGCAATATAAATTTAATTGAAATGTATGCCCCGTAGGCGTTTATCGTGAAAATTTTGAATTCAGGTTGAAAATAGAAAACCACAGAGCTTTGGGGCAAATTTTCCCCTTGGAATCTGTATTTGGAAAGATTGCTCAACTTACGTGAGTAGGAGAAGACCTTAAACATACCTCATGTACTTTTAGTTGTTTGAAGTTTCATAGAATGACAGAGGTTTGTGTGGGTTGGATGGTCTGACCTGACACACAGAGGCAGGATTGACCTGACCCCTCAGGTAGTAGCAGAACTATAAATTGGGTCTTATGTCTCATTCCCACAGAATTATCCGCCATAATTAATACAACCTCGTTTTGTGTAGATTTTTCTGACAGTATCATTGGAGAGGAAATGATGTGAAGAGAAGTTTTCCAATAACTCAGTTCCATTAAAAATATCTGTATGTGATGGGCACAGAATTGCTACAGTGGAAGAGATCCTATGGGAGAAGGCTCCAGCTTGCTGGAACCCCACTGGGAAACTTACAGCTGCCACTGACTTCTTCCAAATGGGACACATTCAGCATGTCAATAGAGTGATAAAATGAAATATTTATGAGAAAGAACTTGTTAAACTTTCATTTTAAGGAAACAAGCCTCCAACTGTCATTACCAATGGAGAGAACCATTTTCCTTGTAGTTTCTATCTATTAATGCATAACTGCAAGTCAATAAAACTAAAATCAAAACTATATTGATTTAGGCAGTGGCGGTTGGATTGTTCTAGACAAGTGTTAGTCCTGACTACAAAGGACCATCGAAAAAGCCCATGACATTTTCACTTTGGGTAGCCGTGGAATTCTCATCAGGGATCAGACTGAACAAGCGTAACTTCATATGGTCACTTACAGAGCTGAAAATAGAAACAGCATCTTTCATAACTCTAATGTCAGCTTTGAATAGAGCTGAACAGCTGTCAGAGTGCACCCAACAGGTTTTGTATTTCTGAGTGTGGGGTAGACTTGTGACACAGGATATAACACAAAATAATTAAATTAATGGTTGAACAAAGCTTCAGCTAGCTGGTTAAACTGGCTCCCCAGCTCTTTTCCTAATCGCTTCTGCCTTAAGAATGTGCCACCTTCCAGCTGTTAATTTTAGTTTATTATATGTTCCATGATATGCACAAATGGTAAACCTAAAATATTCTGGGTGAAACTTGGGTCAGTACTTAAAAATTCCATAATCCGTTACTTTTTATTTCAAAGTAAAAGTGGAAACTGTTATTAGAGTATTCACCGAAGATGCATCTTATTCTAAAGGCAAATTGCCTTTTTTTTTTTTTTTTTACTTCTTAGCTCCACTTATTAATTAAGGACTTGCAATATACCCACTGTCCCAGTTGCTGGATTCCTAGCATAAATTAATTCCACTACAGTAATGAATTTAAATATACCATATCATCAGTCTCCCTCCTTTGACACTCATTACCCAAATATGCTTCAGCAATAGTCAAGCTGCACAATACCAAGCTATTTAAGTCTTGAGTCTATAAATCCATGAAAAAACAGTTTTGGGGGGAGGGGAGATTGTTGGGTTTTTTCTTTTTCACTACAATATTAGGCACACATTTTTCCCCGTAAAATTAGATTTTGAACCACAATTACATGGTGGTTGTGAAGCTCTGTTTCCCCACTAGAAATCAGAGTTCAGTGATTTTTGGATACTCTTTTTCAAAAATATTTATACACTGTTCTTTCAACAGTCATCTTCTCAGCTGACTCGCTAGGCTGCCGTGTGTCCATGCCCTGGCAATGCTCTTGGATTACTACATTCTGCCTATCTTTGCCACACTATCTTTCACTGACCCCTTTATCTTTAGACTGAATAACATCACCAAGCCTTTCTTGGAGACTTCAATAAGGAAATATTATCCATTACAGTCTTCTACTTTTTTCACTTTTCCACTCAGCCATCACATCCCCTGTGCTGTTCTGTGTAGGGACACCTGGGCGAGGTGGCTGCAGACTTGAAGAGATGCAGCAGAAAGTGCAGCAGGGCAGAGGGGGGGGTTCTTTTAGGAAGATCTGCGTGCAGAAGAACCTTTGCATGCATGTGTCTGCACAGACATCTCTCTGTTGATGTGAGTTTCTCTTTATGCTGCTGTTTCGTTATGAGCATGATTCTGAGGTGCCACGTGGCATTTTTATCTCCTGTGCAAGATAAAAATCCACATGGAGGTGTTGAGAACTGCAGAAGACTAATGAAAGTTTTAATATAGCTTTGTTGAAAAGTAACCTTATCGGTCTTATTAAAGTCATGCGTATCTGTTACATAAAACCCAACTGGCAGCTTGTTTCCTTCAAATTTGGCATGGAGGAGGCTATTTGATACTTCTATTTTTGTTTATCTTCGATTCCAAACACTGCAGTAATAGCGATTGATTCAGTGCATCACACTGAGGTTGATGCTGCAGATGGCATAAAATGATTAATCAAGGCAACAAGGATAGAATATCAGTTAATATAGAAAGCACATTATGTTTGTTTTGGGACACATGCGAGAGAGTCAGACTGAATTTTGCTTATTTATACAAACAAAATGCTACATATGGCATAGCTGGTTGAGGCTAGACATTTGAGGGTCCATCCTGTCTCAGCCTCCCCATGTATTAACTGTGCATTCATTCCTGTGAATTTGCAATTGCTGTGAAATGCCTTGTGATTCGATTACGTTCTTCTGTAATTCAAGAATAGGAAGTCTGGGACTTCCTGCAACGAGCCTTTTAATACCTAGGCCATGCCTAATGATGTTTATGTAACCTCTTCTTTAAAGTATCCAGTTCCACAGCTTCCTTAGGTGTTTACATTCTTCTCTTTCAACAACTACCTCTTTAGAAAGCTTTCCCAGATTCCTTTAAGACAAAGCAGATTTAGAGGGTTTAGGTTTTTTTAATTATTTATTTATTTCTATTTTGCATTCCTCCTAAGAACAATTAATTCTCATCATAATTTCCCTTCCATTTTAGGAAACAATTTCTATGTTGAAACTTTTACCCAAGTTTTCTATCCAGCTTTTGTCTTTTCAACTAAACAAGCTAATTTCTTTTGGTTTCATGAAATGTATATCTTAGATTATTTTAATTCTTTATTCTTTACACCCCTTTTGTGTATAAAGGCACATTGTCTCTGCCTTTAATAAAACATGCTCTTGAACCGTGAGAGAAACTTAAGTGGTATCAAGAGAACAGAGCATTTTCTGTATTATTTTTTGATGCCTGTCAGCACTTGGGTAAATATATCATAGACCATAACGTATCATTTTGGAACTGTGTTATATTATTGAACCACATTTGGTTTTTGCTTTATTCTGGATCTTTTTTTCCCTAGATGTTTGGGTTTTTTAGTTGTTGGTTTTGTTGTTCCTTTTGCAGTTTCAGTATCTGTGCTTGATTTTCCAAGTATTTTTAGTCCTACATTACATTAAGCTGTTTCTTCTTGTATACTTAATATTTTCTTCTTCCTGAATTGCCATTTTTCTTTTAATCCTGCATTCTACATTCTACACTACTCACTCCGCTAGCTAATATTCTGTGTTTCTTGGAGTCTGTCTCTTATCCTTTTTTTACTGCTATGAAACCTTCTTTTCCTTGTAATAAAAATCATTTATTGATCTTTCACTCAAAGTATTTTCTTTCTCCTAGATTTACAGATAATTCTGCCTTAAAATTCAAAAATAAGTTAACTGTTCTTGGCATCTTCTAGACTAAGAAATTTTCCTAACCTGCTACAAGATAATCAGTAATTATGTCTCACGTTATAAATTTTATCTGCATGACCTTATATGTTTACAATTATAAGTAATTTTTCTATGCTTCTGGTGTTTATTAGGGGAAGAGCAATAAGTAAGTAAAAACTGACTGTGATTAGTCAGTTACAGAGAACAGAAACAGAGAAAATTTAAGTTGTTTTACTGTAAGGGCCACATAAGAGAGGCTCACATTGCCCATTATTTAAAAATACAAAGAGTGAAGAAAATGTAAAAGTTAAGAATTGTTTTCTGCAGATAGAGAAGCCAAAAAGGATGCAAGGAAAAAAAGAAAAAAAAAATAGAATATGATAATAAAGATTAAGAGATGCTTTTATGTAAAATTGCCCATTATATAGTAATGATTCTGACATTTGTATGATCACCAAGTCTGGAGTTTTCCAAAGGTTAACTTTACAACATTGGTTTAAAAATGCAACTTTCTGGGAAGAAACTGCAGAATTTATCCATTTAATAGAATACACAATGTAACTAAGGTAGCACAACTGAATATATTTTTTAAAATAATTATTAAATTACTATTATTAAATTACTCTAAAACTTGATAGAAGTCTTAGTTTCTAAATGCTGCTTAGGCCACCACATATGCAGGTGTTGAGCATTTGTTTATTGGTAGATGGAAAGATTTGTCAATGCACAGGTGGAAAAGGTGGAGAGAAGGATGTAGAAGAGTTTATACCTGGGCTCCAAGAGGGAAAGTACGGAAAAGGAATCTCTTTATGGAGCAGGAGAATAAGGGAACAGCTGAAACAAGCAGATTGTGTCACAAGATGTATGCATGCAGCAGCCTAAAGAGATGACAGGTTAAGAAGGAAATAAAAATTTCAAAAAAACAAAGTTACAGTCCATTTGAATAGCAAGAAATATGTACTTATATATGCAAGAAGCGTAAGAGAGGAAAGGGATGTGAAATGAGAAGTTAGAGTGCAAGTGTAGGTGAACTGTACATTTCACTCAGGCAAGTAGAAACCTGGTGCAACTTCAGTGTAGAGTATTAAAGATTGATGCAGATGTTGTAAGGAAGGATTGCTTTTTAGGAAAGAACATCAGCACATGAGCTGGAGGAGCTCATGTTTGAGAAGTCTTACCCAGAGTAAGAGCTACTAAATGTCACTTAGAAGGTCTTTTTCTAAAGCATTCTGCAAAAAAATACAAGCTTTATTTTGAAAAAAGGCAAGGAAAAAGTCATCTTACAAGTAGGGAATGAGTATCTGGTAAACAGAAAATATCCCAACCTCTACTTAGAAAGTGACTTGGATTCAGAATCCTGATTAGTCTCAAAGAAAAGGCTAAATATCTACTCTGTCATATCTCCAGGAAGTCACAGTTACATTCTCAAATCTTTTGCACTGCACAGGATAGACTTTAATATGCAGGATTGAATGTGCTATAAGAGTACGTTGTCTTTAATAGAAGAATAAGAAAATGACTTTGCAATCTTGTACTTGCATGGTTAGGGAAAATGACATTGAAGTATGAGCTTCTAATTATTTTGAGGTTTTCACAAACATTTTTGTTCATCTTAGTCCTAAAAAACAGAGGGAAAAAAGCCTCAAAAATAAAAATCTGTTATTTTTTGGAAGAGAATCAGTTCCCATATGCAGTCTTTGAATTAGTATCCTATTATGTGTCTCCATTCCTCTGTTTCTGTATTCAGCTTCTATTTGAAGTCAGTAATTTCAGTTGAACTCATGTTAGCTTTGTATCAAATGCAAAGTAATGTATTCAGTGTTTGCTGAGGCTTAGATGGGAATTCTGTCCTTCATAATCTCATCCTAAATCACATGTAAATGAAAACATCTAGTCCAAAATGACCACAGAACCTGGCGTGCCAGCTGCAAATGTATTTTTTTAATAATTCTGAATTTATTTATATGGATTTTTTTTTGTTTTTACAGGGAAGAATTTGGTTTATGATTTGCAAATCATTTTTTTGAAGCCACCACTTTGAATTGTATAATTCAGTCTGACAATACTGTATTCTCAATCCTATGTGTAGACAGGAAAAAAAATTACCGCATTGCTTTTCATTGCAAACTTAGTCTCTAGATGCTATTTCATTTGAAAACAAAAAACAAAGTCAAACCCAAAACCCTCTAAGGCAACGTTTTGTCTATAATAAATTTCTCTGTAAGAAGCATATTTATAATTAGGGCTGAAGACCTCTTTTTCCCTTATTTCTTTTTCAAAAAAAAAAGACTTTGTCAGAAATTATTAAAATTCATTTATATCACATTATAGACTGAGAAGCAGCTTATACTTTGTCACCTAAAGTATGATTTATTAGAATACGTTTTCCATTTTCTCTGCTCTTCTGTCTGAGCCATTGGGAATGCAAAATTTAGATCTAAATTTACTAAGAACATTCTGGTACAAACTGTTCAATACACCGAGGCTATAGGCACCCCACCCCACAAGGTTTTTTTCCTGTTGATTGCAGGGGAAAATCACTTGTGGTTTTTTTCCTTAAAATTTAATTTATTTAGCTGATTAGGAAAGAAATGAAAATGCATATAATTCAGTGTATGAGTGAACTGTGTCATGATTAATTTTATGTTTATTATTAACAGCCCACGGGAATAGGTGGCAGCTGTCTGTATATATTTGATGCTTCTCAATTACAATCCTGAGATTTCAGGTGCAGTTTGGCAAGAAGTACAACGAGTGGGCATGATCTGCTTGAATTAATCATTAACTGTGAAGGACATTCTGTATTCCATGACTGCACAGAAGCCTCTTTCAGCCCTGCTCGGGCACTTGCCAGCTGCTGACAGGCGGCATCGTCGCTGCCTGCTTGTGTCAGTAATGTCACATCTGACCTGCAAGCAGAGGCAAGGTCAGGCTGCCCTCAGCACATTCCTGTCTGGCACTGCTAAGTTTCCATCAGTATACAGTATCTATTAGGTTTTTTCCACCTAGAACAGGAAAGGGAACAAAACTCGCAGCATTTTCATCCTTTAATCTCTCTCTTCTAAGGTAATCTGCAGATAACATTCTGTTCCCAGATCAGTCTTCAAGAAACAGCATGTGAGCATGGACAAAATCCCCTCACCTGTTTGGGTGGCATACCCTTTCTAAAGCTCACTGTATCATTTTTGTTTAGAATTTTCATGTTCCTGTGAGCATCAGCTAATTATAAAATTAGACATGAAATTTGTGTAATTGATAATTGCAGACAGGGAGACTGCCTGTAAATGGATTCTGCTGGAAATGAGGGTTTCTGAGGGTCCTTCCTTTTCCCATCTACCCTTTTCCCTCTTCTAGTACAGCTGTTTAGCATTTGCAACTGTGAAGTTTCAGTCACTTTTCCATGCTGTACGAGAACTGGAGTAAATGGGAGCAAAATTTGAGGAAGCAACTATACAAGACTATCTGTGTGCGAAAGAAAAAGGCAGAGTACGTGATTAAAATTAGTATTTGAAATGGCATATTTAAATATTCCTTTAAATAGTTGGATGATATTTGTAATACTTCTTCCCTGGTATTTACAAGGACAATGAAAAAAAAAAAAAAGAGGACTTAGTGTCACAATATGAACTGTAAATATCTCTCTAATTAATCCAGTCCTTTCCAGCTGCTCAGCTGCCTCCAAATGTTGTTTTGACTATCAAAGAAATGCCTAAAATGCTTTTAATCCAGAGTACAGCAGGAATTACTTTGTCAACTCCCTTGTCTGGTTCCTGATAGGGACCACCAAATTTACAAGAATTTCTCAGAAAAAAACCTGTTTTCTTCAGAGAATGCTAAATGATGAGTGTCAGGGAGAAGCAGCTTAGGGAAAGGAGGAATTTAATTGTTTTTTATTTCAACAGGGAAATTTTTTTATTAACATCCCCAAAGAAGCAAACAGATCAACCGAGTAAATAGAACATGGGTAGTCAAAGTAAAATGTTCAAGAGATGGATTGTTAAAGAGATGACAGCATGTTCTTTATCTGAAGTCTGGGAGGCAGGATGAGGAGCTGGAAAATCACCTGATGCAACTGAGTGCTGTACAGGGATTTCTGCAGTGGGGTGAGGTGGGGTGATGAGGACAGCCCTTCTGGTGGAAGTCTTGGGAGAAGCAACCAGTGTCTAGAACTAGCCTTTGAGCTAGTTCTACAGCCACAAATCTGCAACAATTTATAGGTTTTAACTGAGTTAGACCTGGGAGGTTTTCAGCCTCTGCCAGCTGGCACACTCCCAGACAAAGTGCTGAGACTGCTCCTGTGGCAGCAAGGAAAGGGGAAGAAGGAAGGAGCAATGATTTGACTTCTGTGCATGTATGTGTGCTCTGCTGACACAGTTGTTCTTGAGGCTGGAGGGTGGACCAAAGCCCAGTTTTTGGTGGGGTTGACATAGGCAAATTGACTCTCAAGCATAAAATTCAAGCACATCAATGTGAAGTCCCGCTGGTGTTTTTGATAGTACAGCCTTTCTCTTTCTTATTGCTGTTCTTAAGGCTTATGCTGTACAAAGCAAGTAAAACAGAGCTGATTTATACCCACACCTCGAAAATGCTGAGATCAAAAACTTCAACTTACTTGAGGAGACTGTGCAGTACGGAGTACAGAGTCTCCTCATCATTATGTAATAGCCCTACCTTAAGTTATTGTGAGTGTACAAAACTGTGCTGGTACTCCTGTGATACTTGAGGCCCATCGAAGATTATGTCTGAACTAGGTAAAGAATTAAAGGATCACATAATCAGTAGCCCATTCTATATAACCATGATCAGTTTAGCAGGGGTGGATTAGCAGGTGTCAGCAGGGAATTTATACTTTCATTCTTGTAGCTGTGTGGCAGCAGAGGAAGGGGCACCACAGCACAGCCCTTCTGTGAGTAAGGAATGAGGTGCTGTGGTTCCACAAGGTGGCACTAAGAAGTTGTGGAACGGCGTGACTGAATTAGTATATTGGTTTTAGTTCTGTGACAATGTTGGTTCTGAAATTTTTCACTATAACTATAATAGTGTTTTGACCCTTGGTCTGCAGTAGAAAATATCCCCATTTTCATGTAGACGTATTTTCTTTATGGGGGAACAAAACAAGCTGGGAAACCCACCCCCCCTTTTTGTCATTTTTGAAAGTCTGCAGTTAGCAAAGCATATTTCATGGATTCATGGCATTCGCTTTTAACTTCTTCCATGAACATGCACCTTTCATTATATGCATGTGTTATATAGACTTCAGGTGTAATTGTCAGTTGTTAATTCCTTTCTGCGTTACATTGCTTACAACTGCACCATGCATCAGTGTTCTTGATCCTATTTTCCCAATATATTAACACCATTAAATGATTTGAGGCCCGTATTAACAGTATAGAATAATATGCAAAGAAAGTGGGATTCTCCAATAATCTCCTGATATGGAACAAGAATATTTTTTATTTTAAGATAGAAGAAGGATTAGCATTAGATTGTAATGTGAGCTAATTTTTAGAGTGTCATTATTTCTTTTTGTTATAAGGCTGTAATTACACAGACTATAATTAGACTATGAATTAATAAGCTAGCATTGCAGTTTGAAGTTTGAGGTTTAATTGTAGTGAATGAAAGATATTAATGATAGGGAAGATTGCAAATACACATGGAAAGTTTGGAAGAAATTATTTGCTGTGGGTAAATGTCTAAAATAGTATTTCCAAGGACTTGCTCTATTTGTCTTTAAACACATGCCTCAGTTAAAAGATTTTTCCTTTGGTTTCAAGGGGACACTTGCATAGTTAAATGCCTTGCTGAATCAGAGTGTAGAGGGTCACTTATGGAAACACTTGAGTAGTGTCCAATGGATTTTCAAATCATATGGATTAATACCTTCTTCATGTCTGTAAATTCAAAGATGTCCAGCCTGCAATTATCTTTGCATTTAAATATTTGAGAGCTAAGTTCTTCCTCTTATTGTTTCTTATGTGAGTTTTTCTTCCCAGTTACCCCGAGTCTACACATATTTTTGGAGAGTTCCCACAGCAAGGGGCAGATCCTAATGTAGTCAAAAATGTCAAAAATACAACTTGATACATATCTGCTGGTGTATCATGCCATTCTTTTTATTTCCTAATTTGGCATAAAATTGTGAATTCCGCTTTGTCAGTTCTAGACCTCTCAAACTTCACAACCTTGGCACCTGACTAGGTGTCATACCCTGCTGCTTAGGTCATCTCTGTTTCTTTTTCCCAACTGCTGTTAAGGGCAAAATGCATCAGCAGCCTGATAGTTACATACAAAAGCCTAAATCTCCAACTTCTGAACTTTTTTGAGCCTGGCATTCAAAGAAGGGGAAGTTATGAATGTGCTCAAACTGGAATCATGAACTCATCCCTCTTTTGTGCAAGTACTGAACTCCCATTTGTAAGTTTAGAGGCACCACTGTCCCAGTAATTTTGAAAAGCTGAGCCTTAGAGCTCTGTCACGAGACAACCAGCCTTACTCACAGGAGTGAACCAAACAGCTCTGTCCATACAAATGAGTGATCCAGGCCCAGGGTGCAGGCTGGAGAAATGTCCACAGTCATCCATAACTGTAATTGTTAGCAGACCCAACAGTATGGTCCCTGGCCTGTGGCAGTCAATCCTTTTACCAATGTCAGTGTTCAGTTCAGGGATAGCATGAGCCAGGGCTTATTCCCAAAAAGTTCTCTAATGAGATGGCTTGATATGGGAGGCAGGCAGGGAGGGAGGATGGCACCGTGGTGTAGCCATAGAGATGTGAGCCATGCTGTGCCACTTGCCCTCATGGCATGAGAAAAAAAAGGGTTATGTCCCATTTGATGTAATGCATAAAAGATGGCTTAAGGGATCCTAAAACTGTCCTCTAGCACATGGTTGTGAGTCTTGCTCCTGCTGTTAAACTCAGAAGTTCTATTTCTCTTCTCTCTGTGCTTCCTAGGGGGAAAAAAAAAAATGCGTTACATTTACAGCTCTAAGCCAAATGGTTCAGGACTGTGTCCCTGAAAGTCCTGAACTGAGCAAGACAGATGATTAGCCAGAACGTAGGTGAAACTCTGTATTTGGTGTATCTTATTGGCTAATCCTAGGTTTTTTCCTAATTAGTATATTGTGTTTTCAGATTGTTCTCTGAAGTTAGGTTCTCAGTTCAAATCGGTCGTAAATTTCTTTTGGTCTCAGTTAACTCACATCAGAATACAAAATCATCTTCAAATTTCTGTCCACAGATGTAAAAATGTAAGGAAAAAATTGCATTCACAATATTAGCTGGGGCAGCTTGAAAACCACATAACATCTCCCTGACCTGCACGAAACACAAAAATTATTAAGTGGTTTACAAGCTACACTTACAAGGGATTTAGAAGACAGAATGCATAATGGAAAATAGAAAAGTGGTTTTTGTGATTTTATTCAGAATGATAGGCTTCTTATATTGTCCTTTGATTTCAGAAGTGTACCTATTAAACATAAACTGCAAACAATTTTTCCCCATGTCTGATAATATGTAAACCCATTGGTGGGAAAGATAATTTCCTGGGTCATGCTGGAATTACTGAATAATTTATTCCCTTTATCACAGCTTTTCTTGTTGTATAGTAAAAAAGATTATCTGTGAAACTTTACCTGCAGCTAGAAAGGCCAGAGTAAAATGTTCTGAAATCTTACTGTCATCGTGAAAACCAAAGCTGCATGATTTGAGGAGACCAGTTTTTTTGACACAGTCAGTTTGTTTATTTAGAGGTAGAGAAAGATGCACTCTTTCTCTTTTTACATGCTAGGCATAAAATGACAGGATTCATCCTGCCTACATTCAATCGAGTGAATTAATTGCATAGTTCCCTTGGTATCTGGTAAAATAGACATATATATCTCCAAAGGTCAGTTAATCTTTTCCTAAACAGAGAAATGAAGAGATGCACACAAATTATTATTGAGAGCTCTCAGTAGCACAGAATTCAAGACAGATAATTTCTCTGTCAAAAAATGTGCATTTCTTCCACTCTGAGCTGCTTGCAGAGTGGTTGCAGTGCTTGTAGGCCTGTGACAGGGGAGTTAGAATACGATGATCTTTATGGTCTCTTCCAACCAAAACATTCAGTGATTCAGTGATTCTACATTGCCTACACATATATGCCTAAATAGCAAGTGCTTTGTGTTTAATTATACCTTTGAATTAACTTCAGTCAAGCCTTAATTTTCTGTAATACTCATAACATGAGATACCCAACAGAAGCATCTAATTTAATCTTTCTTAATTTTATTCCAGTAGCAAAATGAAGAAATAAAATAAGTAAAAAGCAAATGAGACCTGTAGGGAAAGCAGCCTTTTCATGGGTACCTCTTCATTTTTATCTTCATCACAACTCTCAAGTGCCATTGTCCCTTAAAATCTGTAATAGTCAGAATCTTTTTTTTGCTCACTTTGGTGCTTATGATCTTCTTCCACTAGAAAGAAATACAAATAAATAACAAGTTAATTCTATAATTAGACAATTATATTTTCTTCAATACAGTACTTCTTGCTCTATTTTTGTAGCATTCTTTTCAGTCTATCACTTCCTCTGATTAGGAGTTGGATTTTTGCATGTATTCCTTTGAAATCCTTCGTAGGTTCCTAGGATAAGCCAGGTTGCAAGTGACTTGTCGAGGTCTCTAGTCCAGTGTCAGGTCTAAGACCAAGCCAGGTTGCTCAGGGCCATATCCAGTCAGGTGTTTAAAACCTCCGAGGAGGCAGATTTACAACCTCACTGGGCAGCCTATGCTACTCGCTGTCTGAATGTCTTGACATTAATTCTACACTTGTTTTGTTGCTAATTAGTATATTCCTCTGCTATATGCTGTAAATTATTAATACAAAGATTTTTTTTTTTTTTTAATTTTTATTTCCTCCGTAAGGTTAATCTCAGTGAGGAAAATGCAGAGAATTTTGAGCTTCCTGTGCTAAAAATTAGGACTTTTATATTTCAGAAGAGTTACAAGACAGTGCCTGGATGGGCTGGCAAAGCAGGCTGGTGCCCATCTCTAGTTCTTCTCAATTCTACGAGTACAAGTTTTCTAGAAGTACTTTACTTTGAATATCAGAAAACCATTGAAAATCAGAAAACATGACAGCTCCTATTTGTTTATCTTATTTTTCCATTAGTATTTACTGCTTTGGATGTTTCTTTATGAAGAGAAAAAATAGATCTGCTTTGAGGCAAGGTTGCCCTTTGCCTAGGAAATGGGTTGGGGAGCATAAATGTCCATCCTCTAGTGAGGGTGGGGTAGAGGAGCTGTCATGGCAAAACCACCCAGGAACTGGAGTTTACACAGGACCCAAGAGGCTGCAGAGAGGCAGAGAGAAGAAATAGCCAGGCCTCAGTGGTGATAGAAAACAACTTCTTGGGATCAAAGACTGGCAGTTTTCTTCAACTCAGAAACCCACTTAGTTGGTTGAAACCAAGCTTAAAGGATAGGCAAAGGGAGAGGTGCTCATAACCATTGTGTCTGATCTAGTTGCTTCAAGTATTCGTAGTCATAAATTCTGTGTTAAAAGTAATTAAATGGTTGGTGCTTTTTTTTTTTTTTTTTTTTTTTTTTTTTTTTTTTTTTTTTTTTTTTTTTTTTTTAATTTGATAGTCTGTTGTCTTCTTTGGAGAGATGTCGATAAGGAAAACATATAGACAAATTCATCTCAGTACTTTGGCTGACTCTGGGTCCTGTCACAGAAAATTTTAGCACAGAGCATGGGGGTTTTTTGCTAAAATTGGCTTGTTTAATTTGACTTGCTGACTCATTTTTCCAGCTGGTCTGTCATTCTACTCAATTCCAGATGAGGCAATAGGGAAAAGAATACTCTTTTGAATATCCCACCCTCTTGCCAAACCAAGTAACAATTAAAAACTCCAATTTTCATTGCAGTTCTTTATCTCTGTTAATTATCCAAGGAACAGTAAATCAGATATATTGTCTCCTGCTTGTTGTCAATAATTTAAATTCTAAATTTTTTATAGATTTGTTGCAGATTTAACACACTGCTGCTTTTCCCTAAATTACATAGCATTTCGCAACTTGAATCCAATTCAGTGTTTCATTTTTACATTTGAGATCAAATGCTAGACAGTCCAGTCTAATTGACTCATGTGTTTTCTACACACACAAGAAAACCCACATGACTTGGTAGCTTTTAATCCAAAAGAAATATCAGGTTTCTCAAGTATCTAATTAGTGACCTTCAGTGGGATTTTCCTATAGTTCTTGAGAAATCTATTCTGAATCAAGTGTTTAGTGGACAATAAACTGGGAGCAGTGTGAGTTCAAATAGGACAGGAGTACACAAGGCAGGGACCTTGTGAGCTGAGAGGTGCCAATATGAAATAACATGGTGGTAATCAGATAAGAAAAAAATAGATGGTAATTAAGTAGAAGCAGAAAGATCCATTCGAAGAATTATAGCTGTCATTTTTTAAAATAAGTCAGGAACAAGAGGGGGATGGCAAATGTGGTACAGTATTCATAAATGAGATGTAAACATGCCAGGTGAAGTCATTTTTGCACTGTCAATGCTGATATTTTCAGGGAAATAGAAGGTATTTTTTGTCTGTCTTTATCTATATAAACTATGAGAAAAAAAATTACCATCATGCAGGCATAATCATTCCTACATGTGCCTGTGTAACCAGAAATGTAATTGGCCTGACTAATTAGCAGGGAATGACCCTATATGGAGTAGTCTTAAACTACAAAACAATCACTTAAATCAGTGCTCAGTGCAGCAGAGTAGTTGCTTTAATTCTTCTTTTAACTGCAGAAACAAAGGATAAAACAAATCAAAACATATTGTTAATTAAAAATGGCATCCAGTACAAAGCTTTGCTTGCCCTTCTCCGTATGGGGGTCAACACTAATAAAGTGACCGTTTGCTACCTGCTGATGGATGATGTGAAGCTATTCCTACAGCTCTTGCTTAATACTTGAAATCTGATTTTATCACACAATTTTTTTTGCCTATTTGAGAAGTGAAAGTTTGGGTGCTAATTGCTAAATGCTAAATAATGTGATGAAAATTTGTATAAATAGTCATTAAAAAACTTCGTGATGATCAGTAGTTTACAGGGAGTCTCTGCAATTTTAGAGTGTGAGTATTATTTAATGAAAACATTACCTTATTACTCAGTCACGGCCTGCATGCAAATTAATTGTAATATATGTTAATTTTAAACATCAAATCCATGGAAAGGAATTTGTATTCTGATTTCATGTTGTGATCTATGATTTGTACACTGAAGTGGTAAAGTTAAAGATCCATGAGGAAAGAGATGCCTAAAAAGGAAAAGCTGTCTGACCCTTGAACAGAGGGACATGAATATAATGAGCAGCTCATTAAAACTGTTGGGAAAACATTTTTCCCAGCTTTTAACAGAAATACTGAAATCCAGAGCAAAATATAGAAGCTGAAACATAGTATATGTAATTTTTCTATGTGTCTGGTAGGATTTTTAATATTTCTAAAGCAATACCAGGTTTTGGTTTTAAATTTTTCTCATTCAGATCAGAAAATTTGAATGGAAAATAATTATAGATGAAAGATCTGTTTTCAGTCCAGAATGTGGCGAAATTTTGGTGAATTCTTCTGAAGCCATAACTCCTTACAGTTGCTGAGATATATTGGAGTATCGTTGTGTTAAAATAATAGAATTATGCTAAAAAAACACAGAGCTTTAATGAATATAAAGACCTTAAGGTGAAAGATCAGAAGCTTAACCATTGTATGGAAGTCTGTTGAACTAGTTTAGGGGTTTTACATGAAGAAGACCGTCTGAGCAAAATGAGAATCTGTTTTGCCTAGTATCTGAAAATTTCATATTTTATATCCTAAAAAGTCCTGTTTTGCATTGCTTTGAATTCTACTGCCACACGTATGTTCTTTTTAAGTCATTGGTAAGCTTCTAATATTGATAGATTTTGCCAACTAATTTAAAAAAACCTGAAGAGTTATAATTACCATCCTAGAATAAAAACCTAAAAATTTAAATACTTCATGGACAATCACCAATGTAAGACCTTTAAAGTACAAAGGATGTGTGATTCTACTTCATGGAAGAAATAATAGGAATACATAAAATACCATAATCTATTATCTTTTACATCTCTCATATCTATTATGGTGACGAAAACTGGAAAATTCATAATGTTCTTTTTCTATTCAAATTTCTGAAAAATCCAGGTATCGTTGACTTGAGGTTCACAACTAATACATGATTTATGGTTGTTACATGCATTGCTTTTTCACTTGCACAGGTACGTGTGTTCACATTTTCTGTTGGTCAACATAATTATGACAAAGGACCCATACAGTGGATGGCCTGTGAAAATAAAGGTACTGTGTCTTTCTTTTAAACTGATCTTCACTAGGGCTTTGGATAGGTGATATCTTTGTTGTTCTCTAAAAGTGGCAGATTCTTCAGCTTGATTTTTAGCTTTACTGTATTTGTTAAAAAAAGTTCTAGAAGTTACTTTACTACATAATATGTACATGAAAAAAATCACATGTAAAGAAGAAACTGGTACATTTATTTCTTTATTACTTTATTTAAAACTTTATTTTGTATGAAAACTACCACAGTAGTTTTTATAATAATAAGCCATTATGGTTCAGTTTTGAGAATATTTGTTGTAATAGCCATCTATGTAAAGTTGGAACTGATGACAGATAAGAAATTAGGCGAAGCTGTTTTAAATTAAGCAGTCTGGACAAAGGGATTTTTGTTTGGTTAGTTGGCTTGTTATATTTCTTTCTGTTTTTCTCCAAAACTTACAAGGCACCAGATACTTAGAATTTTTACCTTTTTAAATTAAAATATCAAAATTATTCTTGCTGTGATCTCCTAGTTTCTGAGAGCATCTTGTATTTTTTTTTTAATCTTGATTTGTTCATGTAGGAAACAAAGAAAAAATAAAAAAAGGTGAAAGTAAGGAAGTCAAATATTTTCTACATGATTTTGTTACATGGAAAATGTGCTCAGAAACATTTTAAAAGAGTGTGAGAAAGAGGAGTCTCAAATATCTTGCAATATAACTGTAGAACAAGGCATAAAAGATAAATAGAGATAAGTAGAAAATATATAATTTAGCATATTTTTGCTCATATTTTAAATAGAGCAATTTCCAGGCCTGACTGAAAATGTAAAAGTATTTTATAAATCAGTGAGAAACAAGAGGTGAGAGGTGAGCTAGGTTACAAAGGGTCTCGAAAATTAGGACTGCCAGGCAAGGAGATAAAGATATGCTCAGGCAGAAGAGTAACAGAAACCAAAAATAAGAGAAAGGTATAGATACAGAAAAAAAAATATGTGGAAGAATCCATAGCCTGGATGAATAGCATACATATGTAGCGTAACCTCATGAAACCCTCAGCATGCTGACAAGTCATGCAGAAGATGCTACAACTTCATGAAGAGCAGATTATAATGTCAGATAATAACAGAAAATTGGTGTTCGTGTTTTGAACAGGATGGGTTTTTTTTACTAACATCTTTGTATCTCAAAAGACTGTGTGCATGTGACCTCCGTTGTTTTAAAACAAATGAGGACCAGCTATTCTAAAGCATACCTACCTATGTCATCTTATTATTGAGGAAAAATTACCATAATCTTCTGTCCAAAATTCCTGTGATTATTTGTTTGTACATCCAAAGAAGCAGTTTTATTTAATTTTTCCTCAATTAAAAGATTTTGCTTACAGCAAAGGAAATTACTTATCTAAATACTTTTACCTCTCTAACCCTCTGCCCCTTCCTTCCAGTTTGACTTAAAATTTTCTTGGGCTGAAGATGGATCTCAGTGCTTGGCTTCAGTCTTATCATATGAGCAATATTTAAATATTTTTAATTCAAACAAGTGGTAAAATCAATTCTAAATAAAGACATTTCTGATGTACGTTCTCTGTGTAGGAGAAATACCCATTAGCTTTATTTCATTCCACAGAGCGCCTTATATTTTTATACGATGAATTCACTCTTGTGGCAGACCATAGCTATTCTTGCATTCCTATATGCATTCAGCATATAATTATGTTGCTGTCACAGCGTATTAAAACAAACATTAAATATACTTGCACATCATAGCAACTGGGATTTCATGAGTACAAACTCAGTATATGATATAGCCCTAAACATAACAGACAGAAGAAACTCTCATTGCTTAAGAGTCACTAGCTTGGTCTGAATGGCAGGGTGACCCATCATATGGCCATGCATTGCAGTGGCATCTACTAAAAAGTATTTATTCCATAAACAATTCTAGAAAAATTTAGACTAGAAATTATAACTGAAATGAAATTCCTAAAGATTAAGAGGCCAGCAATCTATTGTGGTAAAATGACATTGTTTCCGTTTCAAATTTTAGGTTATTATTATGAAATTCCATCTATTGGAGCCATAAGAATAAACACCCAGGTAAGTGAGTTGGCCAAATCCAGATGCAGTTTCAACACACTGAAAGTGGAGTAATACATGTTCTTGGATATATTTGCTCTTCACCTCTGCTAAAATCAATTAAATTTTAAGATACACTACATTAAGAAAAGAGAAAAAAAATAAGGCTTTCTTCTACATTTGAGAGATTATTATCTCAAAATGTTCTATTTTTTGTTTTAAGTGGTTGCAGTGAAGCAGTTTAAAACGTGGTCTGTGTTGCCCTGGCCAGCTGGCCCCCCGCAGCTTGTGTGCACACAGGTCACGTTGGCATCCCCCAAAGCAGGCTGGCCCTGTGCACACCGTGGGGTGTCTGAAGTGCTCTGTGTCCTGCAGGCCCCTGCACAAGGACTGTGCTTTTGGCTCAGTTTTCCTCCAGGCCTTACGTGGTCCCTCAAACTTTGATGCTGAGATACGACAGCAATTTTATTATACAGGTCTATAAAACAAGTAATTTTTTATGTGTCTAGGCATTCATAGTTCACCTTCTGCCATACTTTCTGCGTGATCCAGAGGGTTTGTATTATGTGGAGGAGGCTGTGGCTGTATGTGAGGGGATAGCCCTGCTAGAGCATCTGAACTCATGTGGGTGCAACACTACAATCCTGCTTTACAGGAAAGGTACCTGGATGGATCCAACCGTTTTGGAGGAGACTGCACATTCTCTCTTCAAAAAGGACACAGGAACATTTTAGCAGGCTTGCATGTAGATAACTAAAGGCACAGGACTCTGGGATTATATGATGTAATCCAAACTGAAGAAGAACAGTGTAGAAGAACAAGTATTCTTTTCAGTTGTCTGAAAGTCCAGGTACCCACATGTCCAAAACAGCAGAGAAATGTCATAGCAGTTCTTTGTCTTTCCAAGGCCAGGCATGACATTTTTTGGCAGAAAATAAGAGTACTTTTTTGGCTTGAATAAGAGCTATTTGATTCTGTTAAACTCTTCCAGACAGTGTCTGGCAAGACATATCCCTAATAAGATCAGACAAGTAGAAAAAGTTGATGACTGAAAAAAGTTTGATGGCATCCACTCCCAAATCCATCCAGAAATCTGGCATCTCATAGGATCACCAGCTTTAGCCATACTCACAAACTGAAGGAAGGCAGGAAAAAGAGGTTTTATAACTCTGATTTTTGTTATTCCAATAGAAGTTATGCAAATTTTTGCTGTAGGAGCTTAACACACCTACATGTTACACCACTCACCCTCCATGGTCCACTCTTTCTTCTGGGTTGAAGGTTCTGTAATCTGCTTGTAATTTCTTTATGCCATTAGCAATTAATTTTGGAATAAAAATAGTTGTAATTCTCATTTTGTGGAAAGAGTGTGATGGTTATGAGTGTGTAAGGTCTGTGTGACTGGAGGCGAAATACAGGAATTACCTTTTCAGTAAATACTGCAACTGAAGACTGAATTATTTTGGGGTACAATTTTGAAGAAGTAAATAAATGCTTCTCCTGTATTAGTGGTGAATTTTGATTTCCTTTTTTTTCCTGATATTTTAATTTTTATTAATTATTGTTTATTTTAATATTGTTTGTACTCTTTGATCTAATAATTGCCTTCTGATGAGTTTATTACACTTTTTGCCAGGAATATCTGGATGTTTTGGGAAGACCGATGGTTTTAGCTGGAGAGCAAGCCAAACAAGTCCAATGGACAAATGTCTATCTGGATGCTCTGGTAAGATCTGTATTTATCTCTACTAAAGTAAGAATTTTAGAAAGTCAGTAACTATATGGGTCTGCTTTCCAAAGAATCCAATTTCTTACAGTTCCAAACATGATATTCTTGTGTTTCTAACATCTATACACATCAATACAAGAACCTCTAGGAAGAGACCTATTTACAGTGTGCTGGTCTTACTTGCACCTAGTATCCTTCTAAGTGTCCTGAAATTTAACAGAGAAAAGCAGTTTATCCTCTGCAGACTTTAAAGTGTAGGCTGCTGTTGTTCTCAACTTAAGAAAAAAAAAAAAGAAGAGAATAATTTTCCAGTGTTGTACCTACTGCAGTAAAGGTCATTTGTTGCATTTCTGGTGAGGAATTCTTACAATTCTTAGCTTTCCTCTTTTTTTATCCCCCTCCCAAAGAATATTCCAGGGAGAATGAAATCTACCAGTATTACTGGGTGTTTGCACAGATTTTGAACTTAGGTTGTTGTAGCTTGCTTGCTCAAGGTAATTAATTCTTTAACCTTTAATTGGACAGTGTATATAATGGGGAAATAAACAAAAAGATATTTGAAATACTTGCTTACTGCTGAATTTATCACTTTGGTCTTGTAAAACAAACATACTCAGGAAACTACAGGAGGAAGAGTATTGTTAGCAGCAATCTAATCTCTTGTTCTGGATAACGTACTTCTGAGCAATAGGGCAAAAATTACTGCAAAATGGTCCTTTGGAATCACGTATTTATCCAAGTTCACGTAGTCATCTCACGAAGTCATGTCAAAATGCACATCTTCCCATCACTCAGCATTACTGTCAAATTTTTGTCAACATATAATTTTTACCGTCAGTGTAACTGAGAAAGACACAGAGGAACTAGTTTTTCATTGAAATTTCAATGCCCAGGAGTTCATCAACCATGTTTTCTTTGTTATTGTTGAGGTACTTACTGGAAACATAAAGGATGTGATGACAAAAGTTCATATGCTCTGTACATATCCTGTTGTAAAGCCAAAGATAAATTTGTAACTAGGCATAGAGATCTGTTTAGTCAAGTAAAATAAGTGACACCTGCAGGCATCTGTTGTGTATTCAGTCATGTATTCAGTGGGTTCATTCAGTTTTTTCTTTAAGTTTTTCTCCTTTCATGTGTTACATATGTGTATTTGTGAATATATAAATATATCAACACATATTCGTGTATGTGCATACACACACGCACATACATGTGTACACATAATTGTATGTAAATAAAGTAGGACAACACAAAGTAAAGTATTGAAGGAAAGGCTCAAATTTGTGGACTTTCTCGTCACAGTTGAGAGCCTAAAGGCATAGGTGTATCGAACCCCCTCTGAAGCCTTTTCCTGATTCCTGGTTGTATAAGGGAGTGGGACTAAGTTGTCACATGGGTTTGTGATCTTAAATTCCCTAAAACAATTCCCTCATGTAGGGCTTACAGTTCTCCTGCTTTTGCCTTACTGGACTCATTC
This sequence comes from Melanocharis versteri, assembly GCA_013397845.1. Lineage (NCBI taxonomy): Eukaryota > Metazoa > Chordata > Aves > Passeriformes > Melanocharitidae > Melanocharis > Melanocharis versteri. Next base: position 814,387 of record VZTG01003814.1, read on the forward strand.
CTATCCTTTGGCTCTTACTGTCCAGTGGCTGTTTTGTGGCTAAGACTAAAGTTATGCAAACTGTATTACATGAGGCCACATTAGTGTGTAAATTCAGGTTATAAAATTCTGAAGAGGTACTTCCATTTCAGTCTGGCTTTCAAGACTGTCTTTAATAATTTGATGTATTTGTAGCAATTCACACCTCTGTTCTAGCCCTGTTCCTTCAGATTCTATTAGTGTGTTGCTCTGACTTCATTTTCAAGATAATCCCAGAATTTTCAGACACTTTTAGGTTTACCAGTTAGGCATAATTTATTCATAATTATTACCCTCTCTAACTTTACCTTTTTTTAGGTTTTTTTTCAGGGGGGAGATTGTGTTATCCCCCATACACCCCCCTCCTGTTTCCCTGTTTCATTATGTGTCTTTTTAATGTTTCTTCTAAATAATGTACTCTCTCTTTTCTGCTGATTCATTCCTATTTCTCTTATTTTCCTACAAATCCACTTCACTTTGCTTGTAACTTTACTAACTCTGACCTCATCACCTTTCATTTGATACATGAATGTAAGTTCATGAAGGGTGGTTTAAAATTCAGAAAGGTGCTACTAGACTGGGAAAATAGAGAACAGATTACATCAGTGTGGATTCATATAGTGTTCTAGCTTTTTTTTTTTTTCAAATGAAACAACTGGAGAAAAGGGATATGACTCTTCAATAAACTACATGGAAGGAGAGTAAGCATAAATTAAGGGAAAAATTTTGAAATAAAGCCCAAACAATCACATAAAAAAGGTAGAAATCTCCCAAGGACAACTTAGAATGGAAAACAAAACTTTCCTGGCTATCTGAACATACAGTTTTCTGGATCCTATTTTCAGTATGATTTGTGATGTTACTAAAGGAAAAACAGATTTCTTATATCTTCCTGAATAAATTCAAAGTCCTTGCCTCATTTGCCTCAGTACCAGAGGAGACTATGTGATTTTCCCGAGCCGATGATGGACATTATTGCCAACCACTGAAAAGTAGTGGTGATAGAAAAAGTAGAAGAATTTCCTATTGTATTTTTCTGTTGGTTTTGCCTGTATATGTTACCTACCTGTCGTGGTCTAACCCCAGCCATCAACCAAACCCAATGCAGCCTCTCACTCACTCCCCCACCTGGGGAGACAATCGAAGGGTAAAAGCTGGAAAACTTGTGGGTTGAGACAAAGTCAGTTTAATAGGAAAACAAAAGCTGCTCACACAAACAAAGCAAAACAAGGAATTAATTCACTGCTTCCCATGGGCAGGCAGGAGTTCAGCTTTTTCCTTTCTCCTTTCCTTTCTCCTTTCCTTTCTCCTCTCCTTTCTCCTTTCCTTTCCTTTCCTTTCCTTTCCTTTCCTTTCCTTTCCCCTTCTCCTTTGCCCCTTCCCTCTTCCCTTTCTATTTTCAATAGTTTTATGCATAGTGGATTACTGTAACTGCAAACGTGTTTTCATAACATTTAGAGGTTTTTAAGCTTTTATATCCTAAGTTGTTGACCATCATCTATTTTTAAAAAATAATATATTGTTCCCACTAAAATATGCACACAAAAAATCATAATTTCAACTTTCGATTCATCAGGTCAGTGAAGTAGTATTATTTTCTCTTTTTTACAAACTGAAAGTAATTGTTTAGCAACACTCATTCTTCTGTTGTTCTAATATATTATGGCTTTATTAACATTTACCTTTTTAACTAAAATGTCTTTTTCTCCCTTCTTTATTGGTTATATTCTAGGAGCTGGGCCTTGTGATTACAGGAACTCTGCCTGTCTTCAATCTAACAAGGGAACAAAATGGGAAAATTGTAAGCTGTTCCTTCAAGGAAAAAAAAAAAGCAGCAGTTTTAAATTAAATTTAATGTTAAATGCCTTGAAAGATGTGTATTTCCGTAGAGTATTTTGCAGTGTAATTGTCTTGTACATCAGAAACAAAGGGGTCGTATCTACTTACCTGATAACCTCCTGGGAACTTGAAAATGCAGTTCATTCTTTTACCCTTTTTGTCATTCTGAGTTTCAGGGTGTGACATTCTGCTATCTATCCCTGTGCCTTAGTGGCAGTGGGAATGCATTAAGTGCTCAATAGATGGGAAGTAGATGATGATATTATTTAGACCTTTCCAAGAAATAATGTCCAGAAAAATTTCTAGCAAATCTCTGAGGCTGTGACATTTCAGGGTAAAAGGCAGTGATGTGGAGAATCTAAATTAGGTGGTTGTAATGATAATAGAAAGGAGCACTGTATACTTAGATTAAATTCTAAGTATTAAATAAATACAATTGCCCATCTCAATTACTGTCTGACATGGAATCTGTTTGTGTCCTCTTCACAAAACAAAGAATAGACCTGGAATATGCTTTACAATGTGTGGTAAAATATTGTACTTTTGCTGTACTCATGTTCATTCAGGTCAAAATATACAGAAATTTAGACAAACTATTCTTCATTTTGGTTTCTCAGATATTACATAGACTCAGAATGAATCAATGAGGGTTTGATCACTGCCATTTCTTTAGTTTACTTTCAGAATAGTTCTCTTAGTTTCCTTTTAAAAACAAATCAGTAAACCAAAAAAGGTGCGTAATCTTATCTCAAAGACAATGCCTGGAATTGACCGAGTCTGGTTCACAGTGACAGACTACTGATTATCAAAGGATGTCTTTCTGAGAAGTAAAACAGACGTGATCTAGTACACAGGAGCAAGAAGAGAACTCGAATCTGCCCGATTTATATCTCTACCTGTATTTATTTACAGGCTGCAAGATACCTCCTCCAATAAATTTTATGGATTTATTTAATGTGGAGAAGGGATTCAGGTGACGCTATGTAAATGACTGCCCTCCTTTTCTGTAGTAGGAAAATAAATTACAAGTGAAATAAGTGTAGTGCCTGAGTCCCTGATTTCAAATGCTGGTGATTTTTGTAGTTACTGGGGGTTTTTTATTGTGTTTGAATCTTTTTTTTCTTTCATTCATCATTATACTACAGCTCAAAGACTTAATTGTTTTGGAGTCTCACTTACCAACTTCCCAACCTAAGCATGCAAAGCAGCTCTGTGTTGGTGCTGGTAGTTTAGTATCTACATAACTGGCAATATTATTGCATCACTTTTGCTTTCACCTGTTTTGTTCTTACATATGTTGTTCATTCATCCCGGAAAGTAACCATCTTCAGAAATAATTTTCATACTCTGTACTAAATTCTGAATTGATTTTGTATCACTTCGACATTATTGAAAATATTTAGAATAGGCACGTAACTAAATAGGCAGCTTCTCAAATATATCTGTCAAACAAGAGATGAAGGCAAAAAAACAAATTTACTGACTTTTGCAGTTATTCTGCATAGTAAATATGTCAAATATATACTAACATCTTGGAATTTTACCAGAATCAGCTGATTCTTGGAGTAATGGGGGTTGATGTCTCTTTGGAGGACATAAAAAAACTGACGCCCCGATTTACGGTAAGCTGCTTGCATTGGTGGTTTGTCATTATGTATGATTTATTTGTGATTTCTGTGCATGCTGTTTTGTAAGTCATACAGCAATGACTGAATTGGAGTCAAAATACCAGCAAGGCTTCTTTTCATATATTCTCTTCTATAGTTGTACATTTTCTCGTGGTTTTCTCTCCAGATGTATATGTGTTTCTGTGTGATTTGTCCATCAGGATGCACTCTGTAAAAGTCAGCTTTTACATTGGGGGATACATTACAAGTAATTCTTTTCCTGCATTATAAGGCACTGCTCTTTAGTGAAATGTTTGGTTCTTAAAGTAGAGTACACAATCATTTCAGATGATAATATTTGCTATTTATCTAGGATAGCTCTTTATAGAAAATCTCCTTCATATACGTGTCTGTCTGTACCCTACTCTGTATGACTGATTTATTTTTGTAGACACTTAGCTGGGGAATTTCTATGAAAATAACTAGTGATGTGGAAAACAACAGCTGAGGAAGAAAAGGAACATCACAAATTCGACTGAAGGCAGATGCAAAGTCCTACGTCTAGAATGGAATAATCCCGCACCACAGCTCAGGCAGGGACAGGCTTCCTCAAAGGGCAGGAAAGGACCTGGGAGTCGTGGTGGAGGACATGTAAAACATAAGTTAGTAGTGTGCCCTGGTGGTAAAAACCAGCTGTGCAGTAAACGTCTGCAGCAGGAGTACACTGTCCACGTTTGGTCTCCTCAGTGTAATAAATACTCTGAGGCCCAGTGCAGAGCCACTAAGTTGGCCAAGGGTCTGCAGTACCTGGTACGCAGGAAGAAGCTGAGAGAGATGGGTTTAGGCTGAAGAAGGAGCCTAGTGGGTTAGCTAATGAGAATTCTGGAGAAAATGGACCTGAACATTGCCTCAACAACAGGCTACCAATGTAGGTGTGGCAATGGAAATTCCAAGGAAGGAAGAGAGCAGGCTGCCCAGAGAGGTTGTGGAATAGCCACTGCGGGTATTCAAAGACCTGCTGCAACTTCAAAGTTGGACTTTATTTTTAAGTTAGCTTTGCTTTCAGTGAAAGGTTGTACCAGCTGACCTTCAGAGGTCCCATCAGCCTAAATTATTCTCCAAGTTTATGATCCTGAAAGAGTAAATATTAATAAACTATCTTGTCTGTGTTAGTAATCTTATATTTCATGATGCCTGAGGTGTGTGTCTTCCACAATGTGAGCATTTCTTGAAAACCATTAATTACTCTTTCTTCATTACTTAAGACCATATGAGGCTAAACTTCTTTCCTTTCTTTCAGCTTTGTCCAAATGGATACTATTTTGCAATTGATCCTAATGGGTATGTGCTACTTCATCCAAATCTCCAACCAAAGGTATGAAACACCTTCTAATTTACTTCTCTATAATAAGGGGATATTGTCAGAAAAAAATCAGAAACTAGGATCGCTGAAGGTACCAGGGAGCAATAGTGAAAATTCTCCATTTTGTGGGTGTTAGGAAAATCTGTGGTGCATATATGGCTTCATCCAAATCCGCCAGCTTTCGCTCGTATTGAATTTGGTTATCAATAAAATAAAATATGTATAGTTTGAATGCACATTTATATATGTGAAGTGTTTTAATACACATTTTAATAAAGAAACAATTAGTGGTAGATGTTACATCATTGTGAAAACTGTAATATAATATCACTGTGAAGAATCTTGAAGCAAACTGAGGAGTTTTTGTGCACCTTTTTTTGAGATGCTTTCACATTTAAGAAATTGAAATTTTCATACTTGCAAAACCAAAGAAATCAGAGGCAAACACAGTGTATTTTACTTGTATTTTTGTATTTATTTTTTTGCTTATTTTCTGTTTACCAGAGCTGAAACCTGATCTGCAGAGTTGGGATGGATTTAGCTGAGCACCCCTTCCTAGAACATTCAATTTTTAGTAGTTTAACTTGAAAAAGGTCTTTCATGTTTAAACATGAAATTTTTGTCTAAATATGATTAGTACACAACCTTCCTCAAATATCAGTAAAATAGAAACCAAATATTTCAATTTGTCTCTTTATCCATTAACTGTAGTCCTTACCTTGTGGAGACTCCTACGCAGTCTGTATCTTCTTAAATAGCTTGCCTCCCTGACTTTGGTGAGAAATTTTACCATGAATGGATGACTTCTTTTTCTGAAATCAGAACTTTGAGCTTGGTTTTAATGAAAGGTTTCTCTGTATGAAACAATCTTCTATTTAGTGGACATTTTGACAATTCTCGTATTTTAATGGTTTCTGTAAACTTTGTGTCTTGAATTCTTAAGGTTATATTATATAAAACACAGAGTTAAAATAATTTTTTTAACTATCGAAGACAGAAGAAGAAATTAAGAATTAATCTACATATTTTAGTGAATAATTCTTAAGCTGGGAGAAGTCAGCTCTGTGAATATTTGAATTAATTTCCTGGTGAAATAATTAATACGTTTGAAATCTTTTGCCAAGTGTGTAACACAAGAAAGAAAAAAGTGCTTCTGATGAAGAGAAATAATAACTTGACTGTAACTATTAATGAGATATCCCTTTTGATTTATTTTGAAAGACTTGAAAATTAAGAAGAAAACTACAGAAAAGAAGATTTTTATATCGTCTTTGTAACTGAGTAGGACTTCAGTTTCTGGATATCTGCATTGGATTTTCATGTCTTAAAAAATGAAAGTTTTGATTTGATGATTTTTCTTGGTGAATTCTTCAGAGACAAATATCTGCATCATTACTGACCCAATCTTTTCTTAATTAGAAGTTATTAGTAATTAGGTGATGGTGATTGGCCTATTTATCTTTCCCTTGTATGCAAATTAAACTGTCTTTTCATTCACAGGAGTCATGTAAAAAGAAGCAATGCAGTAGTCTTATTTTAGGGCCAATCTTGTGAGAAACTGATGGTATGGACTCTGTTCATCTCATATGTGCTGTTATCCAGCAGTGCTGCTTCACAACATTGGAGAATAAAAACCTTTGTTAAAAACTCAGCTCATCCCAACTAAATCTAGGCAAACCGAGATGGATTATTAGGATATGAATTCTCATGGATTCTCTGTGTAGTTTTCTTCTTAAAAAGATACGGAAGTCCAGAGATCCTTTCCTATGCTGCTCAAAACTTTGATTTAGAATATGTTTAAAACAGGATGTTTTATAAGTGATAATTTCTATGTTGTAGAATAATGTCTAAATGTAATATTAAGCATTTGCATTTTTATTGTTATTGTTGTTATTAACAGTTACACAGACTAGACTTTTTCACTCCCAGTTTGTGTGGGGTGGTGCATGCTATTCAGACTGATACAAGAACTACAGTTTAAAACTAAGGTACACAACAAAGACAGATATATTTAGAATTCATGGACTTTCTTTAACATGTCATATTAATTTTAGTTGAACCTCCCGGTAGCTGTTAACTTATTAACAAACAACGTCTTAACCCTCTTTGCCAGCAATTTTTCAATAGATGTAAACTAAATTGTAACTACATCTTTACCTTTGAAGAGGTGAGGGTTTCTTAGACTTCCAATGCTTCCCGCTCTTGAATGTCTTTTGCTTTCCTTCTGAAAATCTATTTCCTCAAATCACAACTGGTTCAACACAATTAATATTTTAAGAAACTGTCTTGAAGTTTGTAAAGTTGTTGGCACAACTGAGAAAAGTTAACAAACAAGTTCAAAAGCATGTTAAAATAATTGAAAAGTTACCCATCATGTTCCTATTTTCTGAACTATATGAAAACTATGCCAAATCATAATGAGAAATTGTTTTGTTGTTTTTTTTAGTTTTCAATATAATATAGTTTTAAACAGCTTAAACCATTTTTATGTTTGTGTAATTAATTACATTTTTTAAGTGCTTAATTTTATATTTTATTGCAAATTTTCTTTGTGTGTGTCTGCATATGTGGATGTATTTTTTTCCCACTGTTATGGGAGAGAACAGGTGGATGTGCCACCAAATAAACATAGTCACTGAAGTGAGTCCATTAAGCTTGTGTTAACAAGCTTAATCTTAATTAGATTTTGAAAACAGTAAATAATTCAATTTCTCAATCTGTTCAAAAGATCATAATCCCTTTCTTCATTTTTACTATGGTTCTGATCAAAATCCATTTAATGATAGTCCTGAAACTCCATATGCCTTCAGGGAGGTCCAGTATTCCGTCTTACAGTTTAGGGTTAGTTAAGAAACGTAGGAGGACATGGGTTTTAAGAGCAAATATAAAAGTAAACAGAAAGTGAGCTATTATCATTCTATATTTTATTCCATCAGAGTATGTGGAAGGGAGAGTTCTCTGTTAATTTAATTCACATTAACATATGTCTGATTTTTTGTTTTGCTATCCAAAATTGGTGTGTAATTCTGGCAGAGAGCTCAGAAGTCATGATCAGAATAAGGGGTAGTCTCTGCTTGCAATAAACATACTCTGGACAGCGCAGATGTTGAGAAAACACTTCCATTCTATAAGTAGGCTGTTTACTAATAGTGCAAAAATATAAATTACTGCTTTTTTGTTACTTCAGCAAATTGGTGTGGGCATACCAAAAGTTAATTTGAGAAAAAGGAGACCCAATGTACAGGTAACTTTGGATGGAGGTGATTAGTGCATTAGAATGCATAGACCTGGAAATATAATTAGAGAGCTTCTGCCCTGCTTACTAGGAAAAATCTAACTAGAGAACTGTTTATTGTGACAAACAGCTTCCAAAGCATGAAGCTTGCATCCTTTCCTGTTTAAATAATAGAAAACATGCTATTGGCTGTAGTGAAGGGCATTCCATTAAATTATGGTGCTTTACTAATAGGTGCTAATTAGAGTCGTGCTGTAAAAATTCTTCTTCAGATGTTGAAATTAATTTGAAGACTGGAAATAAAAAGAGACTACTTGTGCTGGCTTTGCTTGCATAAACCCAAAGTCGAGAGAAGATCATTCTTACGACTTTATTGCCAAGTTTTATAGTACAGTGTATGCTGCATAAAATTACAGAATATGAGCTATTCAGGCTTTTTTCCTGGGGAAGTCAGAGTAGAGAATATGTTCTATCTGCTATTTACATGGGGTTTCTCAGTTCAGCAGACCCAACTGCACAGAATTAAGTGCCATTGACCTGAACAGGGTAACTAGTCATGTTTATGCAATGCAATTTCTGAGCAGAAAACACTTAGCGGAAACGTAAAAATAATTAAAAAGGTAGATTAACTTTGTAACTAGAAAAAAAGTAAACTTAAACTCAGTACATCATGTTGATTTCTTGCACATAGGGGAATCTATAATGCAAAACTTGTGGCCTGCATAGCAACACCAGTAAAACATGGTGTAAAATCCTGATCTAATCAGTGATTTCACCAAGTGTCGGGTGGCTGTGTTTATAACACATGTAGAAGGCCACCTCGGGGCTGGATTTTTTGTTTGTGCACTGGAGAAAGCAGCATTGAATCATAAAAAATCTCAGTTTTCTGAGCGTGCCTGGCTCCTCAGCTGGCCATGGTGTGGTCTGGCTGCTGCTGGGTTTGCCTGGCAGTGCTTGCTGCCCCACGAGGTGCAGCTCTGGAAAAGCTCCAGGATCCCATCCACTCCAGATGCTCCTGAGTTTACCTCTGTGGCCCAGGATTTTGCTGACTTCTTACCATCACTTCTTTAAAAAGCCTAATAGCCTTTGTCTTCATTAGTACTGCAGCTATGAGTAGGAACTAGCTCCTGCAACAGCAATGAAAGCCATCCATAGACTTTGTGAGAATACTGACCTCCCAAAACACACAACAACAACATTTTATTTAACTTTTTTTTTATGTTGCTGCACCAGTTCTTTCTTTCTTTGTTTCCTTCTTGAGTTGTCATTGAAATAATAGATCCTTGCCTTTATTTGTCATGCTGAAAATGGATTGCAATCCTTTTGTTTGCACGCTTCATTGCTAGTGATTTACTTCTGTTCTGTTTTGTTAAGTTGTACTGGTGAATGTGGTGGTGGTGTGCTTATTCCAGTCATGTTACACGCATGGCTGGGTAAAGAGAAGAGCAAACTGAACTGTAAGTTTGTTTCTTCGTGGCTTGGAATAAACCCCACTAAATGGCAACCTTGGAAATAAAAATTATGGAGCCCAAATACTGGTAAAAATATTCTTGGGGGAAAGAGATGTAAGGGGGAAATAATCTTCCATTTAAAGTACGGGTGTAGGAATTTTCTGTTCTAATTTTTAGTGGTTGTCTTTGTGCCTCAGGCACATCTTAGAATGTATTTATAGATGGTTAGGTTTTTTTGCCTATTAAAAGTCATTCATAAGTATTGTATAAGAAATGGGAAGTGATATAAGTCTTAAGAAAAAGCAGTTAATGCATATCTGAATTTTCACAGAATTAAAGTTCACTATTTTGTCTTTGGGACTCCTTGACTATGACTAGCCCAGGTTATCATTTGAAATTAATATTGACCTTGATTTGATGTGATGGCTTTTTTTTTTCTTTTTTTTACCATTTATTTTCTTCTCTGTTCCTTTGTGTGTTGGAATGGAATGTGAACTTCATAAATGCCTCCTCTGCCATGCCAATGACTTCATGCATGCTGTTTGGGTTTGACCATGCTATTCATTATCCATTGCATGTAAGATATGTAAGCTTTTATTTATTTTTACATTTTAGCCTTTTGTTATTTATTTTGAGAGTGTGGATTTGTTGGGAGGGAAAAGCAACTGCATAGTAATAACTGAATAATTTTTAATTAGTAGAAAGCATACGTTAAAGCCATTATATTAAAGTTTCTAGTTTTATCTATCATATATATAGAGAAATGTAAACATTTTCTTGACGTTTTCAGTAAATATTTTAAAGAAATACCCAGAATCTTTGTCTGCAATCTTTTCAGTGCATATTCTCTTCCTGAGAATAAATTTACTGGTTTTCCTCTTAGCAGACAGTAAGTCTCGATAAGAACAGGGATGATTCCATATACCCAGAAACATATACATTTTGTCCTCAAGAAAAGGAAGAAAAAATCTTTTGTCTTCTGGAACTATTCTATATTAAAATCTTGAAAAAAAAGGGCTACTGTAAAGCTCTTAGTACTCCAGACTGTTATATGAAGGCATCTTTTACCAGTTGTTCAGGATATTACTTTCTTCCAGTACGTACATAAATTGTGATGAAACAAGCCTGCATTCCTTGATAGAACAGTCACATGTGCACTTGTCATGTAACTTTGCCAGAGAACTCTAGGATAGGAGGAATATAATCATAATTTGAAGGAAGGGACTTTTGTCTACCCTGAATATGTTAGTATAGGAGAATGGCTGAAATCCCTCCTTTTTTTTTTTTCATTTTCTATTCGAAACTGTCAGATTTAAATGGTTAAGTAATATATCCCCATACTCCTTTTTCTAAAGAAATGCACTCGCTTTTGGGGGGTGCATTAAATAACTACTGGGTGATGGGGATGGATGATTTTTACACCACGCACAATAGAAAGTCAATGGGGCTTAGGAAAAATTGCTAGAAAAAAAGTTGGATTCCCAACAACTCATATGGAAGATTGCTCTGGCCAAGTAAATGCAGGCTGCAGCTGAGAAAGGAGAAGAGGCTGGAGGGTGGTCTGATCTAGTTCAGCAGAGCTGCAGTCACCTTCCAGCACTCCTGTGGGGCCGGAGTTGCTACAGATATACGTCGCCAAAGTTCTCTGTGCTCCATAGTTGAGGGTTGACATCATCAATATTCCTTAGGTCTGGAAGCTTGGATTTCAGTATTTCTGTGCTACAGGTTTCCATCTTCTAAACTGAGATAAAAGTGCTGATGTCAAGAGAAATGCTTTTGAAACTCCAAGGTGTTCAGGGAAGTCTTGTAATGCTGACAATAAAAGTGGGGTTTGTTTTTTATAAGCCCCAAATAATTTGCTGTAATTGCTGCCACTTTGAATCTTGAACTGTAGTCTATTCCCTCTTCATAACAGCAAGTGTGTTGTCTGCTCCTGACAAAGTTGCAAAGAGTAGAGTTGCCCAGCTTACTGATTGGGTGGAAAACTCTCCCAAATTTCTCTCTCCCTTCCTGGAGGCAGGACATCAAGTGAGAGATTCAAATCCTCTGCTTCCTCTGCTTCCTCTGATTCTTCCCAAACCATACGGTGTGTGACATACCAGGAGAAGGGGAAGCAGGACCCCAGCATGAGCCCCGTACATGACAGGCAGTGGCCAGACAGTGGCAATTAGTATTAATTTGATTTTCACTTACCCAATTAACCTTTCTATCCAACAAAATAAAGTAAATGAGAAAAGGCCACTAGTAATGCTACAAGAGATTAAAATAGATGGGTAAGTAAACTAGTTAAGTAGGCTAATTAAAAATGAAGGGGTTAGAGTTGTTTGTAATATTACAGTACTCTGTCTTTATTATTTGATCATTTAATATCTTCTGCTTCAGAATCCTAAATCACAGGAGCCTGTCACACTGGATTTTCTAGATGCTGAATTGGAAAATGATATTAAAGTTGAGGTGAGATCACCTGGTTTCTTAGCACCTGTTGCTGCTTGTATTTCACCATATAAAAAGTGAAAAGCAATAGATGTTCTAGATTTTGAATGGGAACCTATTTCAATATCTTTCAAAATCTTAATTTTAAATTTGTTAAGATGATGATTTCATAGACATGATGTTATAATTAGACAAATTAAATCCCAGCATTATTCATAGGCAAGGGCAATGCATTATATTCCTCTCATTTTGAAAAAACACTATGATTGCTACTTAAATTCTTCATGAAGTTGCAACTCTGGGGAAGGAGGCTAGAAAAATTTTTCAAAATACAACTCTTTTTATTATAATATTAAAATATTACCTGAAATATTTTAAAAGTATTTCCCTATCTCTTATTAACGCAAGATTGTTCCTATGGCAAGAGAGAACTGAGAAACAAAGTTAAGTGTAGACAACAAATTAATTCCTCTATGTATTTTTCAGCTACTGATTTTGTAATATATTCAGAAATGATAAATTTAAAAATAATTTTTTAGTGTTCTGATATAAAATGGAAGGCTTTTAAACATTTTACATTTTTAACATATTTTTTCACTTAGTTTGAAATTGTTCTTTCATAATGACAGTAATCAGCCTGCTTTGGTATCTGTTTAATTCTGCCTTAAGTTTCTTTGAAATGGCTGCTTCAGAGGGGAGTTACTCTCAAACTGGTACAGAAATGTTTCTGTGAATCAGTGCTGCTACCTGAATCACACAGATGTGCTGGGAGGCACAAGAAATGCTAGAAAAAACTCCTTCTCATGCACACAGAATTCATTCTCTCTCTGTAGTGCCCAACATTGAGGAGGTTTATGGCATAGTCTTGCAATGCAAAGTATACCAGAATTGTTGCTTCATAAATCTACTGATTCAATATCTATTTGGATAAAACAGCTTCTAATTGGAAAATTATGAAAACTGTAAACAAAACTAAAACTTTTTTCAAGAGTTGTGACTTCCATTTGCATTAGCATTTTCTGTGTTTTTAAGAAATATTTTGATCACTTGAAAGATTATTCATGTTACATGCAACACCTACACTTTTTCTTTTTCTTTTTCTTTTTTTTTTTTTCACTTTGGATTTTTCTTCCTTGCCAATAGATTCGGAAAAAAATGATAGATGGAGAAAGTGGAGAAAAAACATTTGAAACACTGGTCAAGTCCCAAGATGAGGTAAGATAGGAACCCAAAGAGTTACATTTACAGGAATAAACCAAACAAGAAAAATAATGTGAAACGGTGAAATGCTGGGATGTCATTTTGTAATGACAATTTGTACCATTTTTTCCCTCTAGATTTTCTAGTTCTACTGGCTTATAATAAAAAAAAAATATGTACTTAGGAAAAAAAGAATTGTTTTGTTTCTTGGTTTCTTTGGTGCATCATTAATCAGGCAGTTGTTGATGAGGTCTTACACTCTGTTCAACAGGAAATGGACCCAGCCTACTTCTGTGCATGAATTCCAAAACAAAGTGCTTAATTTGCTTGCGGAGATGTGTGAGGATGGGTTTGGTAGTTTATATTGTGGTTGAATAGGAAGAGAGTTGTGAGAAAAAATAATAAAGTAACATTTTTATGCCATAAATGAAGACTGTTTGGGATAAGCAAATTCATCTTACGGTTATATCATGTATTTTCTGAACAGCTTGTTGAGTTCTTTATTTTCTTGTCCAAAAGACTTATTCCTGATAAACATTGCTACTGTTTTCTCTAATAAGCAGACATGTTTCCTAGCAATAGGAAATACTCAAATTTGATATGGGTCATTACGTGGGTGCTCTACTTCTTGGGAATCTCAGTGAGAAGAAATCATGACTGGTGTGCTGAAGGAGCAGTTCTGGCCAGAGTATGCCCCACAGTTACAGTTCCACAACAGCTTTTTGAAACTCTTTTGCTCTGAGCATAAGTCAGCTTGAAGATACTGAATTTGATGACTTAGCAGACACTGCACAACCCGAAGATATATAAGCTCGCTGTAACAATACTTAGAAGAATTGCTTGAGGCTGTGCAGTTAATTCGTACTGGCTTTCCCTCTTCACATGTTCTACTAAGAAGACCTGTATCAGCAGTGCCCTTGCCTCCTGACAGGACTCTGTTTCATGCTTTCTCACAGTAAAATGCTAAAACCCAGCTTTACAATCTCTAGGTAAATCCTGCTGTGTGAAAAAATTTTCCTTTCCTGAATGGTTCCACCGTTGGAGAATGGTGCACGAGCAGGTGTTTTCTGAGGCAGAGGGGATAAGCCCCAGTGGATGTCAGTTCTGCTCCCTCACCTGTGTCAGGAGCCCATGCTGTTTAGGGTGCCACCAGTCTGTTCCCTTGAGGGAAACTGGGTCATTCCTGACCCACTGTCAGGGAATCCAAAGCCTGAGTTGAGGATAAACTGCTGCTGAAGGGAGAGACTCCGTGCTGGGACATTTTCAGATCTATATTGTTTTGTTTAAGGAGTGTCTTTCCAAGCCTATGGGTGAAACAGGCTCTGTGTAGATGGCTAGAAGAGGGAGGGTTAGAAGGTCACAAAAATACAGTAACAAGATTAGGGTTGTACAAGAAATTGCGTTAATGGCAAACATGGGATTTCAGGATGCTCGTACATTTCTCAGTCTCTGTGCTACAAAAGACCTGAAACAGTTGGTCCTGGAACTCTTTGCCCAAAGAGGGAGGGAAGGAAGTGTTGCAAATGCTGAAGTCAGTTACAGTATCTGGGCAGGAGGGAGGAATGTGACATCCCTGGGTGCATGAGAATGTGCCAGTTACACACGGCCCCGACCACAATCTCTGTTGGAATAAAATATCCCAAGCCTTTGATCCCAGATGTTTCAATGCTGATGAAATTAATTATCCTCACCTTCCCTTGCACCATGGCCCAAGATTTCTTCCTCTACCCAGACCTCTCTGAGAGAAGAAAGGAGCAGCCAGAGCTGGCTGGCTATGATGACTGCTTCAAGCCATTGCACCCTCCCAGCTCCAGGCTGCTAGAACCAGAAAAAAGCTGCTTTAAACCACGGGCCACGCATGAGCCATGCATCACTTAGCACTTGATAGCTTCATATATTTTCTTATAAAAAGGGCTGATGTGGTCGGTTGCTCTGAACTGACAGTTGCAGTCTTCAGGCTTAAAATTTATGTTCTTTTTGTTTTGCTTTTTGGTTTAAGTTTGCATTGCTTTCCTTTTGTGTTGCAGCTGGCCCCAGCAGTGTCTTGGGAGATGACTTCATCCTACAGCATAGAGACTGGATTTGTAGCAAATGTGGGTGGGGTGCGCTGGAGTCTCCCAAGGCCTCGGGGGCTTTCCAAGTAACAGAGAAGATGCCATAGGAACAAAAGCATTGCCACATTTGGCAGCCGGGGTGGGCAGTAGTGAAAACTGAAGGGTCACAAAAGCTGCAGTAACATGTGTGAGTTCTTTGGCAGTGATCAGCTGGGGATGAGATGGTCTCAGACCGCCCACTAAGGAAGTAGGCAAAGGTAAACGGGAGCTGAGGTTTGAGGGTGTGTTATCTGCTGGGTTATCTTTGAAGGCAGCTTTCAGCCAATTTGCTTTCAAGCACTCTCACAATACTGGTGCAGCAGGATTCAATTACAGCCCGGTTCTTCTCTTCCCTGCCCTCCCACCTTGGGCACTGTTTTTCTCTTGTGAGGTACACAGCGTGTGACCCATGACACTGTGTGTGATTTGGAGGGACTGTCAGCACTAATGTAGTTTTTTTTAACCTGAAGTACACATTAAATATAAATAGGCTTGGATAGGAATCTCTTCAACCATCTTTTTACCTCAAATATAAAATATATCAGGGTACTAGACACTGTTATATGCATCTTCTTTCTGTTTTACTTTTACATTTTTTTTCATTTTCTTTCAAAAATTACTGTTAAATTATTTATACTGTCATTCTGTACTGAAAAGCGGCAGCCCGGTAATGAGAAGGTTTCAATTTATAAATGTCATATAAGTCATCTCTTTTCCACGTGGTCAATTTTCCCACTATCCTTTTGCTGTAGGGAGAGAAAGAATGTGGAGGTATACCTGTGGTACCTTTCACCAGTGTTTGCAATGTTGCAGTGCTACAGCTCTACAGTCTTCATTGCTGGCGTACTTACAAAGATTTGATTGTGAAGTAATAATATGTGGCAGCTGGCATAATCTTATAGTTTTCAAAGTGGAAAACTGAGTAAAGCGATGCCAGCCAGGTGGATTCATGATTAAATCTATGGGGAACTGTGGGACTGTGCCTATCACACTATTTTTCATACCACAAGAAAACGGATGGTAAAGATTATCCTAATGTATTAAGTTATTTAAAAATAAACATTTATTTCAATGTTATTTTTTTCCCCAAATTCAGAGCCCTCCTAATGAGATTAAAAACACATGTTAAGTTTAGCAGGGGGTGCCTATACAATCAGGATTACCAGGCTGTGCCTGTAGTTATGATTCTAATTTAAATGCATTAAGCCAGTAGTGCTGTGACCTGAAAGGAAAGGCTCTGGGTGTTTTTGTTTTTAAAGACTTACCTACAAAGTCTTTTTGTAACTGAGGTTGTTTTTGCTGTTTTGTTTTGTTTTGTTTTTTTTTAATGTTGTTCTTTTTTTATCTTTTCATTGTTTAACTGCAAAATGATCCATAAAAGAGAAAACATTTTCTATCAAATTTAAATCACATAGATAAAGGTTTGCATAGGTCTGGCTAATGTAAAAATTATAGGTCAGGTTTTTCTGATTTTATTTAAATGAACATTTTGCTAATGTTCAATAAAAATTATATGGTTGATGCTTTTGCAAAACATAAGTTTGGAAAATATTTAAGGAAGAGAGTTGCTGCTCAACCTATTATTTTAGCAAATAATGAATAGAAATCAAACAGATTTGTACTTGATTTTACTCAGTATTTCTCCAAGAAAGGTACAATTGTTGAAGCTCCTTAGTTTAATAATTTAATTTTTCACCATTATCTCTTTGTAGAGGTATATTGATAAAGGAAACAGAACGTATACATGGACTGCTGTGAACGGCACTGATTACAGGTAACTCATTTCTGTTCACTGATTTCCTTTGTTTATTTAAGTGTCCTTTTGGTTAATTTTGGTTAATATTTTTAGCGTTACACTTTCTGTACTAGCGGAGGCAACGCTGGTGTGTATATGATTTCAAATTCATTTAAGCACACAACATTAGAAGGAATGTTGAAACATTCCTTAACATTACCCAAACAAGTAAAGGTTTTTCCAAGTCTCAGGAAAGTTAAACTACTCTAGTTCAAAACTACATGGTATAAATATTGAGTCAATTTTTGACCAAAATGCTATTTCTGTTATGGTGAATTACAGTAGTCCTCAGCCAAGTTGGATCCCATTTTCTGTTGTATTCTGCACAGGTGTACAGTCACTGAGAATGCAAACAGTAATTTGAATGTAAAACCAAGCAAATCGGTTTTAACAACAGAACGTAAACCTAGGATCTTCTATTCACTATCCCATTTTTCTGTTGAACTGCCTCTATCTTTCTAGTCTGTAAGAAAGGGAAGTTTTTATCAGACTGCCATCTAGCAATCACTAGAGAAATTAATTTAATTTACATGACTTCTTAATTCTTCCTGCACTTCCTGGCATGAGATACAGCAATAAATCCTCAGAGTCTCCTTCCAGAAAACCTATTAAACAAAATTATAGATTTTAATTAGCAATTTCTGCTAGCAGTAACTGTTAATGACAGGTAAACTGCCACTGATTTCCCTAGAGGAGAATTGGTAGAAGACTATCACTAAATATTCAGCAATCTCACTTATATTCTGTATAAATGGCAGATACGTCATTAAAGGTCAGCTCATTTATGGCTCAACTGTACAACATTTTTAATGTTAATTTCTGCAGCTCTTCATTAGAAACTGTTGCAATTCTGCATGGATGAAATCCAAGTGTAAAAATTCAGGATGCTGCTTGAGAGTTGATGATACCTATTTAATGATTACTCATACCTCCTGTCCTTTACATACATTTTTAGAACTTAACTCTTCTACATATATGTAGAATTTAGCTACAAAAAGAATTCCTACATATTTTGAACAAAAATAAGTATAATAGAAAAGAAAACATGTTGTAAATGCTCTGCAAATCTTAAAATATTATTGCACAGTTATATTCAATAATTGTTAGTGGTGACTGCATGATTAAAGAAAATATTTTTTTGGATCCTGAAGGTAATGTGTATTGCCAGATGCATTTCCTGAAGAATATTGATCATTGTTTTAGTAGTGGGAGTCTCTCATTATATGATGTGTGCAAATCACACATCATTTTTGCAGTCAGTGATCACCATGGCGTGTTACATTGGGATGTTAAATGTGTCAGAGGAAGATACAAAATTCATGTATTTTTTTATTTGCAATTATTGAGAAATTTGTGCTTATCTGCTAAAAAGTGCATTAGTGTTTAAAAGTGTAAATAAGAATCAAAATAAACACAGGGACCCTCAGGACTGGCATAAATGTACTTGTTTCTGTTACAAAGTGTGAGGCTGGTATATCACTGTGTGCTTGTCTCATCTCGTGGCAATCCAAATTCCAAAATCATTAATTACTTTCAAAACACAAAGAAGTTGAAACTGGAAAACTGCTGCAAATAACATAATTGCTTTACTTGTCTCATTTCTGTTGCAGTTTGGCATTGGTGTTACCATCATACAGCTTTTATTATATTAAAGCCAAAATAGATGAACCAATAACTCAAGCCAGATGTAAGTACCATAAAGGTTCCCTGGTTTTGTCTGGTATTGCCAAGCCTCAGGTTCGCTTAAAAAGCAATGTTTGAAATTCATAAATTTTGTGGAATTCACTGATGTTATCATGATGTACCCAAAATCTTCAGCAATGATTCTAACCCATTGTAACATCTGAGGTGCAAGAAATATTCTATAAAAATAGAATATGTGCAGGTACCCCAGTTCCAGTGACAATCCCTACCCCTTGCTCTGTGCCTAGAGAATCATTGCTTTGTGTATCCTCTGTTGCTGTCGTTTTAAGGGTCTGGATACTATTTTTTTTCATTCTATTAGCAAAATGTAGTGATATAGACAATAAGAGTAAAGCTTTTTATTTTTTTTGTATTTTAGTTACAGTATAATATTTAGCAAATGGTCTCTGCTGCCTGTAGGAATAGAATGGTGTGAAAGCCCTGTTTGGTTTGGGTGGCATTTAGGTTTTTATTTTGCATTTTACAAATAGTTTTAGTGGATGTTTGCATTGTATTTTTAGATTAGACTTATTTCAAGCCATTTACAGATTCCAAAGTGATAGTTGGAAATTATACTTGTCAGTATTCAAAGTTTTTTTGTTTATTAGGTGTAGCTTAACTGTAGTCTAGGCAGTACACAAAATAGAACCAATGACAGCCTTTCAACTTTATCCAGGTGTTATGGTAAATTTAGAACAAGTATGTTGTTAAATAGAAAGTTAGAAAAACACAAAAAAACTCAGACAGGCATAGATACTGTTAGTTTAGAGAAAACTTGGTTAGCACTACATCACTCTGCCATTGCTCCCACATATGAAGTAGAATATAGCAACTTTTAATAATCAGTGATTTTTCTCGTAACTTTTTCCAATACCGAGTACTTTAAAATTTTTAAGCAGAGATTATGATTATCTTGATGGATTAGATCATCTGCTTTTGCACTTATATCAATATAACCTGCAAAACAGACCCTTGAAATAGCCACAGTATATAGAAGGTACTGAGAAATAATTGAGAATGACCTGTTCTTCAGTCTTCAGAGATGTTTGTCTTTTTTTTTCCAGATTACAGTTGTATGTAAATTGAACCTTTGATCTATCTATGTACAATATTTTTATTCAAGGGGCTGTTTGAATAAAATATTGGTGTGTGACCCCTTGTGCTTTACCCTGTTTTTTTCTGTTTCCCTGCTTTCTCTTTCTGATGGATAGTGGCATCCAAAAAGGGCAAGTATATTCTTGTTGCTCAATTTCCTTCTGTTTACTGCAGTTGATATTTTTCACTTATATTTCTATTCCTACTGGATATTCTCCTCTGTATTCCTCATCTCAGGATTTTCTTCATGGTCATTGGGTACCATAGCAATAGAAAGGGAAAAACAAAAGTGAAGTATTTTTCAATTTTCATGCACATTTCAATATGTTGCTAATCTCTAATCCTTCTTTGTCTGGTCCTATCGATGTTTAGTGATACCAGCTATTAAAGCCATTTTTTTTTCAGTAAGGTTTACAGTGATGCTAATACAATTGAGTTTTTTGAAACTTTATTGCAGAAAATATTAGGACTATTTTTCTTTATGTTCTAACAACTCAGTGTCCTAAATATTTATTTGTATCAGAGTTTACTTCTAGTGAAAACATCTCGTTGGTTTTCATGTTGTTACACTAATTAAATGTCTTAAATAAATTGTTAGATATTATCTTACTGTTGCCAGTTGTATATAATAATCAAGTAATTTCTTCCTATGTTGTGAAACTGAGAAGCACAGAATTTATTAGTGGGAAAGTTTCTTAAAATAAACATTTCTGTCTAAATTCATGGATGCATGCGAAAGTTAGCCGAAAATTCCAGTTTACTTACTTGGTGTTTACTCTTTACCTTTTTAGTTTCAGAATCGCTGAAGCCTGAGCATTTTGATGAAGCTGGCTATACATTTTTAGCACCAAGGTTGGTTGATTTACCTGTAATAAGTGTTATTTCAGCACTAAATAGGCATCTTATCTAATTAATGGCACATGGAAAATACAGACTTGACCAATAAAGCTTCATTTGGTCAAAACTTATCAATCTTTTTTCATGCTGGAATGTAAACAGCATCTTCAGGCTTGATTTATGCTCATATTAGTTAAAGAGAGCTGTAAAACTGATACTGATATTTTAATGGAAAACTTATTCACATCTGTGCATTTCTTGTGGTTCCGACTTCTAAGATTTTACAACTATTTTTAAAATGGGTTTCATAATACTTACCACAACATGTTTCCCAGCTTCAAGACAAAGGGTTTCAAACATCCCTATTACTTAAGTATGAGTTAATTTTCAATTAATTGATCATAAAAATTACTATGTCATTGAAAATTGATTAATTTCATTAGTTCCTTGAGGATTTTTTATGTGAAATTCTGCAGTTCTTGCTTCCCTTTTAAAATTATATTTGCAAGGGAAACCTGGTATGATAGAGTTCCTAAAAATTAAGTTCCTCTAAAAGATAGTTATGATAAATAAAGTAAATGCTCTACAGTTAAGATAAGTTGAAAATTGTTGCATTTTTTTTATCTGATAAATTTCTGTATGTTTTAAAATTTCAATTCATAGATTGATTTCAATGACTAGATTGATTTATGTAAAATCTTCTGTCTTAAAATGTATCCTAGCTTAACTGTTTAATTTAATTTTTCTGAAAGACTGAAGTTATTGAGAATCAATTGTACCAATTAGCAGCTTCCAGCAAATCCCTACTGTCTTACATGAACAAAGTCTGTTTGATATGTAGCTCTGCTTAAATGTGAATATTGGTATAGTAAGGTAAATTCTGCCTGTAGTATTTCTGGATTATGAAAAGGTAAATAAAGAGTAATAAGATATCTTAGTCATATGAAATACTTGAACAGGCTTCTTTTGTTTGTAAAATTAATTTAATATAAAAGCTCATTTAGAAAAGAGAGCCCCCTGCTTTGCTTCTGAACACTCTCTACATTTTAATTAAAGTTGTTTAATGCCACTCGTCCTATAATATTTGCCTCCAAAATGCCCAGTGACTTTTATTTTGCTTGCTTGCATTCAGTGAATTGCTCAATGATACATTGCTTTATTACATTATGTAAGGGACAGGAGTTTACTGTTTATCTGATTTGCATATGTCAAAACAAAGAGTGTTTACATGTTCATGTGGTTTTTACCCTATTAAAATTGCATTTAAAACTTCTCAGAGGATAGGACCTTAACGTGTAAATCTGGCCTTAGCTGAGCATGGAGTGGCTATGTTTCACCAGCAGTCTGTGTACGTTCCAGTACAGTTTACCCCAGCAGCAGTTAAATTCACTGGGCATATTTTTTGTGTATAGACTGTGCTCTCCTAACATTATGTCCTACACGAGTCCTCAGTTTTTTTCTGGCAATCTATGCCCTATTTCATACATGCAGTTTTCTTATAATTCAAATCTTAACAAATGTTTAGGCAGGCACTTGAACACCTTATTTCCTGTAGATGTCTGAAATAATTGTTATGGTCATCATTCAGTATCGATCATGGCAGTCAATTGACACATAGTACCAGCTAATTCATAATAGTTGTACAAGCCTCTTGGATTTCAAAATTGTCTGCTTTAGTAGCACGAGAGAAAAAATATGAGAAGACTGATGTTTTGTTGTTTTTCAGAGACTACTGTAACGATGTAAAAAAATCAGAAAACAACACTGAATTTCTATTAAATTTCAATGAATTTATTGACAGAAATACTCCAAGCAGTTCATCATGTAAGTACACTTCTCAAGTCAGTGAAATTTTTCCTTAGGAAAATGCTTTCTCATGAATTCATGAGAGTTCATGCTCAAATTTTATGGGTTTGTTTTTTTAGTAGAAATATATCTACTGTTGAGATTTTCTATCCAAGGTAGAGAGTGCAATATTAGCTTGCAAGTTTCTGGTTTTATTTAAGAAAGTTTTTAGGGCGTTATGTATCCAGTGTTTTCCATAAGCCCTCTCAGCATTTTGCTCAAGCATCAAATAACTACTGGTTCATTTTAATGCACTCCAAATATTTTGAGTTTATATTTTTTCGCTTGAGCATATCAGCCAGAGTAAGTCTCAAACAGACTCAAAATCTTGTAATGAAATCTTCAACTTGCTTTCTTGTTATTTTATTCCAAAAAAAGTAAAGAAAAGAAGTCCAAGACCGAAATAACCAATAACCAGAACAAAAGATAAGGAAGTTCTTTTGCTGGTTCACGAATTGGTTAAGGAGATCTCACTGGGGCTTGAATACCTTAAGACCACAGACTCATGTAACTGCTGCAGTCGTGAGCACTGGGCTTTGGGAACACATTAATTCATATTTTGAGATTGGGCCTTAACGTCTGTTAAGAATAAATTAGGAGTTATTTCCATCTGTGAGGTTTTAAAGCCTTGTTCTCATGAAAAAAATCAGTGTTTGGATTTGGTTTGTTACATACACATCTGCTTACCATTATTAATAATTTATAAATATTTGGAATAACTTTTTTTTTTTGGTCTTGCTTTCCTCAAGTCTTTTCGACATGTTGCTGTCAGTGATAACTGATCAATTCAGAAAGAATCTCAGAATCTCTCTGCTAGACCATGTAACTGAAGGAATGTCCACTTAGATACGATATCTTCTCACAAAAGGATATTTTTGTGTGCATGTGTGGGTGTTTGGTGTTCTTTTAAGAGAGTGATCTTATTCACTGACACATTGCTGACTGACTGAAATTGTATTTGAATCTCTTAACTTAATGTTGGAAATGAAAGCATTCACCTCCAGTGATTAAAGCAATTAATGATAATTTAATAAAATGTAATAAAAAATGAATTTTTTTGTGTAATATTCACTATAAGAAAATATTGAGGACACATTTAGTGATGTTGTAGTATTCCATTGTGATTAGTAAGTAGTTATTCCAAAATGTTATTTACTTATTGCTCTATTTCAGTTTGGAATGTGCAGCAATTTTTTTTCCTTCTTTTTTTTTTTCTAATAATGAAGTTACTTTAAAAATAGTCTCCTTAATAAGTAAACAGTGTTAACTAAAGGAATGAGTGGCTGTAGAAATTATCTCAGCTAAAAATGCTTTTCAAAAGGAATAACAAATAAAATCCCCGCATTGAAATCGTCTTCAGTAATTCTTCTAAAGCGTTACTGAAAAAGGTGGTTGAGAAGCACTGACTTCAAACCATCTTTTCAAAGAAATTTAAGCATGACATCTCTGTATTAGCTACTGATTCAAAATTAGTTTATTTCCTTGTACTCATTTTCAAGTGACAAATATGTTTAATTTGCGAGCCTGGGACTTAATTGATCTAAATATATTTATAATGTAGTTGAATTATCTCCATTTTGTAGCATGTAAGGGTAAGTATCATTAGGAATTGTGTTGTTTCCTTGCATCAACTGAGATAAAAATTGTTTTAATGAAGACATGCTTTAAAAATAGCTTAATTTGTAGATTTAGGGGCTTTGCAGAGCTGAGGCCTATACCCTTATCACCTTCCTTATTCCTGTGACACAAAGTTAGGTTTTTAGGATACAATGAAGAAAACGCTTAAGTGAACTCAACAGTGTGAGACCATCTATTTAACTCCAAGTACTTGACATAATTTGAAATTAGGCAGGATGTCTAGTAAAAACAGTCCAATTTTTGTGGCTGGAGCATCTTGACAACTCAAAATTTCATTTTAGGCTTTTATTGAAACTCCATCTCATATAGTTTCAGATGGCTTACATTTTAACTCTTTTGATAGGTAATACTGATATGGTCATTAGAGTTTTGCTGGATGCAGGATTTACAGATGACCTTGCCCAAAATTATTGGAGTAAACTGTCTCTGTAAGTATTCTTTTTATTGACTGTGATTTTTTAATGCATTTCAGAGTTTGAAAAAAAAATTATACATCTGTGCTAGTGTTAGTGCAGTTAGTGTTACACGGAATAGGTATTTATACACAGTTATGCACTTTAATGGCAACCCTTGACATAGGAATTTGTGAGAATTTCAGTCAGTTTTCATTTTAAGTCTTATTTTTATTTACAGAAATGGAGTTGTTGCACAATTTGTTGTTACAGATGGTGGAATTACTAGAGTGTTCCCCAAAAGGTAAGAATTATTACAAAATAGTATAATATGATAATTTTGAAGCCTGAAAGGGTGGACTGTTAAATAGTGGCTTTATTGAATGAAAAGCTACAGTCTCCTGGAGTCCAATCTGTACTGATAGCTATGAAATTAATGGAAGGTCTTGTTTTTCTTTGGTTTTACCTGTGTCACTGCTTGAAACTGATCTGTTCCATTATTTTTATGACAGGCCCTTGTAATCCAAATTTCTAGTCAGTGTAGAGTAGCAGTAAAAGCAATGCCTTTGTGGTAGCAGTGGGGCCATGCTAACTCCTAATTACTCACAAGCACTCGGTTGTTTGGCAGGCTGCAGATACTGGAGAGAAGTAGGTGATTTATTTTTTTTTTTTCAGACTAAGATCAGACCAAATGGTCCAGGGACTTCAAGAGAGAAAAATGTGTCATTACCAGAGAACAAAAAGGGAATGTGAAATTGGATATACAATAAACTAGACACCCCCAAGTGTGACTGGGAATAGTGAGGGCACCAGTATAGATCTACTGATAAATGGAAAATTTATCTATTTTGTTAGGTTATTCTGTGTTTCCCCAAAATGTGAAAATGGCAATGAATTTTACTCCCTGAGTCAGTTTCTTTCCTATTTTGGGATTATTAATGGTACTAAATCTTTTTAGGATTAAGCTCAAAGCATAGCATGTGCTGTAAAGGTTCATTTAGATTTTGTTGTAAGTAGTGTTGCAGTTGTATGTGTCTCAACATATCTAAAAGTGATGAGACTAAATTCATGTTGCTCCAAGAATACTACTTCTTTTTTTCCCAAAGTTTGTTTGCTTGGGGGTTTTCTAATGATTGCACCTGTCTTTTGACCAGTGAAAACTGACAGAGCCTGAGGACTAGAGGAATGAATCTCACATTTTTTCCAACTGTGAAACATTAAAAGAAAACAACCTGAAGCACAGCTTTAATGAGACTCTAAACTGTCTTTTTTTGATCCCTATTATTTTTTGTTGTTGTTGTTTAGGGCAGGAGAAGATTGGTTGGAAAATGCTGAAACTTATGAAGTCAGCTTCTATAAGAGGAGTTTAGATAATGACAACTATATTTTCACAGCTCCATACTACAACAGTAAGTCATCACAGTTTAGAAATGTCAGAGCTAGCAAGTCCAACATAAGTGGAAGTTTCCCATACTAGATGAGGTCACTGACAAAAGATGCAAGGAAAGAAATCTTGGGATAATACCTATTATTAAGGAAAAGCTAGGAGGCACTAAGCAAGGTCATCACAATTTGTCAGCTACTCTGCTGTCCCTGTGTGCTCAGAATTAACGTAAGTGAAGACATACAGAGGACTGGTGTTCATTCAGTGTACTGAAAAACTGTTTTACAGAGATGCTTTGGCAGAATTATTTTAACAGGAAGTGAAATAAAATTGCACTCACAGACAATAACCCTAGCTAAAGTCTCAATAGAGCTGAGTTCTGTATACTGTCTCAGCACTCCTTCCACTGCACCACTACTTAATTTAAACTGTGCTTTTGAATTCTACTTACAATTCCACTTATTCACCAAAACCAGTTGGTCTGAGGTATTGTGATATTTAAAACCTATATAAGCACAATAGCAAGTGCTCGTTGTTGATGTGAACAACATTACCCTTCTCAAGTTTGTCTAAAAGCAGATGCTACCACAAATGACATGTTCCTCTCTTAAAAATATGGGATCTTTTCTTGCTGTTATTTCATAATTATTTATTGCATTTTTTTCTCAGTGAAATATAAAGACAGTAATTAACAAAGTTCCCTGAAGCCTTTTTTGCTCCTCAAACAGCTCCAGGGAATGTACTTTTAACTTGCCTTTTCATACTAAGCAGTGTTGAAAACAGTTTGAAATGTGTCAGAGCAGATATTGTGCATTAGTGAGTGGTGTCAGTATACCCTGCATTGAAAAATATACAGACAACATCAAGATAAAATCTTCGGCTCTGATCCTGGTTTTAACAGAGCTGCTCACATGTGTAAAGGTATTCTGGCTCTGTCTGCAGAAGAAGAAAAGGCTACAGTAACTTTATGAAGCAGTCAAAGAGGGAACAAAAAGAAGAAAAGTAAAGACAAATATTCCTTAGTCATGCTGGTGTTAGTGATCTGAGCTATCACAAGTGATAAATGTGTACTACAGCTGGGTCAGCGTTTTTGGACAAGGATTTTTTTAAA
Organism: Melanocharis versteri; assembly: GCA_013397845.1. Classification (NCBI taxonomy): domain Eukaryota; kingdom Metazoa; phylum Chordata; class Aves; order Passeriformes; family Melanocharitidae; genus Melanocharis; species Melanocharis versteri. Next base: position 841,406 of record VZTG01003814.1, read on the forward strand.
CCATTCTGGTATTTGAATAATAATTAATTTAAGTTTCAGAGGAAGAGGCTTTTATGTCACTCTAACTTCTTCCTTTTTTTTTTCTTTTTTTTCTCCTCTATACTGTCAGAAAGTGGTGCCAATAGCTATGAATCAGGTATTATGGTAAGCAAGGCTGTGGAAATACAACTTGATGGGAAGCTTCTGAAGCCAGCAGGTAGGATAGAGTGGTGCTGAAACTTGAAATACTTTAGCTATTTGGTTGTTGCTCAACAGTGAATTGGAAATTTAATTGAGATTTCAAAGGAACTTCATTTTATAATAACATTATTTTCTCTGAGACAGTTTTAATCTTGCTAGTGGAAATTTGCGTTTGAGTAAGAGTGTTTAATTTATTAGTCTCATGAATGATGTTAGTGATCAGACAACTGAAAAAAAATCATATTTTATTATTCTCCAGTTCAGTGATTTAGATGTCATTATAATTTCCCCTGCCCCTCCCCTTTTTAAGGATTATACAGTTACCTTTTTTTCCTTCATTTTACTGAAAAAGACTTTCATGTATTTCTTGTTAGTTGTTGGAATAAAAATTGATGCAAACAGCTGGATGCAAAATTTCACAAAAACCACAACCAAGAGCCTGGTAAGCAATTGACCAAGTCTTTTTTGAACTTTATTTGCATTTCTCAAAGCTTCAGATGCAAATAGGTTTACTGTCTCTTTGTGCCAGAGTCACACTGATGCATAGTTGCCAAGTAGTTGTGGTATTTAAATCATCCGAATGCACAAAATATGTTGAAATAGGCTGTAGTTTGTACGTGTCTTGCTTTCATAATTATAAAACACAGATAAAGACAAACGACATATTCTAGCTAGTAGTAAGACTATGCTGTAGCAGTGAGTAAAATCTGCAAAAGAATTGGTGAACCTGTTTTTATTTAATATCCAGGATGGGTAAGCAGTGAACAGTGAGGATTTATATTGCAACCAACATCACAGCAGTTTAGCATAACTTCATGAAATAGGTGCTTAACCATTTCATTCCATACATCTAATGTGTAATACATCTGAGGTGTAAATGGGAAGGAGGAAAGGTTAAATGAAAGGGAAAATATGGAAATGATAGTGAATTGGGGAGGGAAATGCACAAAATGAAGAAACTTATAGAAAATAAGCTTCTTACTTGGTGAGGCAATGTTGCTTGGTTGGTTGTATTTTTAGGGAATCAGTAACAGAGTCTGGCTGGTTTAGGTATTGGAGCTGTAGTTCAAGGGGTAGGCAAATGCATTGCCTAAGTGTCACAACAGTTAAGGACAAAAATACATGAGTGAAAATGGAAACTGAGATGAATATTTCAGAAAGAATGCTGATGACTCCAGCATTGCCTGGTAGTTGTTTTGCTCAGGACGTAATGCAAGGACACAGTTGTGTGTGTAGGTGTACACGTACTGCAAGAACATGAGAAAAACATATTTGGAATCAAAGCCATGAAAGCCGGCTGGATGGGCTTCTTTTATCACACGGGATTCCCATGCTTTGAGGCTGGTAAAGATTTTCATGGTCAAAAAAGATACTTTGGAAGGTTTTCCTTCCAAATCCCAAACACACGGAAATGCTCCTTTTCTTTCTGTTTTACTTTATGCTCATGGCACTGACATCCTGACAAGTCCTCCAAACTATTTATCTGTATTGAGCATACTTGTAAAAGGAGCTGTCTCCTCTTTGGGAAAGTCAGTCAGGATTGTGCTGTTGATAGTTACTTCATACAGGTTGTTCAGAGAGATATTTGTGATAAATGACACACACTCAAAGTTAATTTAAATTTATATACAGATACTGAAAATAGAATCACTTGTTCTTGTCTTGAGTGATTAATAAAGCTGCAAAATACACTTTATTTTGTAACATTTTTTGTGAAGATTACCATACTTCTGTTTTTCAGTGCAACAGTGAAATCTGTGGCTGTGAAAGAAATAGCATGGTAAGAATATGTTCAGTTTATGAATATTTGACAGAGTATGAAAATTCACTCATTCTCTCTAGATCTAAGACAGATTCATTCTATCACTATTATTTGAGTGTTAATTTTACAGAAAACAGAGCTTAATTGTTTGTGTCTTAAGAAAGATGAAGGTTAGGAGGGGAAGCAGGGAAAGAGGGCATAAAAATCAGGCGAAGTGGTTATGGTGATGAAGTTACGAGAACAAGTGTAAAGAAAAAAATTCAGGAAAAGCAACAGAGAATGATGTGAAGAAAAATGTAATAAAAATATAACAGTAATTTGCAAAACAAGAGACAAGTCCTGAGAAAAAAAGAATAACTTTTAAAATTCTAAACAAAAAAGAGTACCTCAGAGAAGGATGAGTGCAAACTTAGAAGCACCAGAGTCCATAATGTGCCTTTCCACAGTCACTGGTTCCCAGCACATTCAGGTTTAGGGGACCCCATAGCTCTGCTGGCACTCAGGAGAGCACAGATCCCGGACTGTCACCATATCAGGTTCTGCCGTGTGCTTAAATGCTTTCCCCTGCTCAGGTCTTCTGAGTTCTTTTGAGGAATGTGAAGACCATTAAATGCAAGAATTACAGCAGAAAGGGTACTGTGGGAGGTTATCTATTTGACCTCACTGCTATCTCTCCAGTCTCTGGCTGCAGGGATCCTTTACAAAGTGCAAAGCATATGGAATCAGTGGGTTTCCCATTCCTGCACCTGACACCTGGAATAATCCCACTACAGTCCCTTGCAAGTGAAAATAATCATGCCTAGCAAGCCGGGAGCCTGACCTTAAGATTTTTACCATTGAAAGCTGCAAATGGAAAAGTACTTTAGGCATGGCTGAAGCACATGAGAAGTTGTAGTCCCTTATTATGAACTGAGTTCCAATTATAATCAGATTTAATAAGGATATAGCACTCTTGGAACTAACAAAGTATTGAGCAAATAAGAATTTGCAAAACAACTTTTATGAAATTAAGCCACAAATAAGCCTTTGATCTGTTCAAACTTTTATTATACTGATAATGCTAATTATTATAACTTAAAATTGGCCCTTGGCTGTGGGTTTGTGATTTGAAGATACTTCTGATGTCCTGAAAAAAAAAAAAAGTAGTTTCTTACAGAGTGTTCTATTGACAAATCTTTCCTGTAAAACATATTTCACTTTCTTACAATAGCATGTGGACTGTGTTATCCTTGATGATGGTGGATTTCTTTTGATGTCCAATCGAGATGAATATACACAACAGGTATGTATGTATATTCTTTAAGAACAGAACATGAAAAACCAATAAGAAGTTTTAAGAGAGAAAAAAAAGCATTTCACTCTCAGCTTACTCTAAACACTTCTGAATCACAAAAATATTGCTGGATCAGAAAATCTAGGGGGTTTGTTAGTCATTTTTACAGTTTTCTTTATAGATGAAAACGCCAAACTTCTACCAAGTTGCATTCTTTGTGCTTTGCCATTAGGCTGGTAGGCTGCCAATGGACTTAAGATGGTGAGGACAGACAAGTAGTATGTTATCCACACAACTTCTTTCTCATATTCTTCTTGCTCTTCCCCAGGCAGGGTCTCATTGATACTGCATTTAACAGTTACTGTCTAACTGGGGAATTTAGACCTGTGCACTTTGTTATGAGACAAATACTTGGAAATGTTTTACCTTATCTCCCTATATTGTCCCTCATCAGATTGGAAGATTCTTTGGTGAAATTGATCCTGGCTTGATGCGAAACCTGATTAACATGTCCCTGTATGCCTTTAACAAGTCATATGACTATCAGTCAGTCTGTGATCCCGAAGAAGAACCAAAGCAAGGAGCTGGACTTCGTTCTGCTTATGTGGTCAGTAGTCTCATGTACAGTGGCTGACATTCCATCGAAAGTCTGCAAGTGTTTATACAAATAAAATAACCTCTTTTGTTTGGTTTTTTTCCCAGCCTACGATAACAGATATTTTGCAACTTGGATGGTGGGCTTCAGCAGCAGCTTGGTAAGTATGAGTGTGTAGGAAATCTCTATGTCCAAACTATAATTTTTCAGTGGGTTGAAACTCTATTTGGCTTGGATTTTTTTTCCTCCATAAAGTGCCCTGAACCCTTTGTTTCTGCAGTTTCTCATCATGAAAATTCTTAGCTATGTCTCCAAACACAACTGTTTTGTCAACAGTTCGATTCAAAACTGCTTTTGTCAGGTTTTGTGATAGTGTGTTCTGACTACAAAATCAGCTTCAGGAAGCAGAGTTTGGACTAATGGCCTAACTATGATGGGCAGTTGTGAAGTCTAAATTATTACATTTCGATCACTTGGCTCCCTGTTTCAGAATGTTATCTTTGCCTTTTTCTCGCAAGAAGTGTTAAGAAAATCAATATTTGCTTTTCAGTGAATCATTTTACAAAATACATGAATCATAGAATCATTTGGGTTGGAAGGGATTTTTAATGGTCATCCAGTCCAACTTCCCCTATGATGAGCGGGCATGTCTTCAACTATATCAGGTTGCTCAGAGCCCCATCCCACCTGACCTTGAATGTTCCCAGGGATGAGGCATCTCCACCTATCTGGGCAACCTGTGCCAGTGTTTCACCATCCTCATTGTGAAAAATATCTTCCTTGTATCTAGTCTGAATCTATCCTCTTTTAGGTTAAAACTATCACCTCTCATCCTATTGGAACACGCCCTGCTATAAAGTTTGTCCTCATCTTTCTTAAAAGCCCTCTTTAAGTACTGAAAGGCCACAATAAGATCTTCTGGGAGCCTCCTTTTATCCAGACTGAACCCCAGCTCTCTCAGATTTTCCTTATGGCAAAAGTATTCAATTTCTCTGATCCTTTTTGTGGCCTTCGTCTGGACACACTTACAGGTCCATGTTTTTCTGTGCTGAGGACTCCAGAGCTGACACAGTACTCCGGGTATTTTACCTTTTTTAGAGCCATTTAGATTGACACCTATACTACCTACTTCCCTCAGCACCACATTGGGATAAGTAATTGGGATCGATGTGGTACTTTTGCGTGGGTGTGAATTGCACCCTTGGACACTGGTCCTTTTTCTAAAGCTGATTTTTTTTTTCCAATAATAACTACCAAGCTGGAATAAATGACCTGCTTTTCAAAGCTAAGAGTTAAAATATGTAGCAGCTGAAAATACATATAGTAATTTTCTCACAGAAGCACTATGAAGACTCTATGTTGTTTTTTATTGTTGGTTACATTTAGTTAACAGGAAGAGAAATAATCTTGGTTTTCTTGGACAACAGTAAACCTCAAAAATTGAAGATGGGCAATAATCCAGAAGAGAAACTTGAGTTCTTTTCAAACAGAGAAACTTCAGTTTATCAGTGTTCAAATCAGACTCAGTGGTCTGGTCTCAATTTAGACCTGAGGTTTATTTTGTGTGATGTTTAACTTGAAAGCACAACATTAAAATACTTCACTATGGCCATGTTTTTAATGGAATTTAGGTCAGAAGTAGGCAGAGAGGGCCATTAAGCAAGCAAAGTGAAAAGAGATGACCAAAAAATGGATTTAGTGAGGCACCTGGCAAAAGCAAATGCAGGGAAATGAGAGAAACCAGGTTATTAAAGAAAGCTATCGTGTTTCAGGCAAAAAATGTGTGATAAATGTGTGAGCGATCATTTTCAAAATTTATATGGGATCCATCAGCATTTGGTATGTATCATTTCTCCTTCATGCTCATTTAAGTCAGGAGATTTAGCAGTTTTCCCAGGCCGCCTTTTTTGTTCAGTTCCCTGTAAATTCTGAGGTAAGCCATTACACAGGATTACTATTTTCTGTCAGCAAATTGCATCACTGTTGAACGGCATCAGGTCTCTTCTGATCCATTGCTGCTGTGTGCTGTCCCTTTGATGATTCAAAGCACAGAGTCGTGGATGTGAATTCAGAACTCCTTCAGGGAATGCCTCCATGGGAAAGGTGACAGGCATATTCAGTTTCTTTACACAGGAATCACACTAGAAAAGGAGAAAAAACTTTCAGGTTGAATGGAGTTATACAGTCCCTTCTCTCTGCTGAAGAAGTATTAGAACAGAATGAGATGAGACATTTGTGGGTAGAAGCAAGCCTAAAACTTGGAAAAATACAATTTTGGAAGCTTAAGGAGAAGTAGGGAGTCAAAGAATATACCTGTTGCCGTTCCTGTTTTGACAGGCTGATGGAGGAGAAAGGGGCTGTGTGTGGCAAGCTAGTACTTGCTTTAAGTAAATAAAATTGGAAAAAATGCTATCATCAGTGAAGAAAAATAATTAAATAAATGGAGGTCTTTAAGCTTAAGTATTTTGACAGCGTGTAGGAAGAAAATGTGGTCCATACCTCAAGAGCAAGAATAGAGATTATTTTAAAAGTCACCTGTTACAGTAATGGTTTTTGTATTATACTTATAATAATCCAGTGTTGATCTCCTTCTCAGAAATTTAATGAACCTTAATCAGTGTAAAGTATCTAATTCAGGAGCATTTTCCCTGAGTGTGTTAGAAAGAAGTTCCAGTTGGTTTAAGTGGTAGAGAAACACCAGCATGACTCTGGCACCTCCCACAGAGGAATAAAAGGAGGGCATGGATGGCATGATAACATTTTCATTATGTGAGTTGTGGGCACAGGTTATAGCAAATCTGAACAGCAGAGTAAAAGATTAGTGTGAAAGACCTGTGAGAATGTGGGAAAAGAAAACCAGAGTCAAACTGTAAGGTTTAAAGAAACACAGCTTTGATAACTGGCAAAAGAATTTAAAAAAAAAAAAAAAAGTTGTGGTTAATAACTTATTTTTGAATAGTTTTTAAGTATCCATTAAAATATAAAGAAGAAAAAGAACCTTTAAAATATATATATATTGTCTTTCTGTGTTTAGGTCTATCTTACAGCAGCTGTTTTTGAGCTTGACTTTTCCACGGTTCCTTGAAGCAGGTAAGTCAAGAGAATGTTAAAGAGTCGACTTTGAGTGAAGTAGAAGGTAAGAATCTAGGCCAGGGGACATATTTGGGACTCCCCATTATGTCTTTGACTTAAAAATGTCGTTTGTTTGTTTGTTTATTCATTTATTTATTTATTTTATATCAGCTGATATGGAAGATGATGATTTCGGTGCTGCCCTGCCCAAAACAAGCTGTATCACTGAGCAAACTCAATATTTCTTTGAAAACAATGATAAATCCTTTGGTGGGATTGTAGACTGCATAAACTGCTCCAGGTAAAATTTCTTCAATATACGTAAAAACTTTGGGATTTTTATTTATTTTACAAAAGATAAGGACACTATTATAAGAAGCAAATATTTTGGATTAATTTCACCAAACTTACATAGACAGGACAGAGAAGAATATAAGCAGGGAAATTGCATTCTCTTTTTATTTGTTTAGAATTAATTCTAATTTTAATCATTAAAGAATTGTAGAAATGCCTTAGTTTTTTTATAGTCTCTGCTCCATGAAAATAGTATTTTTATCTCTGTCACAATTTGTTTTCTTTTAATTTATTATGTCAACTCAAAAGCATCCTGCAATATCCCAAGGGATATGATTATGTATCAGAATTTTTGACGGTCAAGAAGATTATGCAATTTATTTTCTAATTTACCTTCTAGTTGATAGTGTTCATGATTTAAGAGCCATGAGTCTTATAAAGCAAACAAAGCTATTCTATTTTTTATTAAAATAATTACTCTCCAGACACCATAACGAGGCCTATTGAAAATGATATTTAATAATATGTGAAAAAATTGTATACTTCAGAAATATAGCAACTTGAACCTAGATCTCTGTTTCATACAAGAGCCTGCTGGAGTTTTGCGTACATTCTGAGCTTCTGAAAACATCTTAGAAATTAAAATTAACAGCCAGATTTCAAACAAAAAAAGACAATATTTCAAGCCAGAAAAAAGAGAGAGAGCTTTGGAGAATGGTGAAGACAGCCAAAACACACTGACATTTTTTCCACTTCCATACTTCCTCCTCCATGTTGCTAGTATGCATTGGGTTATTTATATATGGAAAACGACCCTACTAACTTAAAAATCTTTTGCAGATTTATATGGACATAAAAACACTACAAATACACATCCAATACACTACATGCATACCTTATGCTTCTCTCCCGCCCTTCTTACAGACAGGTTTATGCATTGGGATTTTGTTTGTTTGTTTTTGTGGTTGGGGTTTTTTTCAGTGCTAATTGATGCTGCACTGATGTTATTTCTCAGTACAGCTACTGTGGTAGCAGTACAGAGCTAGCTATTAACTCAATTAAAGTCATTTTATGCTCTTTTCCATTTTTTCCACTAACAAGTCTAGTTGAAAGAGGGCATGATGGAAATGTCAAAAAGATTACAAAATTCATTATAAATGTTTCTTACTGTTTGTTAATGAAAAAGATAAACAGTAGCAGGCAGACTAAATCGGTGAAGCTGGATTATTTTATTCCAATACTGTGTGTCCTTCTCAAATACAGCTTTCCTTGCTTCGTTTAAACATAGGTTTTTGTTGGCTTTTTTTCCAGACTTTATCATGCAGAGAAGATTTCAAACACCAATCTAGTGTTCATTATTAGTGACAGCCAACTGCTGTGCCGTTCCTGTGACCCAAAGCCACTGATGCAAGCAGAGAAGCCGGGTATCCTTTTAAAATCATGTTATTTAGTAGTGTGGATTGATTTTTGGCTATGGGATACTGGAATATATTTGGGGAGGAATGATCCACTTATCTACATGTTATTAACATGGTTGCCACTGGAATACCTGAAGTATCAGGTATTTGTGGATGATACCACAATCATGTGAAGCAGCAGTCATTGAGGTAGAGAGCAAAGCTGTTATTTGTAAGCATTTAGACAGAAATGGACTCACAGGAACTTAATAAAGTTTCAAGAAAGCAAATGCAAAGTCTCGGGCCCAGGACAGAATAATTGCGCAGCTGGACAGGCTAGGGACAAAGTGACAGAAAGATTTGCAGAAAAGAGCTGGGAGTTCATAGTGGGCAAGAAGTTGAGCATGAGTTGGCACTGTGCCTTGCAGTAAAGTGGGCTGGTCACATCCCAGGCTGTGATAGCAAGAGTGTAGTCAGCAGACTGGGAGAACTGATCCATCCCATCTCTTCAGCACTGGTGAGACCACATCTGGAGTGCTGTGTGCTTCCCAGGCCCACACTGGCATACAGGAGGAAGTCTAGTAGTGGGCCATCAAGGAGGGTGGCATCCGAGAGCACAGGCAAGGAAAGTCTAAGTGTCCTGGGTTTGTTCGACCTTTAGAAAAGACAATGGTATGTCTCTCTAGAGAAATAACAAAAAAAGGTCAGGATAGGAGTGTTTGATCATGAAAAGCTGAGATGCTGCACTGATGGTTAGTTGATGAAGGCACTTTAGTGTGTGCTCAGTGTCAAAGGCAAGAGCTTACTTCTTGTGGAAAGTGCATTAGCCATCAAAGGCTAGAGTTCATCCAGCTGCATAGAATTTCCTCAGAGCTGGCTGGAAATGTAGGTGGCTTACAATCTAGGCAGAGTACTTGCAACACAAGCATTGAAGTTAAAAGCATGTGAAAAACTGTTTTAATTTACAACCACCTTCATGCCAATCTCTCTGCTTTAGCCTGTAGATAGATACCTGCAGGAGATGGTGATGGGAACACATAAAACCAACAGACACATTCGAGGTCAGGAGAAATTCACCTCAGCTATTGTCTTCTACGTAGGCTTGAGGACAGCATGCCAGAGGTGGTAAATCAAGTCATAATTTGGATTACTGTGACAGCAGGGAAAACAATTAGTAATACCTCTGTCCACATCAGGAAAACTGTTGAGACAGCCTCTCCCACTTCTGAAAGAAAAGCAGATGGTGGTGGAGATGACTCTGTTTCTTTGGCACAAGCAATGCATTCACTGCCACATTAGTAAAACTGGAATTCCATCTACGCTTGGGCTGAAAAGGAAGTTACATTGGGGTGTCATCACAGAACTATGTAAACACAGCCTAATATTCTAATTGGCTTCAGTCCATGACAGTTTGATTAACTGTTTCCAGTGTCTGAATTTATAGACAGCACTCACTATAGAAAATGAAGCATGATGGATGGGAAAAGGGCACATGACTTGCATTTCCCTGTGGAGCCCAGAATTTCTAGAAAGCAGTAAATGAACTCAAATGGCAGTTAGAACAGCTGGGTGAGCTTATATTGACTAAAGGAACTATTTTATTTTTATTCAGCTATGCAGTACTAAGCTATTCTCTCTTTTCTGTAACTAAGGTACGCAGTGAAATGCAGATGTAGCATAACATCACCCAAGCAGACAAAATGACCTTTGGGTGCTATTTAGATGATTATTATTACACTTCTCTTTCTTTCGGCTGGTACAGCTTTGCTTATGCACAGTCTCTAAGAATATTTTTATGTTTCAATTTCCCTTTCAGTTGAGCCACAGCAGAGAAAAGGGGAGATGAGTCTGATAACATCTGAATAAAGGCAGATGCAGATCTGTAGAAATAAATTCCCCACCATCTTGCCTTCTCTTCCCTTTGGCCTCTCCACTTCTTGCACCGAAGCTGCTGTACTACTTCTTGGTAGTGCATGAATAGGATTGTTTCAAGTGTAAATTAGAGGTACTAAGATAAGTTCTGGCATTTGATTCTTTTAATAGCTTTAATATGTGTACTACCTGCAGTGGAATAAAAAAAGCTCAACATACTGAATACAAGCAGGTTTCACCAGAAGGCTGTTTTGCAGTTTGCCATATCCATGCCTTTCAGGTCTGCTGCAATGACTTGTGCCCTTCATTAGCCAGTGGCACATGTGAAGTACAGTGTTTACACTTAAATACCAGCAATTACAGATTTCAGAAATGTGAGCTAAAGCAGTACCTCACATATTCAGTTAGCTAATTAATAGCATGTCACTGCTCCCTCTTCTCTCCTGCTGTTCTGCTGTTAGTATGGACAGCATTTTCTCTGCCTTCCTTCATCACTGAAATGCTAACAGGATCTCGTTAGTTCTCCTGTCATTTACTACGAAGCGTACAATGGCATGATCTTTTCTATGATATTTCGGGTAATATAAGTGTACACATAATAGTTTATATAGGCGTCCACTGCTATGCTCAGCCTGTATACGGCATTACTTTTCCGAGCAAGTTTCCTTGCTTTTACTGTGTATCTTTATTTTAGAAGAGTAACTCAGAGGTAATGTAAACTATAACTAATCAATCAGCACCATTGAAAGTTGACTGCTTTATGAAATATTTTCGGCAATATTTATGCAATGATAAAAGAAGCAATACAGAAAATGTTAAAAGAACTCAGCTTTTATTTATTCCTGTTTATGGTTCTGAAAATATTCTAAAAAGTCATGCAGGATGTTTCTTTTCTTGATTATAGCAGTGTAAAAAAAAGGGTATTTCATTTTGATTTATCTAAATGGTGGGCTTGGTTTTCTTGAATTTAAACAAGGAACTGTGAATATTGATGTTTATTTCAGCACTATCTGAATTAGCATAAATCTTCTCTCCTGCCGTGAAAATAAAAACGGAATGTTGATCCTGCTCACGTACAACACATGAAAAACAGTGACACTCCTTAACCAGAGAAACAGATGAAGGGCCAAATCCATGTGAAATGGTCAAACAACCTCGATACAGAAAGGGTCCCGAAATCTGTTTTGATGAAGCCAAACAGGTAAAATTGAAGTTGTAAGACTTTAAGACCATCTTTAAAAACAGCTGTAGAGTAGCTTTAGACGATCAGTGAAAACTGTGTTTAAGTGTACCTTGGTGCGTGGTAACCTTTTTATCACTAAACATACTGTTCACTCTAGACCATAGCCACTCTGTTTCAATTAACATAAACTTAACAGCTGCTTTCTTATCTGCCTTTCCTATAACCATTGCACTTTCACACATGATTCCCACTAAAATATCATCAGTGAGCATAAAACTGTTGGTCTCTGTATGGTGCTGTGAAATTCAGTTCCTTAGTGGCTTGTACATGGCGATGGTAATCTTGGCTTGGAATTAGTATTTTTATAATAATGTTTCCAAATATTATTTAAAGTATTGCTAAATTATTAAAAAGGTTATATGTGGTTTAGGATGTTGTTTCTAATTCTGCAAATTGTACTGCCCTTAGGTCATGTTTTTAGCAGGTATAAAAGTGCATTGCTTTACTGAAATCACCAAAACTATGCTGTTTAATGCGTAGTGTAATATATGCAAACGATAATGTTTGAATCCATTCGTTTTGAAAGAGAAAAATTATAACTGTGCCACATATCTAAATTATTTTTAATATTCCTCCTATATTACCTTTCAAAAGTATGAAACAGATTATGCTGAATTCAAGTCGTTCAGAAAAAATTTCAAGACAAAAAGTTCTGAACAAGGAAGTGCCTGGCATTAGATACAATAAGTACTTTTAAAATGCGTTTTTAATGCCTCATGGAATTTCTGCAGTGGAAAGATTGTCCCAAACCAGTGCACTTAGTTGGCTATAACTGCTATATACCAGAATTTGTTCCAGTATGTCCTCTGCCTTTCTTGTAATGAGACACAATTACTGAGATGTCAGTAGTATTAAAAAAGTCCAGAGAATTGCTATTCAATGGGTTTTTCTAGTAACCAAATTTTATTTTAAAAAGGAAGTATTCTTACTGGCCCACAAAGATTACATAAGGTTGAAAAACCATCCAAAAGCTATCCGGCCATGGTAAATAATCCGAACCATACTGATACAATTGTGTGTGAAAGTACAAGTCTTGCTCACTAGCTTGATGTGCTGATCAGTGTGTAAGTCATGTGTTTTGTAACAGTGGATTGTTTTGGTTAAGTTTATTTGCAAAATTTGCTGTGAATCTCTTGCTCTTGGGTGGATGCTTTCACATTAACTCTGCTAACTGCCAGCAATCTGCATGGTATCTCATCTTGTATGTCTTTTTTTCTGTGTTTTCTTTCCTTTCCTCTACTTGCTACTTTGCCCGTTATTGATAGGATCAGCCTATATGCACAACGAGTCGTGCCTCTGCCATGACGTCCGCTCCTATCTTCATTTTTCTGCAAGTTTTCATGTGGTGTGGATGGTCAGTTACTTTCTCTAATTTTTTGTTTTGTTCTTGGCTTAAAAAATTAGCAGACTTTTTTACTTACTGAGCATACAAAAGAAAACAGAATGAAGCGAGTCCCAAAAGCAACAATCTGGAGCAAATTACTATTGCAATATTAAGGGAAATTAAATATGAGAAAAACCTGTCTGGAGCCTTATAAATCACAATTACTAAACACAAGGGCCTCTCCCATAGAACATACAAAGACAAGGGAACCTGTTGGGTTTATATGGTTGGCTCTTTGAGATTGCACATCTACCAGCTGAGTCTGCATCCTTCACTTCTAAGCATTTTTCCCTTGTCCTTGTTAAAATGAACAGAAGAAGAAAGTTTTTTCACAGACACGAATAAAGATACAAAGCAAATAGAAAAGACAGTAATGCCTGTGAAAAGAAAGCTTTACTTAGGGGTAGCAAGGATGAGAGTGCTGTGTGTGAGTGTTGCTATTGAGTAGAGTAAGGAGTTTTCACTGCATTCAGAGGAACACAACAGTTAATGATGGAGCATAATAGTGTGCATCAATTTGGTTAAACTAAGAATTCAGTAAAATAATGGTTTTTTACTTCTTAATTTTTGGCAACTTGTACATATTAATTGCCTGATTACAGCAGAAGGTGAGGGTTTTCTTCTAATTAACTACGTAAGTAAGTTCCTGCATATGGACCAGGTTCAGGCTCTCGGGTTTACAACAAAAGCCTTGGCAATTTGACAGTGTTGCATTTGATGGTGTGGGACTTTGTCATGAGTTACTGTGCTAGTGGCATGTCTGAAAGAGAGCTGCTGAGCTAAAGAGCATAAAATGTGGGACTGAAGGGGGTTCTGATCAACATTATTGTTCCGAAAACCACTAGAGGGAGATACTCACATGTCTACCAAAGTACAGCAAACTGAGGCAGAACTGGGAGCTTACAGGGCATTTTCCAGAGTTAGTGTAACGAAATATTGAAAATTGTGGCAATTTAGAACAGTCACAGTAATTTATATTCTCTCTATACTTAAGGGAAGGTTCAATTAATATCTCTTGAGCATAAGTGAAAAAAATAATTAAATTCTGTTTAACAGTTAATTATTTGAGTAATTTTGAAGTTTCTTACTCTGTATCCAAATGATGTGTTTTCCTGCAAGCCTAGGAACTTGCACAGCCATGGGAGAAGGTTGTAGGGAAAGGTGAAAGGCCTTTCTTTAAGCCAGTAGTATTTCACATTAAAATCTAGATTAACATCTCATGTTCTTGCTCATGCAATTTGCTCTGCACATAGCTTTCTTTTAATTAAAAAGCTACTGTCCAATGTACATAAAGCAGCAGAGACTCACCTTGAGCTGAATTCTTTATGCCCAAAATGTGCATTCTACTTAAGATGGGAAACACACAGAATATAATTTTAGCTGATAAGCTTTTGGCAGCAGAAAGTTATAAAGGTGATTTTGTTCATCCATCTTGTTTTTAATAACTCAGTGATTTTGGAAATGGGTTCTCTCTGGACATTAATCTGTGTAGTTATATTAAAATCACTGAAGCCAACACTGATATAATCCAGCTGATCAGGTTCACTAACCTGACGACGGGTTTTTTTTCTTTTCATCAAAGATAACAAAATAGTCATTATCACTGCCTCGAATTTCTTGCTTTTACTTTGTACATGCACACTGCTTTTGTTTTCCATGCCTGAGAATAAAGAAAAGAACTGTACAAGTTTTTGGCCCCCACTGGGAACGTCTTACTTCCATCAGCTTCCAGGGGTGTCAGTGGGAGCTTTAAGGCAACTGGATACATCTTGATGGAATTGCCTGTCCCCGACCTGTGCATGGGTAGCTGTACACCTTTGGCAGCTTTGTCTGGTAGTCCGGACAAAGGAGGGTAGCCCAAAATTTAAGAATGTCCATGCATTGGAACTGGAAATGACTCTTGAGCAAAAGCAAAGATGTTCTCCATGTAATATGAAACATTTAAAATACATGCTTATAAAAGGTATAACTTTGAGGTAATCAATTGATATCAAAGGCCGGATCAGAAGCTCTTAGGGCAGATGTTGTTTAACGCTTTTATAAGTCAGAGTAGCACAATGGGTCCTGATGAATTATTATGATTTAAAAACAAAGTTTTAGTACATTAGTTATAGTGCACTTTTAAAGGAGTAACAAGTATGTTTATAGCCTTAGTGTGTATGTGTGTATATGTATGTACAGTTCCATGTGTATTTTTAAAACTTTAGACTGGCAGTGTCTTCAAGGAAATGCTGATATATAGCAATGAATATGTGGGTTTGATACTTAACAATGAAGGCATGGTTTTAGAAAAGCATTCAGTTCCATTCTGAAAGTGCTGAATAAGTTTCATAGTGTGTGATGCTGTAAAATAGCCCTATCTAGAGCTGTCGTAGTAAGGCATGACATGAAGGAGATGACATTTGGATTTGACACTTCTCTACCTCAAGCACGCAAGGAAATTTGACGTGATTTATTAATGCAAGAAATTTCTCATACACTTCTGGTGAAATGAAAGTGGCTTACAACAATTTTTTCCAATTTCTTTTACAATTCTCTCTCTCTTCAAAGAGAATTAATATACAGACATAATTTTGAAGACAACAGAAAGAGGACATCCCCAGCTGATCTGTTATTCAGGATTTGTGTGATTAATGTAATGGGCTGGAAAATTTCAGTGAAACTGCTTAAAAATAGTTCAGTGTCTAATTGCACTAGCAGAGGTAAAGATAAGATAATGCAAAGAGAAGATAAAATGATGCTGTATATCTTTGTTTTAAGAAACTTCAGAAGAAATCTCAAAAATAACATTAACATGAAACAGTTGAAAAGTTTTCTTAAAGCTCAAGAAAAGGGCAAGTGTTTTCAAAAACGACATTTTCAAGACCATTCAAAACTGACTTTTTTTCTCAATCTGGTTTTAAATTGGGGTTGGAATCCCACTTATTTCCATGAGACTGTTGATTGTTTCGATTCATGTAAATAAACACATAATCAGATTTTCTCCTCTTTTTTTTTAAGACCAAAGTAAACATTTCATGTAGTTTTGACAACTATTAAAGCACAAAAGAAAATTACTATGTGAAATTCTGTGGAGAAAAAAATTAATTTAGATAGGATTTGCTGTACCTTCTTTGCAACTACTATTTTTGTCTTGGCTTAGGACACGAAACTATTAACTGATTCCAGAGACAGTATTTAGAAATTGTTCTTGGCAGAACTGCTGGTTTACCACTGCAAATTGGTCTACAAACCTCAGAAATTTAATGTGGCTTTGATCAATATGAGGTTAAAATCTCACTAACCTTGAAATATGTGCATAAACCTTGTATAGTTTTGTGTAGTGCAGTTTAATGCTGTCGCTCATAATAAGACAATGCCTCTCCTGCATGAGGCTTCCAAGATATTCTCTACTGCTGTGAATTCTGAATATTTTAATAACTTCTCTTTGTAGTCTTAGGGAGAGAGAAAAAGCTACTAAAATACTTCTTTTCAACCCAATAGGAATATTACATTGCATGACTGATGAATGTAAGAGCAGTTGAGAAATTGTGGTGTAGTTAAAAAAAAAATTCATAGAGCAAATAGAAATGGGCAACAGAATGGAGGGTGTTTTCAAGTACATATTGTGGTAGGATTAATTTATCGACATAATTTGCAATATTTGATCAAATGCAAGATGACCTAAGCTGAGTCCTGTATAATTCTGTATGTGGAGGCCTACTTGCTGTGTATCCATACTGGATACCATTTTCACTATGCAAATATTTTCCCTTCATGTTACGAGCAATTTTGTTTAAGACCTTCAGTTTACTTCTTCTTATGCTCTCCAGACATCTCCCGTCTGGTGGAAATTTTAAATCTCCTGCTCTGCTTTCAACTCTTTCTTCAAAGATGACTCTTCTAAGTAATTTCAGTGATAAGAATAATAAATACCAAGAGGTAACACTGAGTGCCGTTCACTGAATTCATGTGAGAGGAAACCTTTACTGATATTTCTGTTTTTAGTGGTAGTCACTGTGAGGAAGAAGCAACAGGGTATTTTTTAGTGCTTTAAATAGAAATAAAGCTGCATGACAAGACATAATGCAGATGCAAATAGTGACAGAGCCAAACTAAATAAACCAGAAAGTTCAGTGCATCTTGAAATCTTAGCATCCTACTCCAGATCTGGTGCAGCAGAGTTCACTTAAGACTTCCTTGTTGACCAGAAACCTTGGGAATTTTGAACTTGCAGAGTGCAATCAACCAAAAATAAACAAAACCAAAAAACCAGACCAAAGTAAACAGAACTAACAACAACAACAAAAAAAAAAACCCAAACAAAACAAAAAGCCTAAGCCCAAACTATACAACTAAATTATAAAGCTAACACATGACAGAGACATATCTGGAAAAAGCTGCTGTTAATAAAGAATGGCAGCCAACATGAGGTATTTGCTTTAGGACAAAATGAATTTTTGTTTCTTTCTAAGGAAATTGCTGATTTTTGGGTTTTGTTTGGGCTTGGGATTTTTGGGGTTTTTTACATCCGAGTTTCTAAAGGAGATTCTTGGTGAATGTTATAATTCCTGATAATGTACTGAGTCTACTTTTTCTGCTTTATCTGATTTTCCATATTTTTCCCAAACTGTTTTGGAAACCTACCAGGTTTAAAGAATGCATTATGTGCAGAATAAATACTATTAAAATTCTCACCCATTAAAGCTGATATAAAGAACTCATTGAAATCCTTTGCTATGCTCTGTAATTTCCAAATTCTGTCTTTACACCTCTGTTATGAAGCAGTTGCCCTAACATTGTATTTGGCTTTGTGCTTTTGATTTAGTCAAAAATTTCTATTATCATTTCAGTGTATTGTGCAAGGGAGGTAATGAAAAACACTTTCTCAGCCTCCCTTATTTCCTCTTTATATTAGATCTGCCATTTTTATGTACTTTCTAGTTCTTGCACATTTGAGTAAACCTGATTTCTTAAATACTATTCTTTTCTCTGTGACAGTATACTTAAGTTCCCTACTGATTCATGCAGGGATGTTTCTTTTGGGTTTGGGGTTTTCTTGTAGGTTGTGTGGGTTTTTTTGGTAGAGGGTGGTGGTGGTGTGTTTTCATTTTTGGGGGTGGGTTGGGTTTTTGGGTGTGGGTGGTGTATGGTTGTTTTTTCTAATTGTGATATTAATTTTACATTACTATCTAGCGCAGTATTTCTAAATATTCTGAATCCTTTTGAGAAACTTGCTTTTTGAGATACTACTTCTAGGGTTTGGGGTTTTTTTTCTGTTTTCTGGGGTTGTTTTTGTTTGTTAAGGGTTTTTCCTTTTTCTTGGTTCTGAGGTTGTTTGGTTGGGGGGGTTTTAACTGCTTTTGGTAATTTTCAGGTAGCTAGTTTCCTTTAAATTGAAATCTTTCGGTTTGGATTTGTTTGGCCTGATCTCTCACACAAAAGGGTAGATCCTATTGCGTTGTGGTCTATGGAGCTCCTAGAGCTATGCAGAGCAACTCTACTAATAATTTTGAACTGGCCCTGTGCATCACTAAAGATTCAAAGACTGATTGTTCCAAAAGTCATTTTCATATCCAAAAATGCGCTCTCTACATCTCTCTTTGATAAGGCTTCGATCCAGTCTTTGTGTGGCTTCTCCAATCTCACATGGCATTGTTATTGTCCCTTTGATCAGGTGGTCAGCAGTGCAATCCTGGTATTACATTTTTTATTATGAGACACTGAAATTTCTTACCCACCGAGATTCCATCACACTTCCCTTTTCCTGTAATGCTTTTATGCTGTTGCATTTTGTATCATCCCATACATTGCACCTTTCTGCTGTATGTCCTGCATTGCCATTCTCACAAAGCTGTAAGACAAATGCTCTGTCCTACTGATTATTCTCCTTCTACCAGGTTTCCGATATGTGTATTGTTTTGGGATGGTTCACTGGTGACTGGTTTTGATTCCTCTGTCTCGATTTTATGTTCCTAGCATTGGTGTAGAAGCGCTGGGAAGTTTTTTCTTAAGGATGTGCTAATAAATTGAAGGTTGCTTGATAACACTTCCTTATTTGTCCTGATTGTATTTTTATAGACACACTGTCCCCCCAGCCTTTTCTGGGGCATGTTAAGTTTTAATTGCATATGCCTCCATGGCACATCAGTCTGAACCAGGAGCTTTTCTCTGCCTGTTGGCTTTCCTCTGCTTTCTGTTCTAATTTTTTTTTTTTTTATTTCTGTGCCAGCAGCCTGTCTGTTACTGTTCAGATTCAGTTGTCTGTCCTTCCCTGCACATATTGCTGCTGTTCAAGAAGTTTCCCCAGTTGCTAATATACCTAAATTCCTTTCCACCTACACTGTTTTCTTGCCCTTGGAAGCTTGGGATCTCTTGGAAAATGGAAAGTGTCTTTTTATAGCGTGGGTACCGAATACAGTGAAAACAAGAGAAAGACCAAATATTTTCAGCCTTCAGAGCTACTCATGAATCTCAGACTCATCAGACAAAGCAGTGAGGGGATGGCTGGAAAACTGTCCTGGTGTTTTAGGTACTAATCAGAGTTTTTATCAGTCCTGAGAAACAAGGTCTGAAGTGTTACCGGCTCCAGAACAGGTATCAAATGTATTTCAGCCAGATTAATGAATAGGTCCATAATGTGAAAGGTATTAAGCATGACAGGCAAAGTGGGGCCAAAGAACAGCAATTAATGGTGGAGAGGAATAAGGAGAAGTGGTGTGATTGCTGTGTGGCATAAGGAATGGTTACTGATGCATGACAGAGCCGTGCAGCTCAGAGAGAGCTTCAAACTGCATCAGGCATGTACAAGTGGTGCAATAGAAAATTTCCCTCTCACACTTGAATAGAGCATCAGAGGCAGAGAAAGGATTTTCATTCTCTTTAATCATACCTTCACCTGCAGACCATATTCATTTTAATGTGCAATCATTTGATGAAATGGACATAAACATATTTTTGCATTTGTTTTCTAATCTTGAAAAGTTATCTCCTGGCTTTTCTCACAATAAATTGATACTCAGAATCTTAAAATGAATGTAATTTTAAGGAATATAGATGGTGTTTACTGGGGCCCCCAGGTATATTCCATAGCATTTCTTGATTGATGATGTAAGTATCCCATCTAGTTCATAAGTGTCTGCTGTAAACCTTGAAAGTATTTAATCCTCCCATGTTTATAGTTAAAGTAATAATGCCACTCTTTGTATCAAAAATCAGAGGAACTTCCAGGAATTATTTTACTGTTATTTTAGCAAAATAGCATATATAAGACCAAAAAGGATGCCTCAAGGATAGTTCAAAATGTTGAAAACTAAGCTGTAGATTACTTCTCAAGCATCTTCACTGTAATTAATATTAAACGATTTCTTCTCTTCTTGTCGACAGGAAGATTCGGCCGACTGCGGTGGGGCCTCTGGTCTGAGTCCATCACTGTGGTCTATGGTAGCAACTCAGTTGGTCCTGCTTTGGCTGTTATCTGGCAGCAGACACTGCCAGTTATGACCTTGCTAAACCAAAACCTGCTTAACTTAATCAAGACCTGGCCAAAACGATAGCCTCAGTTTCATTTTCGAAAGGGTCAGCTACTGAGACAGCAGCAGAACAGCAGTGCTCGTGTCTGGTTATCACGCGTTGTGAGACTCATCAAGGCACCGCGATGCCTGCATGTTGGAGTGTCGGATCCTTAACCGTGTGTGAATGCTGCATCATCTACGCCATCCAAACAGATTTCTGTACGTGCTCCACTGGGGAAATCTGAAACCTTTCGTTTGTTCGTTTGTTTGTTTGTTGTTGTAATCTTGATGACTTCATGTAAAAGGGCTCCCCTAACAATAGCTTATGTATATGATTTTTGTTTCTTTCAAGCTTTGGATATCTTGAAGATTTATATTCTTTTACATGAACAGTTGTTTAAAAACCAAAAAAAGAAAAAAAAAAAAAGAAAAATTATAACATTCTCCCCACGATAGCACCACGATGGTTGCTTTTAACATCAGTTTTGTCCAAACTAGTTAAGTAAAATGAAAATATTGGCCAGTCTTCACTGGAAGTTCATCATGATTGGAATGCTTTATGATGAGTGGGTAATTCTTCCAAAATGAATCATGCAGCCACCTAAGTTTTGGTAGGTTGATATTGTATGTAAAAAGGAAGGAAGGGAGAAAAGTACTGTGTTTCAAAATAGAAAGGTACTGGAGAGTGTAACTAAAAAATGATTTTCATCTTAAACTTGGTGTCATCTTCTGTCAGAAAAAAAAGTTAATTTCAACGTTATATTCACCTCCTTTTCACAATGCAGTTACGTATAAAGCTAGTAGAAATTCTTCAAAGGCTGAAACAAAAATGCTTGTGAATAAAAAATGTCTTTGTGATATTTGAACGTTGGTTTCCAGGGGTATTTTGCATGATGATGATGCTATGTTATTGTTTTTCAGTTTGTTTTCTTTGATGGTAGAGTATAGTTCATTGAGAAGATAACTGAGTGATTCTTGTATTGTGTGAGAAATTGAACATTGCAATGTGTTGCAATCAAATCATATTAAATTATATTATTATGAAACAGAGCTCTGAATATACTGTGCAATGAAAAAGCTGAGAAAATAGGGTAAATATAGCTATCATAATAAAAGGGTTGAGGTGGATTTTTTTACGGAATAGCGATCTCACATGAAAATCTGTGTACAGATATTTTAAGAATATAAAAAATCAGATTTAACACCTTTATTTTTGGAAGTATATGTTCTCTAAGGTTCATATCAGGTTCCCCCTTTGTTTCCTTCATATAAACCCACCCATAATATTAAAACTTATGCTGTTGCTATTTATTATTGAAAATAGCATATTTAACAGCAAAATGACCTGGTTGCTGCAATTAGAAAATATAAGCAAATGGGGAGCCTTGAATCTATATGTATGCACATTGATACTTGATTGTGAATAATAACTCTAGAAGTTGTTTTCATACAACCTCATTGGTGATACAGGTTGGTGCAGTAAATTACAATATTACAGTGTAGCATAGTGTTGATGCAAAATATGATTTGCGCTTTTTTTTCTAGTTTTCAGAACTAAACAGTATTGCAAGACAGCTAAACCAATGAATGTGCAACTCTGCTGGTATTGTACAGTTCTGCTAACAACTGCAATATGCAAATATTAATATGACACAATACACTAGCTCTTTAAAAAATAAAAAAAATGCATATCATCACTATGTATATGCTGGCAATCGATTGATATAATTTTGATCATGCCAAAAGCTTAAAAAAAATGACTGGGCATGCATTAATAGCCTATGAAAACTGAAGAAGCTACTCAAAGCCATGGCATGGCTTGAACGATCAGATGTCTGCTGTAGTTGTACTCATGGCTGGTTCATTGTTTTTCATGTACCTTGGCTCCAGCTATGTATTATCTCATGTTTGGGAATACAGTGAGTGAAAAAAATAAATCCTGACCTTTTGTTCAGTGATCAAATCTAGATTTTAAAAAAATATATATCTAGCAATGCTGTGGGGTTAAAAGTACAATTAACTGTGTTGGGTGACTTCAGGTCCTCCTCAGGGAAGGTGAGCTAATGTTGATAATAAGGGTGAAGATAAACATGGAGCTCTTCCTTCCGGTCGTAGTGCTGCAGTTCTGTTCACCCTGGCACCAGTTACCATCTGATACAAAAATTGGTTTGAGTGTTTCTAATGCCAAGACTGCATCCGGTACTTTTCCTTAATGTGATCAATTGACGTTTTATGGGAGGAGCAAGTTTTGTAGGATTAGGCCAATACTTACTGCACTCACTGCTTTTACTCTGAGGTTACTTTAAATACACATTAATTTGCGTTGTGCTCTTTTAATTTCTTGAAAGATTGTTAGTATATTAAGTTCTCTATAGTTTTCACTTAGCTTCCCAAAAGAAACCCTTCATGGACAAGTTATACTGTTTAACATTTTAAAACACTTTGCTTATGCTGGTAGGCCATATTTGGAGCAACTTAATAAGTATTTGATTAGAGTTTGTAGGGAGAAAGAAAGATAGGATGAATTCATGCTGCCACAGAAAACATCTGTGGCTTTTGCTGTCATCCCACTTCCCATAGAGTGCTCAAATGCAAAAGGAGGGAGAAGCTCATGCATGCAGACACATAGCCCTCCTGGGTGATCCAGAGGGAAATGTCCTTTGTTCCTCTCATTTGCCCCTCTATATGGCCTGAAGAAATATGTTTCTATATAAACTTTTAGCCTTCCAGCTAACATTATAATATTCTATATAAACATTTAGCCAACATTACACCAATCTGATTAATAATTTAGAAAGTATTGAGTATTTTACATACTTCGAAATTATATATCAGAATATATCCAAGTGATGGTCAAGACTTTTTTTAAATACCCTGATATCTGCAAAACGCAAAACATAGACTGAAAATGCAGTCTGAACTTTAGCTATCTCAAAATGTGAATGCCAGTCTGATAGAAATAACTCACATGAATAAATACAAATTCTCATGCAGAAGAGTATCCTTATTCTCACAGCGCATCGTAGTCATCTTCTCTTTTCTTTGAAAGAAGAAGCTTGATCCTGAGCTTTAAATTAAGATATTTTTAAATACAATATATTGTAAAAATTCGTGGTTTTTAAAGTCAGATAAAAGGCTCTGTCGATGGTTGCTCAAATCCTTTAAAAAGCACTAAGGGAACTGTTGGGACTGGTTCAGTTTACACAGAAGTCATGCAGTGTATTGTACATCTTACAACCACTATTAAAGTTGTTACAGCATGGTACTGTGCAAAACATGATCTGAGTACTTAACATGAAAGGTTTCTTTCTAGTTTTCTTCATTTAAACAACCAGCATTACTGCCAAAACACTGACCGTGGTCCATATTTGTAACAGGTTTTTAACATGACATAGCAGGTCTGATTGACAAGATTTTTAGGTCCTGTACCTTTAACACTTTAGTATGATCTTTTTCATGTTTCTAATGCTTGAGGCTTTACTGCTTAACTTGACAAAAACAACAGTGTTGCTGTCATTTGTAAGTTT
Organism: Melanocharis versteri; assembly: GCA_013397845.1. Classification (NCBI taxonomy): domain Eukaryota; kingdom Metazoa; phylum Chordata; class Aves; order Passeriformes; family Melanocharitidae; genus Melanocharis; species Melanocharis versteri. The sequence continues at coordinate 865,498 of VZTG01003814.1, forward strand.
TCCTAGAATATTCCTTTTATTAACTTAAAACCTGGCCTTACTGGTTTCAAATAGGCAGTATCCCTTATAAGTGACCTTTGCAACCCAAGTGTTACTTGCTGTGGTTGAGAGCTTTTTGGTGTCACTGAAGAGACATTAAGACCTTTTTTCCCATTAACACATAACAAACATGCTTAGTATGACTTAATTCCAAAACACAACCTCAGTACCACTGCTCCAAAAATTCAGATGCTAGCATACTGGTTATTAAGAAATATATTAATGCCTACAAGGCACTGCAATGCACTCGGGTGCTTTTGGAATGTCGACCTAAGGTGAAATCTTAATAACTCTTTTCTTAGGATAAATTTTACCCTAACTTCATCAGACATCCAAGCCTTTAACAAAGGCCAGATTTATTATTATTTTGTTCATACCACAGTGTTAATATTGTTAATACTCATTGTACACTATTGTAAAAAGATTAAAACAAAGTGTCTGAAAACAATTCAAGGGTTTTGAATAGTTAGCCTCACCCTCTTCCCAGCTACTTGCATCTGTCCTGTTTATAGTTTAAAAGAAAAACATCATCTTGAAGAAATATTTCACTGAGGCTAAAGGGATACTGTCTTGTTCAGATGCCATGAAATTGCGATTGTGATCTGACAAAGCTGTCTTCTCTTCTTGTGTTGTATGGAATTTCTGGATCATGCTTTCTGGGATATTTTTATTGAAATGCTCAGTGTGCGTTTCTGCAAAAAAAGATTTGGTTGCTCTTACGAGGCAAGCAGGTCTTAATCCCTTTTCTTGTGTTCTCTTGACACTTTTGTGGAACTTGACAAGCCTGGAAAAAAAATAATTTTTTTGTAAAAATTTGTACAATAATGTTATAAAAAGTTTATAATCCTAGAACTGTTGTGTTAATTATTGTGCAAAAACAGTATATTCAGAATAAAAGTTTATCATTTAAAATCAACAACTATTTTATTGTCAACTCTGTATAATAAAAACATGTAAATAAGAGCCTATATTATTTGCTATTAATACTTCTGCATTTCACATAATTATACCTAAGTGTCTGAAGAGAGTGAAGACAGTGACTTAATGCAGGTCTTTATGGGATTCAGAGAAGGATGCGTGGCAAACCTTCACTTCTGTTTCATTTGTGACTGTGAAAATTAAAAAAAAAAAAAGTGGAAAAAATATGATCAGTGAAAACTGAGGGTCTGTAAAGCTCTCAGTAAAATAAGAATCTGAGACAGCTGAAGTTTCCCCGTTGTCCTGAAACAATTGCTTTTGGAAGGATTGCCATTTGCTAACTTGTAAACACTGATGAAGTCCAAGAGTTCATTCACATGGAGAAGCAGAGTAAAATCAGATGGCTCAGATGGGTCCTGCCCGAGTTGTTGTCCCCACCTCTGACCAAGACTGATGTGTGATTCAGTCAGCTTCTGTACTGCTGCTGTTCTTAGCTAAGCACTATATTTAAAGTGGATTTATGTACCTTAGTAAACAGGCTTGGGATGCTCAGGAGACGATCTGCTGGGTTTCAGACTTCCTGCAGGGGCACTGGCAATCTGTCAGAAGTGCAGGGCAGAGGGCTGCAAGTGGCAACTGCTTTAGAAGTCTGATTTTAATCCTTGACTGAGAATGTGTCACAGTCCAGAGAGAATGGCAGTTGTAAAATTCTGATGGATTTACTGAATCCCCGAGGAGTAGATAAGAGAATAAGAAATCAAATGCAGATTCTAATGCTGCCAAGTAATAGATCACCCATGTGGAAATGTTACAAGGCAGTACATGACACTGTGCATCAACATCCAGAGATTACCAGCCTCAACTAGATTAAACATTGCTTCCTAACTACATGATTATCCCCACATGCTGAACTCACTCCTTCTGTAGGCTGACTGCCATTGAGATGTAGAAATAAATAAACCCCCATAATCCCTTTCTAACTAACATGTTTAGTTTAATTGCTGTATTACAATACCCTAGTAATTAAGTAAAGGAGAAGACAGTCTAGGACAACACAAGGTTTTTCCCCCTCACTTCTGGAACTTATAAGCATCTTTGACTTTGTCTGTTTGATATGGGAATGGCCACACTGCAGCAAGATATTCTGTATTCATCCTTTGTGCAAATCAAAGGAGAATGCACTTGGCCTGTCATATTGTATTATTTTGAGAGGTGACTTCACATTGACCAATGCAGCTCTGTTGCTGCTAACCATCTACAGAAATCAAGACATTATATAACACAGATGTTACAAAACGCCTTAATTGTCACATCTATTAGTCCAGTGCTCCTTGTAATGCTTGGCTGAAAAATATGCCCACCCTAAATGGTACAACATTTTCTCTGTCTGTTGCAAAAGACATGGAGAACAATGTCTCTTTCCAATAATCTCTTAGGAGCTTTTGTTCACAAAGTGTATATGGGGGAAGAGGAAAGAAAAATAAGACTTTCAGGAGAATTATTTAATCTAAATTCTTTCAGGGTTTTACACCTTGTTTTTCCTCTGGATGTTGCAAATCTTTCCTTGACTAGATCTCCAAGTGAACATATTGTGTAGAAAAAGTATTTGAACTTGGTAATAAGTGTTTCCTTCGGGGAAATGATAGACATGTTTGTGATTTGTCTCACCTAGCTGTAGGTGTCAATTGCTCATGAGTTACTCTACAGTAAACAGTCTAGGAGCTGGTTACACATGCTGCAAGGCCTAGCCTTTAACCACCTGCCTGAATGATTGGAAGGTGAATTCTTTAAAAAGACGTTTCTACTGCTATTTTAGTTGTATGCCTTTTCAAGGGGAGGAGTTAACGTATGAAGTAAAATCTGCATCTTCTACTTCATCCATTACTTTTTTGTTTGGGTTTTTTTAATGGGTTTTTAGTGTTGATAGTTTCTAACAGCTGTTTTGAGAAGGAAATATGAAATATACGATTTCAGTGGTATTCACTTTTCCTTTTCAAGAGTATATTTTGATTATTTTTTCAGCCACTGAATTAGTTATTTCATAAACAAAATAAAACATGGAGTTGGAAATGAAATCTTGCTCAGAATTTCCATTTTAACTTTTGTGGCTTTAACCCAGACTTTTCTTGTGACCCAGACTCTTGTGATCTCAGCCTCTGTTCTGTGGCTTGATTAGTAAAAAATAAAATTTTTGAGCATTGTAATACACGCACTATGGAAAGGTTAATTAACATGCTTGGAACACTGACTAACAGCACAATGTTTTTGGTATGTGTGGTTAGCATGTATTATTACTGTAAGCTATTTTGAGAGTCCAAGTACTGCACATTATGGTAGGGGTTAGTTTGCCATATAAACTCTGGGATCTTAAGGAATTATTTAATTTACTGGAATTAATTAGCTCGAAGAGAAAATTGCAGGCACTGAGGGTCCACTATGCCTAAAAAGATACTGTAATACCTAATTTCAAGTGAGTTGGAAAACAGGAGCATTCTCCTGGCCTGTTTGGCTGTAGTCTGCACATAAGAGAAAAGACTCCATATAATGGTAGGATTTGTCTTTGACATCTTTTAGGAATACCAGTGTGGGAAATAACAGGCAGGGAAAGTTTCAGAACCTGGGGCTAGATTGTATGCAGTGGGACTCACTAGGTGAGCCCCAGATGTCTGTGTTCCTGGGCTGGACAGTGGAGACCAATGATGAATAGACATGGAGTAGGGAGAGCTGACCCAATGACCAGCCACTGGGGGTCTTACTGCAGTTTGCACACACGCCTTTCTGTTGAAATTGGGGCACGAGGGTGCTAGATCCAGGGAAGAACCAAGAAGTGGAGACATGTTCATTCAAAACTTGACTCTTTCTCTTTTGCTGGATCAACCTAGTTCCTAGGTCAATGTCTGGGCTCAGTAAATTCCACCTGAGGCAAGGCAGTTGTGAAATCTAGGCTCATAGCTACCAGGGAATGATGCGGGCCTATCTCTGCTTTAAAGGCCATTGCTATGCAGACACAGTGGAAGAGATGCCAAACTCCAGGCTCTGAGAGGAGCTTGTTTGGTGCCTGTGGCTGGAGCACAGTCTGGGCCAACACTGAATGCCTTCCAAAGAAGAGGGGAGATAGTGGTGGTGGTGAAGGGGATGTTACTCGTCTTTTCCATCATGTACTTCCACATATAGTACTTGTCTCAAAAGTGTAAAGTCTGGTTCTAGTCTTTCTTTAGTCTGAGAAAATCTATTCTCAGGGAAGAGAGAGAATCTGAGCACTTACGTTTAGAGTCAGCAGTGAAATCTAGCCTACAGGTTGGATAGCAACCTTGAATGGTCTTGCCATCAGGCTGCTGAAGACATGTCTGCAATAAGAAGAGTAAGAAGTTTTAAACACTTGGTTTCCTTTTTTAAATAGGATTTTATTATGGTTTTTAGAAATTGTTACTATTTCATTGTGGAATGGGAAGAAATAAAGAAATAGGTAGAATTTGAAGATCTAGAGAGTTCTGGAAAGGTTAAGTATCTGTAATTATGTGCAGGATACCATAGTTTGGGGGGGGGGANNNCAAAGCCTGTCTAAGTCACATTTTAGTTCATAAATGCTATGATTTGGGATTCTGAAATCAGACGATGTCTCTAGGACATTTTTGAGAAGGGTATTTTTGTCATTAATCACTTGAATTTTCTTTTTCTGATTTTTTTATATTTATGTCCAGTTCTAATCTAGCAAGTCATACAGTGTCAAGCTTTAAAATCAATCCTTAATTTTCAGTGAATGGAAAGTCTCACCATCCACAAGGAAAGCAATTGTGCTGAAATCTAAGCATTTAGGATTAGGAATAGGAAGTATTATTGACCCCAGATTTGGTTTTAGTAGACTATTTTATGGCTTGGAAAATGTGTTGCTCGTTGATTCATCCAAAAATTTTCTAACCACCTGTGATGGTGTCCAACTTTGCATAGCCCTGGAGCTGAGGCAGTAGCATGGAAGAACAGCGCTGACAGATTGCTTGTATTTCAGCTGGACATTGCTTTAACTCTCAGATCCTGATACAGTTCATAAAGTTTTCTCTTCTCAAACCTGACTTGCTGTGCAACCAGAATTGTGAGGGTAATATGGCCAAGAGGAAAGTAAATTGTAACTAGACCATCCTGCAGAGAGGGCACGTCTGGCACTACAGTAGTGCCTCCTGCTCTCCCCAAGGTGCACCCACCAGGCTGAGGTGATTGCTGAGCAATTCCAGCACTGCCTGATAATTCTCTGGGTGTGCAGTTGGGAAGAGCTGTGCACCGAAGTGGAGCAAACTGGTGTATCTGTTTTCCTGTCTCCATTTTTAGCAGCAAGAAATTCAACCAACTACATAGTGTTTGAGCTGTCAGCTGCCTAAAATTTCACTGAGAAAAATTGTAAGTCAGACACAATGACTTTCAAATGCTTCCACACCTCTTGGGGAATGTAGGTGTTAAACGAAGATTTTGAGGTATTAAGATTTTGGGGGGAAGTATGCACACAGACATAAATATTTTTATGCCTTTTAGATGCTACCCATGGGCTTCCAGCAACCTGCCAGTGTGCTTTGCTTTCCAAGGTCAAAGAGCCCACTGTGCTTTATTCTGGCAGATGACATGAGTAAAACTGTGCTTTAAAGCAGCTTGAATGTAAGGCCTCCTTTGCAAAGCGTGAAGGAGAACCTGTAGTGTGATATTTGATCTTTTAGAATCTCTAGTTGAGTGAAATGCCTTAAATAGAAAATGGGCCTGTTCTGAATGAAAACCTATCCTGGGCACTGCACAGATAGGCACCTTTATTGCTTCCAGAAGAAGTTGTCTCATGTAAATGGATATTCTGTTACAAGAGAGCTCTTTTTTTTAATAGCTTTAATAGCCATTTAAAAATAACAGAATAGTGTGGAATGCTCTATTTTATAGCTTAGCTGTATTCACCCTGCTGTAACTAACCCTGGACCACCTTCATCATATCTGAGGCTTTTGCCTGCGATTCAGTTTTTTACACAATCTAAGAATCAAGTTCCAAAACAGTGTAGATGAGGATGACAGCAGTAACAGTGGAATAGTTTTGTTTATTTGCTTGGGTTTTTTTCCCCCACTAAACCTACCCACCCACCCAGAACACCCAGATTATAAATCCTTTAAAAGGTAGCAAAAAAAATGTATGATTGACTTGATTGCCATTAGGAAACACAGTATGTATCATTGTTTCATATTAGTATCTTTCTGCACTATGTTTTGGTGGTTTTTTCCAGAAGTTTATGACGTGTGTGTAACGAACCTGTACCAAAACAAAAACTGACTCTTCCATTTGGAAGTGCAACCTGAAATGAGTGCTATACAGGATATAAGCTTTCTCTAATAGTTACAGAATCTTTTATTAAAATTCCTCTTATAGGGAATTTAATAGCTATAGCTTTATAGGTTGTCAGACATAGCTTTAATTCTTGGTAAAATTAAAGTCAGATTTGCTGAACCAAATAGGTACTTTAAAATCTGAACAAATCAGAAAAACAAAGTGGTTCAATCAGTAATATATTGTTCTCTCTATATATTTCAGACTCTACAACTACCTGAAAGGAGGTTGTAGCAAGGTGGGGGTCAGTCTTTTCTATCTAGTAGCAAGTGACAAAAGGAGGGGAAATGGCCTCAAGTTTCACCAGAAGAGGTTTAGGTGGATATTGGTAAAATTTTCTACATAAAAAGGGCTGTCAACCATTGGAACAGGCTGCCCAGGGAAGTGGTGAGTCACTATGCCTGGAGGTATTTGAAAGACGTGTGGGAGTGGCCACGGCTTAGTGGTGAACATGAAGATGCTGGGTTAATGGTGGGACTTGATGATCTTAGAGGTCTTTCCCAACCTTAAAAATTCTGTGATTCTGTACCAGGGGGGTTGTATTTAAATTGTAGGTAGAGACTCAATTTCTTCTTGCAATGTTGCTCGTGATAGATGAACTGTCTACTTAAAACTTAAAGGTCTTCTTGTCCAAATATCCAAACTTAAATACTTAAAGTTGACTTGTACTGGTTTGTTTGTTTTTCTGTTTGGGGTTTTTTTTGTTCGTTTGTTGGTTTTGGTTTGGGTTTGGATTTGGGTTTTGGTTTTTTGGGTTTTTTTTCTGGCACTGTTGTGCATCATAAGGCACTCAAGGAAGAGTTTGTATTTTCAAGACTGCCCAGCATTTCCCTCTCGAGAGCAGAAAGTGAAAGAGCACATTAAAGGATTAACCACTTTTAAAAAGCAGATATACTTAAGGCGTGTAACCATTCTTCGGGGGGAATCTTAACCAGACTAGAAAAGATAGCTGCTCTTTCTCTGGGCTAATGGCAGCAAGAGTCACTTAAGAATGCAAAGCCGTGAGATGCCAGATTCTGTGTGGGTGATGCGCAGTGTGCAGTGCACAAGCAGAGACTCTTGGGGGTTCATGCGATGTCCAGTGAGGTGTGCATCCATCTGCTTCATGGCATCATTTAGGACAGGGACAATTGTTCTCTGTCACCTGCATGCCTGACTCGTTTCTCCTGCTCCCTGGCCCATGCAGGCTGCTCACAGATTTCATCCCCTGTGCTCAGCAGTGCAGCTCCAGCAGCGCACCTCCAGCAGCACCTACAGTCACCCTCAGCCTCTGCCTCTGAAGGCAGTGCTCACCGTTGGTCAGAAGAAAACCTGATAGATGAAATTCATAATTAAAGCCACAGATGATAAAATTTGAAAAGTGTGTCTAGAGTGTCTGGATATAATTTTGCATGGACCAGTGCAATCTTTGGCTGTGCCAGGCAACTGCCTTTTGGAAACATTGAGTGGCCTGAAATTATTCTGTTTAGCTTTTTCTTATGTAAAACTGATCAACTTCATAACTGTATCTGTTACTAACCCAAAGGCTGTAGATGTTCAACTTGCATTTATATAAAATAGAACCATATGCAGACTATAAAATGATCTGAATATTTTTTAAATTACTTAACTGATTTTTTTGTCTCATATTTTCTTACAATTCATGATTAATATTTTTAAATGTGATTTATCTTTCATCTTGGGTTCCACTATTGTTGACTTAACCTTAAGAAAGCGTGATAGAGCTTGAGAAGGAAGATCACTTGCGGAATGTATTTTTTAAATATCTTTCAATTAGTAAAACACAAATTAAAGTCTGTTTAGTTATAAATTATGGATATTAGAAAAAAATTATGTGTTCTTTTTTTCTTGTTTTTTTCTTACAAGCGGGGTAAAGCTGAGGAATTTTTGTCCCTTTAATATACAGCTGTGCATGATAAAACTATGCCAAATAGATTAACAACTTTTGACCCAACAGCTGTGATTGGTAGAGGTAGAATATATGGAGCAGGCTGTCTCTTTCCCCATTTTGTATTGCTGATAGTATGTTATAACAATTGAAGGACAAAGTTCTCATTTTAGCAGAAATTTAAGAAACATTTGTCCTGAAAGAAAATTGATATTTATGGAAAGGCTTTCTGAGGTTTCTGGTAAGGCCGTCTGGTTGCTCCAGCAAACAATAGTTGCAGGCAATTATCTGAAAACCATAGAACTGAAGCTTCTAAATTAAATTTAGCACTTGTTTCACTATATTGCTGGGGGCAACACTGCACATGCATGAAGCCAAGCATGTGTTTAAATACTTTCACTGAATAAAATTATTTAACAAATTATAAATTGCTGTTTACAGTGGGAACTCTGTTATGCTCCTTTTTGAAGTTACTTAATGCTTGAGATATATCTGATAATTTTGTCCTTACAACTTTTTTTAGTGTTATGTATTTATTCTAAAAAAAACCTAAAAAGTTAAAAAATACTGGTTTTAAGAATGATACCTTAAGCTCTCAATTTCAATTTTCCTAATGCCAAAAAAAAAAAGGTAATAAACAGGACAAAGAAGAAGAATTTTTGGAAGTTATTTCAACAAATGGCAACATTACCAAAAAAAACCCCTATTTGAATCATCATCACACCACATTTCAGGACTTATGTGACCCTTGGTGACACATCAAACCATCACAGGGGAATGAAATAACTACTAAAATTGTGATGAAATACTGTGAGTTTTGTTCTTTGTAAAAATTCCATATTCTGATTGCAAAGATTGTAGAGAAAATACTCTATAGGCATACTCCTATCACTTTCCAAAGCAAATTGTTTTTCTCTAAAGCATCTGAGGAAATAAATGTAATTGTTTGCATGAAGTACAGAGGTCTGATATAATCCACAAATGCAAGATGATAAACAATTAGTGAAATTAGAGTGCAGTGTAAGGAAAGCTGATGATGTATCCAACAACTCTGCTGTCGTGTTTGTGACTTGTTAGGTAAAGGTTATGAAATAACTCTTCCAGTTTTCTTGCTTGTTAGTTTGTTTTTAGAGGAGGGACTGATAAAACTGTACAGTAAAATTCTTTGCTGTGAGGTGGGGGAGACACTGGAACAAGTTTCCCAGAGAGGTTGTGGATGCCCCATCCCTGGAACTGTTCAAAGCCAGGGTGGGTGGAGCTCTGAGCACCTGATCCAGGGGAAGGTGAAAGGGTGGATATGGATATGGTTTTTAAGAGCATCAGTGGACCTCCTTGGAGTTGCTAACTGGCCATGGTATCAGTTTTTCCACGTCATGCCCTAAAGTGTCTGTCTGACCCCCTCACCTTACCAGAGAAGACAGTTCTGGTTCAGAAATGTAAACTATCACATTAAGAAGTAAGAGATTTGTACTGTTAAACCTCTGTTGAACAGAATCACTACAGACTAATACCAGGCACAATCGTTTTAATGACAGTTAATCAGCTGAAAATAACCCACATATAATAAACTTGAACACACGGATCTTTATTTGGACCTCTATTGTCTATGCACACTGGTAGTCCAGTTATCTAGGCTGAATTCATTCTCACATTGAGTGCTAGTTCAGCACTTTAGTCTAATAAAAACAAAGTGGTTTTTATTTATAAAAAAATTATCAGCTAAATTTGAGATCCTCTGTTGTTCAGTAACTTGGTTTTTTAGCTTTGAAAGTCCATTTTCTTCTTATTTTTCTATGAAAATAAAAGTTTTGTGGGAGGGGAGGGGGCTTCTTTTTTCTTTTTTTTCTTTTTTCCCTTCATGCATCTGCACATTTTACACTGTTTTTTAAACAGCTGTGTTTGGTAGTTAAAGTGTTTCCTGTCACAAAAACATATGCCCCAGCAATCACCAGAAACTGTATGCTGTTCAGTGACTCATGAAGCTTCTCAGAACACTTTTTTAGCAAATAAATTAATGTAATTCATAACCACAGGGAAGCATTTACAATCTGTTCTAGGAAGACAAATGTGGGGTAATGTAAGACATATGTGATTTTCTTTTTTATTGGTGACTTTTTTTTTAGGGAGACCTGTGAAAATGGATTAATGATACATTTTTCTTACTCATATCCGTGCCCCAATACTCATCTTGATGTCCATGCAAAATTGCATAAAGTGGAGAGAGGCTTTGTTTAAAGTGCAAGGAAGACACAAATATGAGACGGAAACAAGAACGTCATAACAATATATAAATAAATAATGAATATATGAGATCAGTATCTTGCAAACTTAGGGCACGTGAGCATCTCATGTGAGCTGTCCTGCTGACTTCAGTGGAGAGCTCGAGTGATTTCTTGAATTATCTAAACAAAAATTTCATTAGACATAGGAATAGCTTAAAAGTACATAATTTGCTTCTTTCTCTTTGAGGACTGCATGAGGACTGAGGAATGCATGTTCTTGTATAAGAGACATTGAGGTCAGAGCACTCCCCCTTCTTAAAAGTTCATGCACTGAGATAATAATAATAATAGTAATAATAGTAATAACAATAATGTAAAGAAATTAAACTCTTATTTCTTTTATACACTTTTGAGATCATTGCTCCAAGTTCAGCATTTTATCTTTCTTTTGGTAGTTATTCCTTTGCATTCCCTTGAAAATGCCAGAGCTTCATCAAGTGTGGCATCAAGTATCTCATCAGCTTGGACATGCAGTGTTTCAAACATCAGCTTGCCAATATTCTGCTTATGGTAAAATAACAAAGAAAAAGGTTCATAGTCAACATGGGAACTTCAGTGTCTCCTGTATTCTCGCAGAACTTACCAAAGATCAGGATGAGCTCTGCCAGTCACTGTTTCCAACACACACACTAGAGAACTACCATTCTTTGTTAAGAACTAAAAAACCCTTCAAACACCCCAAAAAACAAACCAAAACTCCAACATGATATTGTATTAAAGCCAGAAAGGACTGTGGTAAGAGGGTTATGAGTTGTCCACCTTCCCTGGACATCTCTTCAGAAGGACAGTCATTGCTAATTTGTTACGTGATGGTCCTGAGAGTAGCTTCCTACCTCCTGGGGGATGTGTTGATCTCTTTACCTCCCTTGTTGTCTTCCCAGGCCAGGCTGTAAATTCTGCCTGTCTTGTTAAGACCTTATTCCTGTTAGATTACTTAGGGAACTGTTGTGTAGGGTCAACTTTAATTCTCCTTTTCAGTCCTTTCCTGATAATTTCCCCTGTTGACAGAGAGAAAAAGTCATATGTAAGTATGTAATAAAAACATGTTTATTATCCTTGCACTAGCTTAGGGCTTTTGAATGCTTTTTGAAAATAATATTGTTTAATCTAAACTGTGAAGATTTGAAATTTTATTTTTCTCTTCTCTTTTGGACGAGAACTTTATCTCCTTCCTAGTTTACACTTATGCTGACAGGTTTATGACATTGCTACTATGTTTTCCCAACTCTAACAGTGTAGACAACCCCTCCTAGCAGAGAAGAAGTACCTGTGTAGGACTTTGAAATGACAGGTGTGAGATTTGTGAATGGCTAAGCTAACAAGAGCCATTACCAACAAAAATCAGTGTTTATTGGATACTGCTTTGTCCATAACATCTGTAACTTCTGCAGTTTCATAAAACCAGCTTTTAACATTGCATTTTGGGCTGGAGTGGTTGCTATAGGATGTGTCAGAAGACAACTGCTTCATGCAGATTGGAAAGGAGGGAAATTCTCCAACACGAAGGTCACATCCTGTCTGTAACCAAAATGCCATCTGTGTAGATCAGCAGAGGAGGTCCCAGTCCCTTCAGCATCCTCCTAATAGAACCCAAGGCACTGCAGGGTTTCTGTAGGTCAGAAGCAGTTATTCTGGGCCTCACAACCACAAGCATTTTGCTCTTTTAATTGTGGTGAATGGGAAGTAGGAATTCAATGCCGAGACTAGTTCAGGCAAAAGCTTGCACAGTAAAACAAATAATCAAAAATTCTTAGATTAGAGGCAAATTTCCCTAAGCCATCATGTATGGCTCACCACAGGCTACACCTTGGCCGAAGGTATACCTCCACAGTGGGACTGTAGGAATAAAGATATTTCCCCAGGCATGCAGCATCAGCCAAATCCCTAATGTGGGACAATTCTCTGGTTACTCTGTGAAGCTAGACTGAATTTAAAAATGACGCTGGTGGATGGATCCAGCTGCAAATGCTAATTGCAAAGCCCTGTGGATGTGGGGTACATTAGATGTACTTCAACTCTGTACTTCAGAGCCTTGATCCCATTTCTAATTACAACCAGCCTAAGGGAAGAAACAAGAGAAGCCTTATAAAAAATGGGCCCAAACCCAACCACGTGAATATTCATGACCATGTTGCACAAGTGCAACCTAGGTAATGCAGGTGACTGACCCAAAAGTTCATTCCCACTTCTTATTCGTGACTCATCTGGGATAAAATGTATCTCTGAGAATTTGTTGGCATTTCTACTCAGCTAATTACAGCTTTTTTTTTTTTTTTTTTAATTATTATTATTTTATCGTATTTTGCATAGGAGAGTAGTTTCTTTCCCATTTCACACTCAGTGCTGAGAAAATGCATTCCCTGCCCACAGGGCTTGCCTACTTTGATCTACAGGCGGGACACTCAGGGCTACTTTATCTTTGTGCTGGAAATACGTACAGCAACTGTGAACTACACTTGAAGGACTCTCCCTAACGGCTCTCTTTGGGCCTGAGGCTGAAGTCAGAGTCTGCCTAAAAAGACAACAAGAGCTGAGAGATGACATAAACCATTATGGCACAGACTAAGTCCATTCACCTCCCCCAAGTATTTTGAACAGAAAAGGTTAAGTGGGCAGCTCAGCTAAGTCACTTCAGATGTGTATGTCGGGAATAAATACTTAAGTGTGACACCCACACTGTTGTGTTGCTGGCTTCAAGCAAACTACACTGCCAGTTTATGAGAGCCGTGAGCTGCTCTGAGCCTCGTACAGGCTGGGGCTCTGCACGAGCAGACCAGCCACCTCCCAGGGTGGCTGCAGGCTCACAAAAAAGTTTTTCTTGTTGCAAATCACTGACTGGGGTTGCCACAAGGCGGGATTTGGAAAGCAGCACCTCAGAAACTTAGCTTCTGGAGGCAGCACTCCTGGAAGAAAATGCAAGTCACAAAATTGTGAGTGGCATCTCATTTGCTCCAAGTACTTCAGTCTTGATATAAAAGCCAAAAATCCATTAATAAGTGAAATCCATACTAACGGTTTCTGCCTTAATCCTCCAGCAATGTCAGCACGGTACCAGTACCAAGAGAAGAGGAGTCAGTCATTAAAAGTGGAAACATCCCTCATCCAAAACATTGCCCTGGCGACTCTGAGAACTCAGTGTTTATGCCAGAGGGTATAAAAGGAAAGATGGACAGGGAAAGAAAAAAATGGCTTCACAGTTTATCTGACAATGATCCAGTTAAACAGGAAGACAGCCCCTCTCGGTATAAATCTTTACAACTTTGTTGAAGTCTATGCTTGGCTGCACCAGCACTCATGACTCTTACTCATGATTCTGATTTTGAAATAACAGCTCAGCAGTCCTTTGGCTTTCTCATTTCAGATTACCAGGCTGCAAAGGCATTGAAACTTCCCATAGGCTCTGGGAAAAAAAAGAAAATAAAAATCAGTTTTTAACACTAGGCCTTTGGTTTTCTATATGTGCAGTTTTTTGACTGAGGAGAAGGAAGCTAAAAGGATAATTTGATTGCTTTACTGCATATTTTGAATTCAAATTTACTGTGGGCTTTTAAAATGCAAATTCAATAAACCAGTGCTTAGATACACACACTTTAGTTTGCAGCTGCTTGTAATGTTAACCATTTATGCTGTAAATAGCATGAAGATGAAAAAGGAAAATTGGGTGATGTTCAGCCATGACATATGGACAGAATTTTGGCTTCTGTTGTCTTGGAAAAACATCTTTATTTAAAAAAAAAAAAAAATCAGGTCTTCTACATCTTTGGCAAAAACGAGGTACATAATAGAAACTTAGCCAAAGTTTTCTCAAAGTTAGAAAGGCTGAGCATTTGATTTGATTTGAGTTTTGAGTAAAGCTTAGCTCTGAAGCTTGTTTCTCTGCCAGGAACCATGCAGGTTTCTACTGAATTCCTTAGTTTTGGGGTTTTTTTTTTGAGAAAAGCATTTGTTCTAGAGTCTTCCAAAATTTACCACCCGTTGGAATAACTGGTTTTTCATGTTTATTCTTCAAATTAATTACTTAATTAAAAACTAAGTAAAGGAAAACCTTGAGATCCCTGAACATTTGGTTGTTAGGACTCCCCATGTAGCCACAGTGCCCATGTCTGGAAGCCGCCTATAGCTGCTTTTTTACTCAGAGGCCCATATTCCATAGCCATATACACAGTCCAAAGCTGATCTGAGTAGAGTAAAGCACTATACAGTGTCAGGTTGTCAGAAAAGAAGTCCTGGGAGATATTTTGCAGAGCCTTCCTGCCAGCAGCCTGACAACACCTATGTCAGAACAATTCTACACAGCAAGAGGCACAGTTTGTGTGAAGTACTTGGGAATTTACCTCCTTTTTTCATGCTATCAGCTGCTATCACAATCTATTCCTTCATGTTTGAAAAAAAATAAAAGGAAGATGTTCCAGGTAATAACATTTCTGCTCTGTGAAATCAGTCATAAAGGGGCATTCTGGAATGTCACAGCTTGTGTAATGTAATGCTTTAATTGGATGCCGTGTCCTCAACAGCTGGCAGTCCAAAGACATCAACTTTACCTAAAGCTTTTGAAGCACAGAAAGAAAGAGATGGGAAATAGCAAGAAAAATAGCAGCTTTATGAGACAGAATGAGATTGTGGTTTTAGCACGGAACTGTGGAGCCAGGGAGGGTTAAGGGTGATGGAGTGACAGGTATTTTGTAGGAACTGAGTCTTTTTCTTTTCCTTGAAGGGACTTTGTCTTTAAAGGCCTTCATTTTACCACTGCAGAGATATCTGAATGAATGAAAGCATACCAATTATCATCCAAGGAAAGTGCAAGGAGATGGTATATGAGAAAGCCAAATCCTTGCGTAGATGACTGAGGCACTGAGAATATAGGGGTCTCTTTCTAGAAAAGGAAAAGACATGCCATGCAAAAGGTCCCAGTGCCATAGAGCTGATTTGATTACTTTCTGAGATATCTAATTCTGCCTTTTCACTGCTCAATCAGGATTCTGGATCTCATTCAAATAATTTATTGTCTACAATGAAGTTGCAATAGCATCCATATTCTTCAGCAACAGAGATCCTGCAGGATCTTCAGCAAAATATCTCATATTTTCATGTCCATTGTCCCTATATAAACCTTTCAGTGATCTCACGATAGTAGTGCTATCCTCTGTCTGACGCCCTGTTAGACTGGAGGCTGGCCAGGGCAGGTGGATCATCTTCGATTAAGAGGAATCACAATCCTTTTTGGAGTTATGAAGTGTTACAATGATTGCAGTAATTTGTAATGCCATGCTATTTATTCATTAATATTCTTTAAAACACCTTGAAGAGGTGAAGTACTGAGAATGATGTAAATTTAAAATAATGAGAAAAAGCAGAGCTATCAGTTGAACAGAAGACAGTGAGAGAACTGTCTTGGGGAAGTGTAGGTCAGGGCCTGTGCTGTTCTGTAACCAAAAAAGTGTAACCTTTAGTCCAGCTTTATGGTAAATAGCTTTAGGTCTACCTAGTGTCTGACTCCTAAGAATCTTTATCCTTCCTCAGTGGAAATGACTGGGTTCTTAAAAATATGAATTATTGAATTCTATAAAGGTATTCTAGGCAGAGAGTTAAAACTGATTTAAACAGAAGAGTGCAGCCCTCTGTGATTCTGACATTTCCCAAGGTTTGGAATTTATTAAGATAACAAGGCAAATCCTTCTGTTTTCCAGAAAGGAACAAATCTTCTCCCAACCAACAATAAATTAATTTTCCTAATTTTTGTGGATGGACATACAATTTCTCTTTTCCTCCTTCAAAATCCAGCACTCAAACATCAGTTGGTTTTTCAAAGATTTATTTATTTTTGGATGTGCATGAAACTCTGATTTGCCAGGTCCTGAAAAATTTAGAACAGGACAAAAACACATGTGGGATTTCTCCTTTAATCAATGTCAGTTCCATATACCCTGCAAAGGGATTTTCCAAGGGTTAATATATATTATGTATTGTCATTATTAATTTCTTCTCCATAGAAATAAGATAACATTCCTACTGAAGTAAGGTCCAAATGGCACTCCAAGCTTATAGCTCTCTAATTCTTTTTTTACCTTTAAGACTTCCTAGCACCTTTAGTGAAGACCAGATGTAAAGGTTCCAAAAGCAACCAAAAACTTCCACACAAAACAAAACAACACTGAACTTTCCCCTGATTGTTTTCTATGAATTCAGTTATAAAGAGTTCCACTAATGGAGCTGCTGATATATACCTCATAGTTTATAGATCCCTCTGTTCTATGTGAGGGAGACCTTGTGGATACACAGTTACGGGAAGTTCACACCCCGTCTTGGACCAGGGACAAAATTCAGGTGCAAAACCCCTACATTCCACTTCCATAGTACGCTTCACAATCAGTTTTATCCTAAAGTAGCTTCTCTCATGTATAAAGCCTGAATTTGCAACATATTTTAAACTGCCTTCTTCCCCCTCAGCCACCTCAAGAATTCAGCTCCTGCAGAATTAAGCAGAGTAAATAATCTTCAGTGGATGGTGGGTTTGGATTTAGGGTTTGAGCTGAGATATCCAGTCACAAAGAGCTGATGCCCTTAGCAGATAGTAATATTCTGTAACCTGCTGCAATCCTCAAGCTGTCAGTACTATCAATGTCTACTTGATTTTAGGAATATCTACTTCTTCACTTTTCTTCCAAAAGTGGAACTAACATGAAGAGGATTGTCTCTGGGACAAGAAAGAGACAGAAAATCTCTGAAACTCTGTGCTAACACATTTTAGCCAGATGTACAAAGATTTTCCTATTCCTTTCCTATTGATTTATCTGGTTTCAGTTTTTCTGTCTTTCTGCTTTGTTTTCTTTCAATAGGAAACAAAATACCCACCCACCAAAAGAAAAAGGAAAAAAAGAATTGTAAAGCATGGGTCCATGGACATATCTTCTTGAAGCAGCTATTTTCAAAGAGAAGCATTTTTAGTGAAATATTTGTAGTAGATCTACTAATTTTATTTAGAGCATTTAATCTAGATACGTAATTGCTTTAAGAATAATGTCTTTTCTCAAAAAACATTTGGTTCATTTCTCTGATAGTCCCTTGTGAAGTCACTGAAGAAAGAAAAAAGGAGGACATCAAAGGACTCCCAAAACCAACAGATTCATCATCTTCCAGGATAAAATTTTTATAAGAGCCAAGTCTACTGTGGAAAAGCAATATCTCAGCAGGAGGGTGCAAATTCACTCACTGTTTTGTTCCCATCCATACAAATCTTCAAAACTGGTATAATGACTGTAAGGCAAATGAACTCAGGAGGCAGTTTTGTCATCTGCAGCATCAAATCTAAGAACAGATAATCTACCCAATAAGGGTCCAAGGCACAAAATGGAAGAAAGCACTGAGCAACTCCATTTTGAAAGTCTGATAGCTGGTAGAAAGGTGTCAGCATCACTTAGACCTTAACACAAAATTATGGCAATAGATTTTCAGAATCACTTGACTTTGAGGTGGCAGACATGGAGTTAGGCCAATTTTGATGCATTCAGAGTTTGGCACTGATGAGTGCTGAATGTCTTTACATCAGTTTTGGACTTTGTCCCTCACTTAAACCCATATTTCACCTTGCAAATCTACAAGATGGGACTGATATATTTCAGTAAAGCTTTGTGAATCTGATCCAGAGCCCTTGCCTGATCACAGATCCTTCTGCTGTGGCAACTACAGCTTTCTATGCCAACTAAATACTCCATTAAAATCTTTGGAAAAGGACAATTCACCTGAAACAGTGATAGGAAAGCAGCATTGTTTCAGCTCTCCAAGACAAAGTGTTTGGTTAGAGAATGACTTTTGTAGATTGGATCACTTCATTTCAGGTTTGAAGTTTTGGAGTTTTGTTGAGTGTTTTTTGTTGTTTGTTGTTGTGGTTGGTGGTTTTTGTTGGTTGTTGTTGTTGTTGTCGTTTTTTGCGTACTGATCAGATTTCAAAGAACTAAAATATGTAAGGTAAAAGGAGAAATACCTAAGATTTCATTCATTATATCTCAGCATATCCAGTTATACTTCTCACCATGTTGATTAAAAAGAATTATTCAAAAAATAATTTTGGTCTATGCCTTTTTTTTTTTTTGGTCATGCATTTCCATTAGTCAACACATCTCAGAGCTGGAAATTTGCAGTTGTTTAGCCAAAAGTAATTGTATTTACAGCCAAAGTACATCTATCGCATTACTCAGGTCAAAAGCCAATTTATTTATAATACAAAACATTTGAAAAAGGACATCTGTTCTTGAAATACACAGAACTTCTGAATTGACGTCAGTGATGTAACCACACGGAAGAATGTTTCCGGTGAATTTCCTCAGTGTTTTTATCTGAATGATAGCTCATTGTAGTGTAATCTTCCTTCTTCTTCTTCTTCTTTTTTTTTTTTTTCATGCTTTTCAATGATGTGAAAGGGTAAATTAAGAAAATGCCCTAATTATGTGAACCAAATTCAAACTTGGCAAGCATAATTATCTTTATATCATGAGGGTCTTCTTTTTCAGACCGATACAGATATGTTAGGTACTTCTGGAAAATTGCCTCTTTCTGTGGAAGATGAAACCTTGAAAGCTGGGATCACTTGTGAACTGGAGAGCGAACAAGTAGAGGTATGTTTTCAAATTTTCCTTTATTTTTCAAAAGGTAGACTGGCAGCAGTAGCTATTGGATTTTTCTAAGCAAATAATATTTTCTGAAAAGATTTCTGGCAATGACTTACATGCACAGTTTTCAGAATTTATCATATTTATTTATCATTCTGAAACACGTATTGAGAGAATAGCTTATAGCAGCTACTGATATTATCATTAAAATGCAGATTCTTTCCCTGGATTCCATATTTGCAAGACATCCCTCCAGGATTTCTTATTTGAAAAGAAATCATTAGGAAATAGGGCTACTTTTTCTTAGCTATTTACAGGGTGTCAGCCTATAAGATGGCCATAAGGAAAAAAGTTTTCTGGGACTATCTATGATAGTTCAATGCCTTCATATAAAGGGTCTTTCACCTAACTATATAATAATGAGCAAAACCATTGAAAGTGGAAAAAACAAGTCTGAAAAAAAAATATATATGGCAAATTCTTGAGTAGTTTGAGTTTCTGAATATATTTATAACCTCAGTAGTCTATTTCTGATGCTGAGTAATTCAAAAGTTAGGTATCTCCTGAATCCTTGAGACTTTTATGTTGTCTTCTTTAGTTGATGATAGCACCAGTGGCTAAACCAGGCCCATACAGTTGCTTTATGTTAATCCTATTATTTAAGAATGGGAAATACCATTAGATCATCTAGTCTATCTAGTGACCTAGTCTTGATCATTAGTAGGAGTGATTAATAGATTTCAGACCTCATAGCAGGATTCTTTTGTTGCTTCATAAGCAGTAGGATTTACATTCTTCCCCAGGACAGGAATGATACCATTTATAAGGAATATGAAGCCCCCAGTCAGCCAAGAGGCCCATGTAGGGGTTTAGCCCACCCCCAGCATGGCCTGTTCTAGACTTACATGCACAGAGGGGTTAGTCCTGACCCACAGACTTGCATGTCTGGTCAGCCTAGCTGGATGATACTCTGCATACCCAGACATACAGCTACTTCCAAAAGGGTTGGGCAACAGCTAAATTCTGTCTGTCTTTCACAAAGATTCTCTCCTTCTCTTTTCTAATGCACTCCACATTTTCACAAATCATCCAGAAATGTAACTATTTTTGAATTTTCTACCCTTTTTAAAGACTGAAATTAGGATGCTGTTTAGTACTTACCAGACAGAGCTTTTAATAGATTACCTGGTTTCAAAAGTATCTTTGCTTAAGGTAATCAGAATTACTAAATAAATCATCTTACAGGAGTCATAATGGTAAGTGTAATAAATCCATTAGTTCAAGCGTTTTCCAAATTTCATACAAAATGGGCCGTATAATATTGAATTTCTCCAGCTCTCCCTCTCCCTTTTGAATACCCACATAGAGTATAAAGTATTTCACTGTGGAGGGTCGTAAGTGTGACTTGAGTGATTATGACTCAAGTGAAATGAGTGTTTTCAAGAATCAAGTTTGCTTCTTCCCTTTAGGAATACAAAACTAGATGTCGCAATGGCCCCAAACAATGACACAGGGCTTGCTTAATCTGCAGAATTACTAGTAATGTAGGTGATGCCTGAAGAAGGGCTTTGCTTTTTATTCCATGAGGACACTGTGTTTTAGAGGGGAGAATAAACTGGATTTTGATTAAAACTATGGAAAGAGTTTTTTGAAAAGCTTCACTCATACTCTCTATTTTTTTCTGGAAAACAATTTAAGCTTTTAGCTGCCACAGATACTGTGTTTCCAACCAAGGATTGAGGCCCCTAAAATCAGTGGTTTGGATGCAATATTTCTTTTCTAATTTGTCTAAAAATTCTCTTATTATGTCCAAATAGATGTTCTTATTTAAGCATATAATGAGGGCAGAAACATGCTGTAAAGAGAGGTGGACAGAACACAGAATAGGTGAATATGAAATGGTCAGGTTTAGGCATGAAAAGTAAGTTTTCAGCTGCTAGCACAGTGAGATTTTATGATAACTTTAATGAGATTGCGGTGACATGAAACGTGCCTATTTTTAATATGTTGATGGATAGAACTGTATGATATTCTTGCCTGTAATAAAAGTGACCAAGAAAGTAAGTGCCCTGCAACTCTATGCCACATCATTTGGACATCCCACTCATATTCATTTTAATGGAAATCATGTGCCCAATTACTAAGCTAATTTTGAAAACATGTTTTGCTGTTTGAAAATTGTACCGGACCTTCAGAGAATGTGTGTTGTGCTGTCAAATGAATCTCCCTGTAAGCTAGATATCAATCAAAAGCATGACATTTTGAACCAACATTTTCATAACCAGATGGCTAGAACTAGATTCTGAGATTCAGACTTAGGACTTCATTGAGTTTTCAGAAGTGCAAACTTTAAAAATTGAGACTTCAGTAGCAACAGAAAAGCTGACAGGCAGACTTTGAAAACAAGAGCATTCAGAACTACCTATGTGTCTGAACTCTGAAGAGCAAGGTACTTAGCATCATAGGCAGAATTCCTTCAATTTTGTGTTATATGATATTTTTCATGGATTTCCACTCAAAATCCTCTTCTCTTTTCCACTGCATTGATGGAATTTATTAGCTTTCTTATACTTATTTTATTAAGTGAAAGAATAATTTGTGAAGCTGAGTGCTCCTCATGCAGCTAGAGGATGCAAATTAGGCTGTTTACTTTTACAACTGAACCACCTATTTTTATTTCTCTAAATTTTTAAATTATTTTTTGGCTGGCATGCCATGGACAGCCTATCTCCATCTGTTCCCCATTTCAAGAAGACACCATTAACCCCACTATTCTGGTAAAATGAATGAAATAAACCATGGCAAAGAAGAAGGTCCTTTCAAATTCTTTTAAAAATCCCCTAAGTCTCTGGAACAGACATGCTTTTTTGAACAAGTTTCAGAACAGTAACATGATTTACTGTATTTTCAACTCAAACTGCATCTACATTAAATCATCACTATATGTGATGTCAAGGTGAATGTAGAAATGGAAAGAAAAGCAGAACATATAAATATTTTAGGGATTTAAAGATAAGGGATTTAAGCATGTGCAGTGGCAAATCACCTCTAGAAATTGTGTTTGGTAGATTCCAGCTTTTGGAGTGTACAATAAGTAGACTTTCCATGATAATTGATGAAGAAAGTTTGCCTTATCCTTCATCCACTACTGCCCTTCTAGGCAACCTGGACATCATTCCAGTAAGACCTACCACAAGAATGTGTCTGTATTCTTCTACAAGCAATTATTTTATTCAATCTCAGAGGTTACTTGGATTTTGGTTGAACATATAGAATGTAACTCATCACTGAATAACAGAATCACTTATGATTCATGCTTACATGGCTATTTTGAATTCATCTTTGGGAATTACTTACAGATGAGAGATTAAAAAAAAGTCATCCTGCCTGGATAACATATATTTCTGAGATCTGAGTCAGTAGTGATACTGGATTATGAAGCAGAAAGGCGGGTTTTGCTAAAGAAAAGGAAAACAGGTACATCCAGCTCTCTGTCTGTCCTCTTATTCAGGAAAAAGTTGTTCTATGGCTGCTTGATAGTGGCTTCTGGACACTCCTCCATGGTTTGGTTACATCTTATGCCAAAATTACAAAGCAAATTTGGAGCAAAGTGAAGTTAAACCATAACTGCTCTTCTTTCGTTTGAAGTTATCTGATTTTCTTGAAAGGTCTTTATTCAGAAAATAAGGTCTTGGAGGAAGTGACAGTTTTCTATATCAGTGGAATTGTTGCTCACCAACAGTTAGGCCCACAATGCCAATAAAGGGTTAAATTACAAAGATAAGATTTTTATCAGTAAATGTTACATGTCTATATCACAGCTATCTACATCAGAAATAATGTCTCCATGCCTCTTTTATAAATGGAGGGAAAAGGGCACATTTCTTTGATATGTTTTAGATATCCAGCTAATGATGAACTTAATAGTGACAGGACTGTTTCTTTGCACTGACTGTGACAGGGGTCTTGCTAACTAGTTTAGAAGCAGTAACAAACATTTAGTCAAATCAATCACACTTAGATTTCTAACATCTCATATATTTACTTGGTGCTAAAGCTGCCTCTGTAATTTATGTACTCCATAAATAAAAGAACAAGCAAAAAAGTGGAGACTTGCAAAACAATGGCAGTTGAAAGAATCTATATACCAGAAAATTCTTCTTTTATCAGAGATGTTTACACTACATGCTTGAAAGGCAGTATTTGCTAACATTGTTGTTGGATCAGTTAGACATGGAGATTAAAAACACATTGCAATTTTCTAACTAAAAGAAAAAGAATAGGAACTAAACCCCACAGAAACAATGGTTGTAGTTTCTGGAGGTGATGTTGAGTCATCAACAGATTTCTGCCCTTGGAAGAATGTTTAGGAAGTGAAAGTGCAGTCTTGGGTATTGCAACCAGCCAGAATAACAACCAGACAAGATCAAGTGATATGATCTGACTATGTCTGTGTCTTCTCAAAAAAAAAAAGAGTTGATTTTTTTTTTCTGTCCTTATGGTGATTTTCCTTAAGAATTTATAACTGTTTAAGATGAATCTGCAAAGGAATCCCCATTACATAGCACAGGTGCAACCTCAGCCAACAATTCTACCAATTAATTCTGAACTTTCACATGAGTCTCTACAAATAGTTTTGTCTTTTAATGTTAACCCCCCCCCCCNTGTCACAAGCCAGAAAGTCATGAGGGGAGAGGAAAGCATGACAATGAGGTCACACAATTACCCAGGAGAAGAACTTATTAAATGGTCCTGGTTTTTCCTCCACTTTTCTTCAGTGAGTCTGATTTTCCAACAATGTGTCGATGAACTCAAGAAGCAAGCATGGGGACAGTTGTCCTGGGGGGATGTTACGAGGCTCCTTTACTCCTTAACCATCCGCTCAGTGTCCGAGGTTACGCTCTCTCTAAGATGGGCCCGGGCGCGGCTCGGTTGAACGGCTCGGTCCAGCGGCTCTGGCTCCAAGGGCTCTGCCAGGCCTGGGAGGGAGGGCACCCTCGACGCTGCAACGCTCCTTTGCTGCTTTTTCGTTCCCTCTAGCTTGAAAAAGGTGCTTATTTTTGTTTTCTTTCCTCTCCCTGGCCTCCCTACCTTCCTTCCCTTCTCTCCGGCCCGGCGAGCCTGCGGGTGGCCCCGGCTGGTCCGAGCGCCGAGGAAGGCCAGGCCGGTGAGCGAGGGGACGCCGAGATCCACCAGCAGCTCCCCTGCTGCAAAGAGGCGGACCGGCACCAGAGAAGCAACAGGTTTTCCCATTCTGTTCTCCAGTTTCACCTGTTGTCGAGGAGAAGGACCGGCGCCGGAGAATCGCTGCAGGCTGCTGTGTGTACTCCCCTTCCCCTTCCCAGAGACCGGGGGGACCAGTTGGCAGCCCGTGTATTCCCCTTCTCCAGGCATTTATTGTATTTTTGGGTTTTTCTGTTCTTCGGTGGGTGGGTGTGTAGGTACAGGATAAGTTTCTGGGGTTAACCCCTAACTGTTTTGTTCCTTGTGGGCACCCCCCCCCCCCCCCCCCCCCACTTTTTTTTTTTTTTTTTTTTTTTTTTTTTNCCTTTTCTTTTTTTTTTCCCGTTTTGTTCTGTGTTAATAAACAGTTCGGTTTTCTTTTTCCACTTTCACCTGCTGTTATCAATTTGTTTCATTGGCAGAGGAAAAGGGGAGGCCCTTCCCCTTTGGAGGAGGTGCTCCTTCCGGAGCGTTTCCTCCTAGAATTGTGTCTCCAAAACCGAGACAACAGTGAATAGGGCTGAAAAAATAGTGTAAGAACTTATAAGAAATTGTCAAGGAATGTACATTTTAAAAAAGAGGCTGGCAATGGCTGTGTGATGTATGACTGGAAAGCAAAAAGAAGTGTTGGGATTATATTATAGATGCATTAGAGGAAATGGTCATTGCAGAACGTTTAGAGGGATGTGGTTATTAAAGGAAGAAGTGTAGACAACTTGCTTTGATTATACTGGACTTCATGGACAAATTATTCTAGATGAGATCTTCTGCGGGAGAAGAGTATGAAGGAGATCTTAATTCTAAAAGCTCTGGAGCACAGACATAAATTCTAAGTAATTAGTCTAGGCATAGCAGACAAAAATGCATATAAATAAATAAAGAAGTAAACATGGAAAAGGGGGAGTCCTGGTGTAATGTTTGATAATGAGGAAATAGAGCTGCCAGTGCGGTTGCTGACAGAGCAGTTAGAGAAATGAGCAGTGAAGAACAATCATGGGGGCCCGGGAGAAGCTGGCTGCCAAGAAGAAGGGAAATGACTAAATGCATTAAGGACAACAGGAAGATCAAATAGGCTTTGAGCCAGGCCAGAAAAAGAAATTCAGAGGCAAGTTACCATGGCTCATGCTGGATCAAATGGTTATTATGCAGTGAAAGCACCAACTGAGATGTCATAAGGACTCTAAGATTTAGAAGAAAAAACAGAGATAAAACAGATCTCATGAAACTTCTCATACAAGAGAACAGACCTTCATCAAAGCTCAGTGGCTTTTGATAATTGCCTTTGATAATTGTTTGCAAATTTGCTTCTCCTGACCTGTGCTGTACTGATTTGGTGTACAGGGTTTCTCTGTTCCAGCAGTTTCTCATCACAATGTGAAAGGTTCATCTCATTCCATGATGGTAGCTTTTTATGCCTGTAGCAATTCCCTCTGGTTACTAATGGATCATTTACACATCTGAGAATGTTGTTAAGAAGCTCCTGAGGTGGAAAGGGATTCCAGCTGTAGCAGCTACCTACTGCTCTTATTTCTTATGGCAGGCTCCTGAGACTTGCACAACTGCCTATTAGCAAGTTGATGATGGATGGAACAGCTGTAAATTTACAAATAATGATAAGCTTGAGACTCCTAAATTAGTTAGAAAACAGCAATTTTCAAATTTTAAACCAGGCCTTGAACCAGGATCTTTTTACAGGATAATGCCACCAACAAGACAATAGGTCAGTGCTTAGAAGCTACAAGCATTTATCTTCCTTTCAGATGTTCTCCATTGTTTTTGAAAATAGATAATCAAAATCTTGGGCCAATTTACCACAGTAGTTCAAGTAAGGGCTTTAATTTTTTAACTGATCTGCTGGATCATAATCAGAAATCTAAATGTTCCTTTCCACTTCATCTCTATTCTTCTGCAAATTCACCTAAATTCATTTGTTCCAGGAAGTAAATGGAAGGTAAATAATTAATATATTAAGGAGGCAAAACAAGAATAGTCACTCAAGGACGGTGAGAAAGAAGAAACAACAGAATAAGGAGGAAGGAAGAATAATAAAGCTGATTCAGCAGATGGAAAAGAGAGAGCACCATACCCCCGCTGATTTTGTGAATCTCTTGAAGACACAATAACATCAAGAGAACACTCTGGGAAGGTGAAAAGGAGAGAATGAAGAAGATGCTAACTTGATCCACAGAAATCTTGTTTTCCTTGTTGCCTTTGACAGAAAGCCAGAAATATATCTGAAAAGCCAGAGATTCCTACTGAAGGAAAAATTAACAACTTTTCTGGAAAGAGAAAACTCTTGTACCAATCATACTTGCACGATTGAGTGGAACAGAATGAAAAGTGACTTTTTTTTCCCTGTTGTTTCATCTGCTAGTCCTTTCAACTCAAGGAATGATTGGTGGGCTTGACCTCACCTAAATTTAGAAGTCTTTAGAAGTCTTTAGAAGTCTTTACAATCTGAGCTAATTTTTAGCACATGTAGATTTAGGTGTTTCTGGCATTCATTCACTACCAGGAAAGTAATCTGCATCCATAATATTAGGACCGCAGAGAACTCTGGGCAGAAAGAAAAGACACCGGAAGGTCTTGGAGGACAATTCTTTTCACAAACAAAACTGTATCTTTTCTGTTTGAGCTTTTGTCTTAGTTTTGATGTATCTCGGCTTGGTCTACATTTAATAACAAATTATGTAGAAGATGTCTCCTTGGCCTAACAGATTTCAAATAACTCTTTCTTTTGGACTTGAAAATCCTTGAAATTATTTACTGTAGTGGCAGCTCAATCTAAGAATATCGATGCTGTATGTAGTTCATGCCAGGGAACACAAACAAAAAAATTGAATTTTAAAATGCGCACAAAGAAAGAACACAGGGGAGAGCAATATAAATTTAGTGGTTCTATTTTCATCTTCAACAAGCATTGGTGCTAATTGTTAATTGTTCTGAAGAGGCACATGATTATTGAAGGAGTACATGGAGTACTTGTTTCACTTAATACTCAGGTTATTGGTTTTTTTTATAGAACTACAGTTAATGTTTCATCTGCTGGTCCTTTTATCTCAAGGACTGATTGGTGGATTTGACCTCACACAGAACATGACAGAAGGACTAAATAGTATTAGTAGGCACTTTTAGTTAATGTCCAGAGTCTGATATGTGGAATTCAGTGGTGTTATTATGTGAAAATATGCTTGCAGCATATGGAAAGTCGGACTCAACAAGAGCAAAGCCAGGTAGTGAGATCTGAGATTTGTTTAGGACTGTATAATATTGGCAGCAGATACATCAGCAGAAAAAGAAGTTCAACCCTTCTGTCCCCAAGACTTTAGTGCCGGACTTGTCTATCCCAGTTATTCACATGATTCAAAGTGAATTTTTATGGAACTGCTCACATGCTTAAACATTAGGCCAAAGTTAGGCCTCTCATTAATTTCTTTTCTCTTCTGTTCACCAATTGTGGGTAAAACTTTTCTAAATACAATTCAGTTACAATAATCTCATAGTGTGCATGGAAAAGGAAAGGAAAATGCCACCAAGGGAAATTAGAACAGCAAGACACTTCTTTTCCTTTGGTACTTTTTCCTGTTAAGACAGTACTTTAATTGATGTTTTGTTGTACCACTTTATTGCTTTGTTTAGATCCGCTCTGCAGTACTTTCCAAATTTAAAAGTGAAATGTGTGACCCTTTTTTTTTGTTCACTTAAAAAAAAAAAAGTGACCGAACATTCTCATCTGACATCAGCTGTGTGCCTTACAGAGATGATTCATGAGATACCAAGTCATGGGGAAAATTAGAGGTTAAAAGGGCACCCTGAATCCTGTTACTTTTATTTCTCTCTTGATTTGGGATTTTTGAAATGGGTGACCTTTTACTGGTTCTCTATCTGCTTTTATGATTTCTGCTAGTCTTTGTGTTCTCACAATAATATAGTGGCACAATCACTGAAAAGGGAAAAATAATCAGAAAGCAAAATACCACTTCAGTTTCACTCAGATATATCACAAGCCTGACTTTCCTGGAAGAATAAAGACTGATGCCAAACTCAAGCAACATCACATATGAACAAAGCACAACCAGCTGATGTGATGCTTTTCACAGCTGTTGTAACTGAGGCTGTTTTCAGATGAAACCATGGAGTATACAGATGTGTTTAAATTAATATCTTGCCAAAGGAGAATTTTTTGGTTGAGAAAAAATATTTAGAATGGAAATTTACTGACGGGCTAGAATACAATGTCTGATTAGAATAGCTGACCCTCAAAGCAAATCTAAACTACTATGCTGTTAAGAATATCTGTCCAATAGCTCTATTAATTAATATTGTTCAACTCTAGACATCTTTTTAACCCTACTGCACAAAAAAAAGGGCTTATTTCCTTACATATAGTGAAACTGTGCTCTTAAAAGTGTGAGGCACCATTATTTCTCCATAATTTCAACTCTGAATATAGTCCTAGAATTGACTTTTTTTTAACAGACATAAACAAATTAATTTGCATAGTCTACCAAAAGCAAGAATGTGTATTTTTAGTGCCATTTTAAGCTTAGTTCAAGTATTGTTTTCTTTACTGATCAGTTGGTTTTGTTAGTGTTAATGTGATGCTGTAAAAACATGAATTAAAACTCCAATATTGAAATCAGAAATCAAAGGAAAAAAAATGAATCTTTACACTCAAAGATTCTTGACATGGTGAATTATTTTATTTTATTTTTAATAATGCAATTACAAATACGATTAATGACATCTGTAGTGATCTCAGGAGAATATCTGCCTATGTTTTTACAAATATGAGAATAAGATGTCAGTGAAATACTGTCCACAGTCTATCTCCATAATAACCATTTTCCAACTCCAATCCCCTCCAAATATGGATTAAAATGAAAATTTTATTTCTTCTACTCTTGCACAATGTTGATATAAATATTAATGCCATTTTTTTATCCATTTGTGAATGTTATTATTCCTCAAAATCATCACATTGATGAGTCACATGTTAAGATCCAACACATGATCATATATATATATATATATTTCTGAAGCAGGCATGTTTGAATGGCCCATGATCTGCTTGATAATGCCTTATTGCACAAAAAATTTACCTTTATTAAATATGCCACAGTATAATGGAAGCCAGAATTTGGTCCAGTTGTTCAAATTTTGGGATGAAGCTGTTAAAAAAATTCAACCATAACAATATGTCTCTTTTGGGACGTGAACTGCTGACACGTTTTTTGTTTGGCCAATCAATGTGATAACTGAGTTGCAAAACCCTTTCTGGTAATGTGAAAGTAGTCACAAATATGTCATCTTCTCATAACTTTATGGAAAACCAGTAGAGCATTCCTGTCTGTCTTCAACAAAACTAATTAGCAGGCTAATGAGGGTAGCAGATTGCACATTTTCCTTTGGGTTTTCAAGGGAGTTGAAGGAAAAGTCAGCATTATTTGAACATTGCTACCTGATTTCCTTTTTCTCCTTTGAAAATTCCATAATAAAACATAGAGATACAGACAGACACAGCAATCAGGATATAGATCATAATGTAATTAAATATAAGGGTTTTTTTAACAGATACCTTCCAAGCCCATGTTTTTACTTGCTTTTAAATATTCCTCTTCTATAACAAAATATTTTTGCCTTTAATGCTGCTGCTATTTATGCATAGTACTTTGTTATTTTTGTATTTTTCTATTCTTATCCTTATTTCATTTTCATCCAGTGTTTGCAGTGATATGGGGGATTTGTTGTAGAAGCTTTGGTCTTTCTAACACCAATGTATCAGAGTGTGTAACGTGGCTGGGTCCAATTTTGTTGACTTTGCATTTGCAGACATGTTTAATGGTCCTACATAGCAGTTCTCTTAAGCACAAGAACATGCTGTAGCTGCATGCATTTGACTGGACATATTAGGATCTTGTCATCTTTTCAGATTATACACAAGGTCTACATCTTCCTGTAGTACACACTGGAAAACATTTTTCAATATTCATTGTTGCTAGTTCTTGTTGGGTTGTCCTTCATCTAAAATATTACTTCCCCCTCCCC
>VZTG01003814.1:895896-914126 GCA_013397845.1 Melanocharis versteri
AAAAAAAAAAAAAATCTACCTTTGCAGGGAAAAATAAGTTAGAACTTACTTTTGCATATTCCAGTTGTATGAAACAGATAAGAAAGAATTTTAAGATAAAGACATTTCAAACTGGTTTTTATTCATTTTGTTGTGTAAAAATGTACATTGCCCAGTAAAAAGTTTTAGTAGTGTCTTCACAGGGTCCTCATAGTTCTTGTATTCCTGAAATATAAATCTTAGTGATGAATGAATTTAGAGCTAATAGTATGATTTGCTTCCTTTGCTTAAAATTTTGCTGAAAAAACACTGGTTTATTATCTCCCAGATTAATTTCGTTCTGTGCAAATATATTTAGGACTATGTGAAATGAACTGAAGACAGAATAAAGTCCTAAAAAATTTAATTAAAAAAAATACAAAAAGAAAAAAAGAACATCAGTCCTAAGAGTGCTCATCAGGCAATTTTCAAATCATGTATCTGGTTTTGTCTGGAACAAGACTGTACATTGCAGTACAGTGTCTACTAATTCCATGTCATGTTGAAACATTTAAACCTCAGCTATTTCTTGGTCTGACCTTTTTATAAAAAATACAAAAGATGTGGAAATTCTTAACATGGGATAAAAAGTATATGTATATGCATTTTCATTCTAGTCAATAAAATCTTGCCTTTTGGAACTCAGAACACTTATGGTTTAAAAGATGAGAAATTACATCCAAGACAATGTTCCATTAAGATAAGATGAGCAGCAAACATCATAACTGAAATAATTTTGAAACTAACTACTTTCTTCAGTGTGTTTCAGAACAGAAAAGAGACATCAGCTTAGGCATATTTTTATTTGCTTTTCCAGAACAATACTTCTGGTCTACTTAAAATAATACATGAGAAGAACCACTCACCAAGTCAGGCCATCCACAACATGTGTATTTTTTTCGCCTAGAAGTATTCTGTATCTGAAAAGCCAGCAATTTATCTCATTTTATTTGCCAGAAACACCCTTTCATTGTGTTTGGGGTGTAGAATAGGAGTGGAGTAATGATTGGGTAGGAAAATTAGTAGTTCCATCTACTAAGGTGCTGGAGATACGAGTATAAGCTTTGCTCTGGACTTGCACTTACATCTCAGCTGTATAAGAGAAGGAATCAGAAGTGATGCTAGCCACATCAATCCTGGTTTTCCCATGGATCTCGTGCTCTATACCTATCCTGGTCATCATATACCTATCCCAGTATATGGCCTGTGTCTTCTTTCATGTAGCAAAAAGAAAGGAGCTGGATTTTAAGTCAAGTATGTAACAACCTCATGGGTGTTTCCAATTTCTTTGTAGATATTTGATACAGTGCAAAAAACCAAAGAGCAACATTGGCTACTTCTTGGTTTCCCAAATACTCCATACTTCCAGCGGAAGCAAAACATACTAGAATAGCCCTTGAACTCTTCTGCTCCCAGTGATATGGAGATATGCCAAATTTCTTCATTTAAATCCATCCCAGTAAGAAGTCAGCTGCACTGTGAACTTTCTTTCTCTTTTGTTCCTTCTTAAAAAATTCTCCCTTTTTCTCATCTGCCACACCCTATGTTTACAGCGAAGGAGGAAACATGAGAAAAAACTCATAACACCTGCTGGAGACAGCAAAGCAAAGATAATTATATACCTTTTGTGGAATACCTTCAAAAATTCATAGTGTCTAAGCATTTTTCATTTCCAATTGCATGTGATCTTATAGGTGATAATGATTGATGGCAATGTGGTAAGCATGTGAGTTCAGGAAGGAAAAAACCAAACAGGTTGTGACGAGGAAATTGTTTAAACAATATGAAACTGCCAAATTTAAGTGTGCCCTTTAAACAAATCGATCCTCTCTATCTCTCTTTTGCAAGTGCTGTAAATATGTCACTTCTGTTTTCTGTAGTTTCAGACTCTTCTTATCTCTTAATAGAGTCTGATGGAAATATCCCACTAGCTCTTTCCCCTTTTTTCAACATGTCCAATATAGCAGGGTTACAAAAACCAGGGCAACACTGAAAAATTGCTATTTGCATGACCATATCTTTTGCCAATTTTCACTTCTGCTCTCAATTTATTCCACACAGCTGATTTTAATAGCAATAACAAAGTTTCTGATATGCACAGTATGTTTTTTTGAACTTCATTTTAAAGAATAGGCTAAAAATTTCCAAAGGCAGCTTTTAATTCCTGGTGTAGTGATGATTTAAGCATCCAAATTAAGACAAGTGAGAGCCTATTTTAGAAGTGCTGAGCATCAGCAAGTCTGAGTTCTAGAGTATTAAAACTCAGCACAGCCAAATGATCAAGCAGGCACATACAAGCCCTCCAAATCAGAGACTGCTTTTGGAAAATTTAGCCTTGTTTCTTAAGGGTGAAATCTCAGCCTTTCAAAGTCAATTACAAATCTCCCAATGACTTCAATAGGCTAGGATTTCACCCTTTATATTTTATAGGAAAAAACAAGCAACATCATACAGAAGTTTCTCTTTTATGATTTTCTTGATGTTTGCTCAACCCTGGCTTCCCTTTAGGTAGGAAAAATCATGGTTTTAATTTAAACTCCATAAAAACAAATAAACAGTAGCTTAATTACAAGGGTGGATGGGATGTTTCACAATGCTTAAACTAATGTAGTAAAACACCAAGTGTTTGAAAAAACATTTTTAAAACTCAGAGAACTTTAAACTGTAGTGTGTCTTGTCCTCCCTATTCCCAACAATGCTGGAGTTGCTAATTTTACAGCACAAATGGGAAACTGATGACAATTCCTAGTAAAGTAGGTTCCATTTATTTGGACTCATGCCAAGAGCAGTACTGTAGAATAACATTTTAAACTGCTTTATCTGTAGTAGGTGCTTCAGTATGTACCTCTAAGATACACACTGTTTCTGCTCCAGCTCTATGATATTGATCTCTTCCCATTTCCTTAGGTGTGATGATCTCATGTTCATAACGGTCTTACGTTTCTATAAACATAAGACATTTCTGTACCTATACCAGTAATTGATAAAATACTTTTACTGGTTGCCATCCCTAAAGATGAAATCCTTATTGATGATTCAACAGGGAGAGTATTACAATATAAAAACTGAAACACAAAGAGTATATATATTTTTTTTTAACACATAGACATTCTGTTGGTCCTTGAATTGCTCTGATCAGGTGAAAATGGACAAGTAAACCTTAGGTCCTAAAAAATCACACTAGTAAGATTCAAAGATTCTTCTTCTCTATATTTGTGACACATTAAAAAATGTTACGGTCTGTCAGTTCGAAGACTGAATGAATTATTTATCTAATCCAGTCCTTCCACTTGTCCGTTTCTCCATGTGCTCAAAAAACAAGGATTAGCCATGACAACATAGAAAATACAGCTCTTTGTTTTGAATATGTACATGTCCCATCTATGCTGACTTGTTTTCCATAGGAAGATTAGATACAGAAAGGTTTTATCTGATGACTCCCTGACCACTCCCTTTAGGGACTGGAGCAGAACCAAGAACGTTGTTGGTCCACATATGGAGGGTCTTTGCATGGAAGAAGGTTTTGAGAAATACTACATCTCTTCT
This sequence comes from Melanocharis versteri, assembly GCA_013397845.1. Lineage (NCBI taxonomy): Eukaryota > Metazoa > Chordata > Aves > Passeriformes > Melanocharitidae > Melanocharis > Melanocharis versteri. The sequence goes on from VZTG01003814.1 coordinate 899,461, forward strand.
TTGGGGGAGTAGGATGAGGATAAATATTTTCTTTGAAACTTATGATGCTCCTCTTCTGTTTAGAGGTCAGAGATTTGAGGACAGATTTCCTTTCCACCTGCAGGAGGTGGTGTCAGCAGTGCTCATATTACCTTTATTTAATATCACTTGGTGCATCAGCACTAGTGGCCAGAAAGTCAAGAGGCCTTATTTCCTACTCAGATTTGTTCTTTGAGCCTGCTTAGAGTACAGCTAGCTTTTATGGGAAATAAGCTCAAGGAAAGAAAACTTGTCCTCCCCTATTTCAGTGGTTGGTTGTTTTCAAATGGATTGGTGAAGCTGTTTGTGGCTGGAGGGTCTCATTTGTGGAGGCACCAGAAGACAGACAACCTTTGATCATCATGCCCAAAGGACAACACTGGATTCCATTTTAGAGCACAAGAGTAATTATAGAAAGTTTTCCTCCAACAGCCAGCAAAGGTAAAATAACAAGAGAATGGAAAAGTCTCTTTCTTTGCTGTGTGCCTAGAGGTCATATTTTCATCTGAGCTCCCCAAAGTCACAAACTTTTCTCTTGCAAATTATACTCATTGCCATTCAATATCGATGCTAAAAGACTACTTTTAACTGAGTTTTTAACCAACCAAAATACTACTGGTTGTTTCTATAAATAAAGGAGAGCATTGACCCAGTGTATTTTATCTGGATCTGCTTTTGCACACTGTAAGCTTGTTCGCAGGATTTTAAAAGTCTCTTAATAGAGAGTGTATCCTTACCTACCCACCTATCAATTCTGTGTTTATAATGTTCTTGGAAAACGTGCTCAGAAAATAATGTGGTTCACTAGACCACTTTACCTTTTGCCTGGCAATACTCCTGAGGCATCTGTTCTCAGATCAAGGGAACATTGAAAGGCCTTAAATCTGATCTCTCAGACAGCTGTGCTAATTTAACTAAAGGGGCTACAAGAGAGGATGGAGAGAAATCTATAAAATATTTGGCTGACATTTGAAAAAAGAGATAGGATGTTTTCTTGTTAACCTTTAGAGCAGCCCATTACATAAATTGTGACAATGTTCTCAGATTAAATGAGACTGTATTCTGTCTTAGCTCTAAATTTATCACTTCAGCAAATGAATTCTACTGTAAATTCTGGCAATATATCTTTTAAAGAATGCTGTTTATCTCACTGGGGAAGCAGAGTGCTGATAAATAAGAAGCACAGCCTTTTGGAGGAAACATGGTAAAGACGGATTGAGAAGAAGATTCAATAGCATTGCTTTCCTGCTTCAGTGTAGGAATGTTCCGTGTTATATGTCTGATTAAATTACAGGTTTCTCATAGCATTTCTGTAAGTTCTGAGATGATAAGCAAAAAGATCTATGAAATATTTCCTTCTCATAACATTTGATTATGTGAATTCTAATTACATATGAAAAGTATTTGTGTAGAATTCAATAATGAATGGTTGTTCAGCAGCAGCTTCAGCTCCTACTTAGGTTTCTTTTAGCTCTAAATGAGTAATTTTCACCAATTTATGTCTATAAGAGCAGGCTGAGAACTGATATTTTAAATAATTTAATTCTAAACTCTCCTAAAATTAAAACAACTTTAATGGAATTTTTTGAGTTCCCCGAAGACTAAACCCTGCAATAGTTTCTAAGTGATTAAAATTTCCTTGTGTTCATTCAAAACCTGAGTAATACAAGAAGCTGAAATATAGAGAACATATGGAATTCTAAAAGGTCCACGTGCATCTTTAGGGAGAGAGTAGAAAAAAGTTGGGAAAATTATTTTAGATTAAAATATGAAAATATGATATGAGTATGAAATTTTATCAGAGGCTGTTTATAAAAACTTCTTTCCAGAAATTATTTATTCAATTTCTTTAAAAATTTATTTTAAAAGATGAATATATTAGCTATTAATAAACAAAAGGTAAAGAACATGAACCTTCATTCCACTGGGATGAATTATGAATTTTTGAAACCTAAAAATCCCCACTTTCGATATTAGTACCTAAACTGCACTGTGGAAGCAGTAAGGAATTTCTAAATGTCAAGGGGTTACACACGTTGAAGTATTCAGAACACTGATTATTCAAAGGGTAAATAGTCAGAATTGCTGTAAGTTCTGCAAGTTTCAAACTATAATTGCATTACTCATGAAAGTAACGCCTACTTGCCTAAATAAAGCAAAGATTGTTCCTTATAAGGAAAAAATTATTTTCAGTAAGGTTTTATGTTCTGAGGGAACTGAACAGAGCTGACCAGAAAGCAGAAGTATATAATCCTACCAGTCCCAGACACTAATTTTGTTGAAGGTTGCAGTGTTTCTTTATTTTATCTTTATTTATCTTTATTTAGAAAGTTTGTTGGGTGATGGTGACTAATAGCTGAACATCTGGATGCAGTGACCTTTAAAAGCCTTTAGTCATTACTGTGCCCAATTAAACTCAATATCAACAGAAGTGCTTGCATTTTGACTGGACTAGTATAAATCACTTTGCAAATACATTGTGCAAACAGGGGGAAGTATTACCATCTTGGGCTCATTCCCTTCTAAATGACTTCAGCAGGATGGGTCAGGAGCTGAGGATTTGTTTTGGTTTTTGTTTCCAAAGTACAAACTTTGACAATTAAGAAAATTAATTAATGAAGTTAGCTGGACCAAATAGCTCAAAAACTTCATTGAGGAACACAACTGGAATTTATCTAAGTCAAACATACAAAAATTATCTGGGATTCACATCTCATACAGAGAGAAAATAACTTTTAAGAAAGCTTTTTAAAGGCCTAAGTGGATAAACAGCCATCTCATAAAAAGGATATTAGAAGTAAACAGGGAGTCAATCTGGAATGGGAAAAGGAGCGATCATTAAGGGAGGCTTTAGTTTAAAGGTCAAAAAGGGCAAGAACAAAGCGACAATTTTGAAAAGCCAAGCTGAGTTTGCATTTATAAAGGAAAATAAAACAGGTGAGCAGAAGGCTCTTCTAAAAATGTCTAAAATGTGGAAGTCTAACTCCTGTTCAGTGAGGGATCAAGATGAGAGACAACCTAACATGGCACCAGATCTCAACATTCATCCGAGCAACTGTTGGAACAAGGAGATGGATGGGCCAGGGATCAGCTGAGGCGCTCCCAGCCTCAGGCACCCCCTTGGAGACAAGAAAAGCTATGGCCAGGCTGGGACTTTGGCCGGCAGGAGGGGGTTAGATCCAGGCCAGCGAGGGTAACCAGGGTCAGTCCCTGTCCAGGATGTGTGGACAGGGCTGTGGTGAGGCCAGGCCGGGACATCAGCTCAGCAGGGCCCATGTTCAGGGTTGTAGCAGGGCTGGAGATGTGTCCTCTGGCCTCTCTGGGGCAGGGACTGATGGCGCCAGGGGCTGGAATGACGTCCTGCACTGTGGCGGGGGAGCGCCAGGGGCAGGGAGGGGCATTTGTTTCCAAACAGAGTTTCCCCAGTGTTAAGACTTAAGCAGTGTGGTCAGAAGCTTGGATTTCCCATGCTCCTTTAAAATCAATGGGAAAAAATCTCTATAAACAAAAGCTCAAACTCTATAGGATCTAATTAATGTCTGAAAATTCCTGTTGCTCCATCGACAGGTCTTTGGGCCATTTCTGTGTTCATGTGTTGTGAAGTGATGTGCTGAATTTGGGAGGGCTGGAAAACATCACTTCAGACCTTCAAGAAAACTGACTCAGAATGTAGCAAGAAATAATAAAGATTCTGTCAGGTTGAAGATTGTACTTTATGGTTATAAGCTGTACAAAATTTGTATTTAAAAGAAGAAAAATGAGATCTTGGGTGGCTGAGGAACAATTGTTTAACCTTTGTAATATGGAACACCTGGAGAAAGTGTAAATGAAGATTTCAAAATAAACAGAAAATGGCATAATCCACAATGAGTTTATCAAAGTTAATCATGGCATGCCAACAGGAAACTTTTGATGTCACTCTTTTCCAGACAGTGCACATATCCAAAGAGCATTGTGATATTGTGTCAGATAGGAAGCCATTAATTTTACTACAATAAAATTACAGATTTCTGAAAGTAAGATAACAATAGATTGTGGTGAAGGTAACTGGCAGGCTAGAGACAGTGTAATTCTTTGGAACTAATGTTGTTCAGTATTTCTAATTAGTGGATACAGAATAAAAAGTAGACAAGTTTCCATAGAGCTTTTCAATGGTTAGAATATGTTGTGTGTATCTAGACTGGGTGTCACTTTATAATTCATAACTTCCAAAAGTCCCCGTTCCTTAATTGTTTGCATTGGTGACCTACCTGGAGCACATCACAGCTCCTTCTAGTCCAGATATTTGAGTATCTGGCAGTAAAGAGGCTGCTGTGTGTCTGGATCTTGCCCTGTTTTTTTTTTTTACGAACTCTTAACACGAAGCAGGTTAAATATAAACATTGTCAATGTAAGAATGATGACTTAGAGCACTGAAGTGTTAGGAAAAAAATGAAATCCAACAGTACAATGTGCCCAGACTTACATGTGGATCTCAGAAAAATATCATATAGTTCAACAGTCGTACATACAGAAGCACAGAAAGATCAGGTACTTAAACATCGGCTTTACAAACATTGCTTGAAAAAACCCAATCCTTTTGTTCTGGTGAAGGACAGAACAAAATTGATGTTCTATTGCTGTTCTCTGGTAGTCCATCTCTATTAGCAACAGGAAGCTGGCAAAATAAAAACTGATTTGGAGTCATTGACCACAGCTTGGAAACTCTAAAGGAGCACTAATATTTAGAAGGATGCAAAGACTTTACAATAAATATAGCAGTCTTACAGGTTGTGTCTAAACTGAATTGTAGGTGTGAATGCAATGTGAATCAAAATCTCAGTTTCTGGTTATCCAGATTAGGGAGCAAGGCTGAACAACTGCTCTGATCTGATCCTATTTCCTGGATTTTCTCTTCAAAGAAGAGAAGCGAAGAAGGGAATATGATTTGTACCTGTCATGGAATGGATATTAATTGAACTGAAGAAGCAAATGTTTCATTATTTGCAAAGCAAATCTTAAAAGGCTGAAAGAAAGAAAAATATGATTAAGAAAGTCATAATAGGAAAAGAGAAAAGACATTGAACAAAATTCTCTCACAGCAAACAAAAATTACAAACACTTTTGAATTTAAGCCTCTAAAAATGTTATTGCATTGTAAAGTTAAAAGTCTTCAGATTTACATCTGGTTGAAGAGTGAAAGATAAAGGAATATATTCAAACAATTCATGAAGTAGAACTATAAGCAAAACCAAATAGGCATCTAACTTGACTTTTAAATATTCTTGGCAAATATGTACATGAATATTAAACATAATTTCTTTTGTGCTCTTACCTTATATTTTTTATAAAAGGTACAAAAAAGGAAAATGAACTTCAGTGATTACTGACCTAACTATATAAGTATTCACAGTCATTTTCTCAGATATTGCCTTGCTCAAACTAGAACTGGAAAACCTTCCAGCTGACCCTTTGTCTTCAGTCTTTCTATTTTCTCCCTCCTTTAGTTTTTATGGATTTATTCCAAAGAAGATTTGGCAGTAAATATCCTATTTCTTTTTCCCCCAGTCTGTGACTTTTAAAATTCAGATATCTGCATCATATCTGTGGAAAAAAAGCATGTGCCACTCTTGAATTTTATAATGAAAGAGATGAACTCTCTAAGTGATCTTAAATTGATGAGAAAAATTGCACATCAAATATTGTCACAAGACAAAGTAAGAGAAACATACTAATCAGTGTAGTTGCTGTTTTCAAATCATGTTCCTGACAACCTGTTGCTATGTAAATCCAATCTCTGCAAAAGCTATCTCTCTGTATATGTTTATATAAGTTACATAAGGAAGGCATAGCATAAATCTGTGTTGTTGAGGACACTCAAGACCTAAGTCCTGAGACATGATATGCAACTCATTGGCTTGGATTCATGGTTTCAGATGTCTGGAAGGTGTCTCAGTGCAGAACTCAAAACCTCCCGCCTCAGCACTCCCCACAAATTAATACGATGCTGGGCATGTCCAGCCAGACCCTCCATGAGGCAGTGCTGTCGATGGTAAGAAATATGACATGACTGTTCCAAGGAAAGGAAGCACTCCTTAAGAGGTTTGAAAACATTGCTATAGACTCAGGAAGCAATTTAGGGTTTGCTACAAAAGCTGCAAGCGCTGAAACAGTGTGGACCTCAGTCACATAGGTACTCTAAATTGTTAAAGGTGGGATTTTTAACAGCCCCTGCAACTGTTCATAATAAAATCGGTTGGCAGGTTTTCCCCTAGATACTATGAGGCAGAAACAGATTAGTGCTGAGTGGCAGTGATAACACCACAAACCCAAAAGAAATCTTTCTGGAGTGGTCCTCTGTCTAAGATCAAGATTATCACAATTCCTGAAAATATGTGTGGTAATTTGCTGACTCCAAGGAACTGTTTTCCTATTTACTGCATGTTTCAGCCATGGCATGCTCTCAGATCCTGCGTGTCGAGTACTTGTTGCCTGCCTTGCAGGTTACTCTCAAAGAAAGAAAGAGCATGTCACAAGAGACTATGTATTATCAGTGGTGATGGGAGCAAATAAAAGCTGCAAGGTACTATGATGTATTTACCTTTGACTGCAAGATCCTCTGTTTGGATTTAACAAATTTGCTTCTCAGAAGTTTGCTCATCTGAGCAGCAGCTGCTTGCCATATGGATCAAAACTGCATTTGGCAAATGGAATCACTTCCTCATGCCCATCTGATTTTCATGTACAGTCATATATCAGAATGTTTAAGGGAGGAGTTTGCTGGTCTGCTGAGGGTGGTTCAGCTGAGAAGTGTTTATTTTGTATCCCAGTTTTCCTTTTTTTTCTTTTTCCCAAGAAGTTCTTCTCCTACATAAAACTTAAAACACAGCAAAACAAAAAGTCCTAAAAAGAAGTATGAGGAAAACAGACGGTAGTGGAAAAGCAGGGGAAAAATATCTTTTAATCTTAGTAAAATAAGACAAATACTCTGAGTGAAGTTCTGTCTCTAAGGAAGTAAGAAACACTGTATTTCTTGTATCTTCCAAATCTTGGATTACTATCAACAGATATGATAATTCAGCCAAAGAATATGAAGACGATGAGTGTTAGGTATAATATTAGTGCAGGAAGCATTAATAGTTTTAATACTTTAAAATGTTGTCAAGGAAATTACCAGTTTAATGAATTATGGTTTAAGTCTATGAAACAGGATTATGCAAATAGAAAGAAAAAAACCCGTCCCTTGTATGGGTTATAATCCTATGAGCACATAATTTCTTTTTAGTTATAGGCTTCTAGCAATGCTCGTGCAAATCTGTCACAGCAGATTTCATGCTTTTAATGAATGAACAGAGCCTCACAACACCTTCTGGTTGTTATGGGTTTGAATTGTTGGAACCAGTAACTAAAACGAATGAGATTAAGAAATTTATTCATGGACATAATGCATATCCAGATTTACATATTATGTTCACATGTTCCCATATGGATTCCTACACTAACAACACAAATCACAGAACATCGGAGAGATAATACATACATAAAAATTAGGTAATGTGTAATTGTGGATTTATGTATAACTTTGGGATGCCTTCCTCATGACCAGAACACTGGTTCATTGACCTCTTGAGTTCTTGACTCATGACTTATCTAATCAGAACCTTAGCTACACAGGAAATGACTTGTTATCGTCATAAGAATTATTTTTATTATTTTTACTTTTCTGTTGGTTTTTTTTGGTTGTTTTTTTTTTTTTTTTACAAATTCCTATTGATTCTGTATTGCATCACAAACATACAAACATGGAGTTTCCATGTGCTTCCTCTGGTTTCAGGATGGTTTTCTAATCCACTTCTGGTGCATTGAAGCCATATAATTTCTGTCCTTTACCTGCCTTTTGCTTCAGGGGATATATTTCCTTAATTCTCAGAAATTTTTCCTATCCATTTATTTATCTTCTTGCAATCAAAATCAATGAGCAAATTTCAGCTAAAAAGACTTAAGTTGAAGACACTCAGAAAGGTGGGCATTTGACTAAGAGGAAGAAAATACTTCCCAAATACTTTGAGCGCGATCTGAAAGTTGCCCTAAATTTTATTCTCTCCAGGCTGATTGATTGTGACACCAAATGCTTATTTACTTCTAACAACACTACAATGAAACCTTAGGGATTACCTCAGATTTAAATGCCCAAACCCTGGACATCTAGCATTAGCTGAAATGAATACAACCCACAATTAATGACTAGGTACAAGTGAGAGGCCCACATAAACATTTCCATTGGAAAAATACCCTTTAGTAGGGATCCATTATGTATTTTATTGTTTGTTTGTGACCACTCAACGTGTGTATGCCATGGGGAAATTGTGTGTGTGCTGTTCCCAGCCCATGGCTGAACCCAGCAGAGCAGCTGCTGCTGTGGGATGTGACAGGTACCTGCAGGCAGCTCAGGGACAAGCAGGAGTGTTCTCAGGAGGAGATGTGCACCCAGGAAGCTGGGCTTCCTTTGGTAAGGTTGGAGGACTACAAGGCAGAAATATGTAGGAAATGTGGGGTATAACATGGCATAAATACAATGTGACAGGCAGTAATACATATTTTCCCATCTATGTAAGAGACAATCATAGGTGTAATGATTTTCCTCTCTTCTAGTAGTATTTTTTTAGGCTTCCTGGACTCTATAATATATCTGAAAGTTTTCTTATGTTTCTTATTTTCACTTCTGTTTCCCTGGTGTATATATAAAAGTGTCTTTTAAAATGGATTTGTGGGTAGGCAACCTTCCATTCCAAACACAGATGGTACATCTGCATTTATTATTTAGACATGCTAAGTGGAACACTTTTTTACAGCCTATTGTAACTACACTTTTTTTCTCACTGATTTAATCCATTTGGTGGATTAAGTGACTCTTTTATTTAAAACAGAATATTTGTTCTCTATTACCTGTTTAATAAAATGAATAAGCAAACAGCTTTACCCCTTTGCTGCAGTTGCTGTTCTTGCTTGACTGCAGAGATTTTTACCTACTTAGAAGGTTGTGTTATTGTCTTGATACTCATCAAGTATGTGATCAGTCTTGGCTTAAACAACGTGATGCATCACTGAAAAATTATTTCCTTCCTGTTGCAGTGATGTCATATTTGATTGAATACTTGTTTCACCATGAGTGCTACTTCACTGGAAGTTTTGCTGGCCAGACGACCTATGATTTTCAGTTTGAATGTGCATTTTTCCATCCTGACATTCTCTTCTTTGAATTTCATCACAAAAGCTAGCTGTTCATTCAGACTTGATTTTACAGGCAGATATTTATATTTTATATATATATATATATTTTTTTTTTTTTTGTGAGTGTTTTGACTCAGGATAAAACTCTATGAGTTTTTTATCAATTGTTTGTAAGTTATTTTGGAGTCAACGTCCTTTGGAGTACATCCTCTATTTTTATAAAAAAATCCCATATACCTAGAGTCAAGAAAGTTCTTTTGAAAAAGTGTCTAAAAACATGAGTAGTCCCATAGATATGAATGGGAGATAACCAAGGATAACCAAATTTGTGAGCATATTTGGTTATCTCTTTAAAAAAGGGTCACACCAAACGGGAGCTAGGTGATGTTATTCAGATGTGGTCTTTGTGAGCAGTAGAAAAGCTGAGCCCTGCTGTTAAGCTCCATCTCTGAACAGGCTGCTGTTTACAGTGCTGGTACTTTACCTGTAGTAGGTGGATACACTGGTGTGATAGAACATTTCAGGCTCTTAGTACTTTTCTACCTCCTTAAAAAATTTCTTTGAAAATCTACCACAGAGAAATATCTTTGGTTGAGCTGTAACTGCATTTCAGCAGTTGTTCTGTCATGAGCAGAGTCAGGAAAGATGACCATGGACGTGATGGCAGGCAGCATATCTCATATGCCACCTAAAATCCCTGCTCTCTGGGATTGTAGCCACTAAATTTTGCCCTCAGAGTCATGATTCTTTGTTAATTTTTCTTCTTGTAAACTCCTCTTCTAGTGTTTGTTTCATAGGCCCAAATTTAATTCATAAATCTTAGCCCACATAACTGTGTTTCTAAATTGACAATACACAGGAAAACTGTGGGGTTTTAATAAGACTTTTAAAAGAGACAAAGTGAAAAGAGAGAAGGAAAGAAAAGCAGAAAGGTAAGGAGAAAGNCCATCCTGACATTCTCTTCTTTGCATTTCATCACAAAAGCTAGCTGTTCATTCAGACTTGATTTTACAAGGCAGATANTTACCTGTAGTAGGTGGATACACTGGTGTGATAGAACATTTCAGGCTCTTAGTACTTTTCTACCTCCTTAAAAAATTTCTTTGAAAATCTACCGCAGAGAAATATCTTTGGTTGAGCTGTAACTGCATTTCAGCAGTTGTTCTGGCATCAGCAGAGTCAGGAAAGATGACCATGGATGTGATGGCAGGCAGCATATCTCATATGCCACCTAAAATCCCTGCTCTCTGGGATTGTAGCCACTAAATTTTGCCCTCAGAGTCATGATTCTTTGTTAATTTTTCTTCTTGTAAACTCCTCTTCTAGTGTTTGTTTCATAGACCCAAATTTAATTCATAAATCTTAGCCCACATAACTGTGTTTCTAAATTGACAATACACAGGAAAACTGTGGGGTTTTAATAAGACTTTTAAAAGAGACAAAGTGAAAAGAGAGAAGGAAAGAAAAGCAGAAAGGTAAGGAGAAAGTTAAAGGGAGATTGTGATGGAGAAAGACATAAAAGTAAAAAGGAGAGAAAGAAACAGTGAGAAAGATAGAGGAAGATGAAGAAGTGAAAGAGAACAGGAGAATTAATCAGAAAGAAAGAAAAAAAGAGAGAAGAGAAAGAAAAAGAAAGAAAAGGAAAGAAATTATTAGCTTCCATATCCACTGTCAGCTACTGTCAATGAGGCATATAAGTGGTTTACCACAGTAATTAGCACTCAAGGTTATTTAAAAATGTGATATACAGCATTCAACATGTTGGTTAACTGATGCCTCCTGTTAAAAATTGGGAAATTATTTCCAGATACAGAGACAGGTTTCTACACCAATTCTTTCAATAGGACCATATCAAACATTCTGGTCGTAAAATACAGATTAAATGTCAATAGTGTGCTTGCTATTTTAATCTTGGGAAACAAATACCAGATTTTCAATTTTTTTTTCCCTTGGAGCAGTTATAAGAAAAATAGTTTAAACATTGTTCATCTCAAGCTGAGTGACATACCCCTGTATTTCCTGTGGGTGCTCAATGCACATTATCAGTGGTTTATCTGAAGTGTTTCCATAGCTGAAGGACATGTGTATAAAATAATCTCTGGCAAAAATAAAGAGTATTGCCATTGCTCTTTAATATATGAATTGAAACCACATTGGTTTATCTACTGGGAATAAATGAAGAAATACATTGGAATGGCAAAAAAAAATTGCTAATCAGATATGTGGTATATAAATCGACATATTTTCTGTATTGATGGTTTTACTTCCTTATTAAAAATTGTTTATTTAAGGGTTTACATGAATTGTTTATTCAAGAGTTCACACAAAAAACAAGTAAAGGACAGCGGGGTTGTTAGGGTTTTGCTGGGTTTGGCTTTTTTTCTTCTTAAGAAAAAGGAATAATATTGCAACTCTGAATATTCATTTTTCCATAGTATATTAAAAAAAAGCTATTTTGTACCAGAAGAGAAAAGAAACTCACAAAACTGTATATTTGAAAATACCTTGCTCAGCTGATTTATCTAATATTTTTTGCTTAGCTGTTTACGTGGGAAACATCTCTGCACAGAGAGAGAAGAAGTCATAAATCACTGGGAACATAATTAATTTCATAGCACCAAAAGTTGGATGACCATCAAATGTTGGCAGGTTGGAAAACATTCTAAGGTAATATCACTGAAAACTTGTTTTTGTTTTGTACTTTTCCCTAGACAACCTTCATTGATTACTGTCAGATAAAATTTCTTGTCCATGTGGACTGTCCCTCAACCTAATCTGCAAATTCTTAAATTAAAACCCACTGTTACTGATCTGGGTATTTAAGAGATACAGCGAGTATTAGTCTACATATCACTACCATAAGAAAGACTTCAAAAAAACTTCCAGTAATAACACAAAGTCAGAAATAATGTGTTTTAGTTTAGGGTAGAGCACAGCTGCTACTCAGCAGAGAAAAAAACCTGACAACTTTTCCACGGTTTTTTCTATGCCACTATTGCAAATGCTTTTTTTTCCCCTTTATGTTTATATACATCAATCTGATTTTATTAATAAGAAAACCTTACTTAATAGTATGATAAAAAACATTGAAATAGGCCATCATACCAGCTTGCTTAGCAGTAGTGTTCCAAATTTAAAACCTTTTTAATTGATAAATTTAATTTTTAATATGAAGAATTAAAACTTCATCAAAGTTCAGCAAACTGAACAGACTGCTTTAGAATTGTAACTTTAGTCCATAGATATCCAAATCCTACTTCAGTCTTATTTTTGCTGCAGAAATTGGTAGCAAAATCCTCAGCAGAAGAATATGCTAAGGCAAGAATATACTCTGTCATTGCTTATTTTGCAGTGAAGCCTAATCATCCATGCTCGAATTTCACTTATAACAAAAAAGCTTGGCCAACAGTTTATCTCTACGAAATGTGGGGATTGGGTACTTTGTAAAAACAGATACCATAGTGTTGAGGTATAGAATACTAAAAATGGCCTGTAGAGGTGATTATGCTTTATTGGCATAGCAGATGCAGAGCAATCACACTGTTATCAGCATCATTTCACTACCACAACTGCAATACCTCTGGTAAGACCTTAGGGGAGAAGGCTGGGCTGCCATAAGGTTTTTCTTTAAGATATAAAGAAGTGACACAGCAGAGAAATTTACCAGTTTGCCCTAGCCTTCCTTTGAGAGTTCCTGTCCTGATTCTGCAGCCACATGTCCCTCTTCCCTACTTGACAATTTTCCAGTAGCTGCATCACAAAGCTCATATCCCAAACAAGAAGACTTTGATTCAAATAAAGTACCCAAAGCTTGTTCTTGAAAAGAAGTCAAGCTGAGATTTCTCCTTTGATAACATCTTTTCTGGTATCTTGGCAAGCTTTCTGTCTCTGGGGTTGCAAACCTTAAACCAGGAAAGATCAGTATTTTATGGCCATGAATCGTGAGTTCTTCTTTGTGTTTTTTTTTCTGAGCTTCCTCCTGTCTGAGAGACTGCTAGGAAACTGATGAATCTCTGTGAAGGTTTCTTTCTAAAATCTTTAACAGCACCCTAGGTAGAAATTCTCCTCTTTGATATGAAATCCTAGAGAATTTACTCTTGACAGCAAGTTCTGGAAGTCTTCAGTCTCTGGAATTCAGAGAGCTAAGGCTTTTGTCTCTGGATTTTTGAATTGCTGAAGTTATTCCATAGCATACAACCCACAGTCAAAGACCAGCTTAATTTTATTTTTTGGTACTCTAAACTTATTGAAAACACTTCCCCAAATTTATACCAGTTTGAAATACATTAATAGTATTTTTATAGCAATGCCTCATTTTTATTAAAACACTGTATGTTACCTTTTTTATTGTATCTGATCTCTCAGCATCAGTTTTGGTAGTGTTTTCTCAGCTTATCTGACAATGACTTTTTTTTACAGAAGTATCATATTGGAAGATAAAGAGCCTTTGCTTTTTGCCTCCATTTTATCTCCTGTAGGGGTAAAATGAAAACAATAGAGAACCTGTTGGAAACTTTTTCCAATTTAAAAGCACACATTTAAGTTGAACAAATCAATACATGGGCCGGCATTAACATCTCTGCATTGCTTTTGTCAGAATTTTCCTGGAATAATTGTGGTTTGTTTGGACTTTCTATTGCACATCTTTTTTTTTCTTTTCTTTTTTTTTATTTTTTTTTTTTTATTTCAAAGTAAAAACTATGTCCAAATTTGAAATCCATAAAAAGTTTATTATATTTTTAAAACAAAAGGAATTACTGAAAATAAAAAATGCTCTAGGAAATGAAAAAATCATTCTCCAGTTTGGGATCTAACATGTGAAAAGATCTTAGAAAAACTATCCTGAGTTTTATGGTTTAGCCAGTTAAATGGAAAAAAAAAAAATTCAGCCAGGGATGTTCAGTGGTTTTACTTAAGTACACTCTTGGTTTTCACTGACTTAAAAAAAATGCAGGAGGAGGGGTGAATTATTTGTACATATAAAAGAAAGCATTAATATACTGTCTAAATGGCATATATACACACCTTAGCTCAGGTACTATAATCATTGATATTCATTGATTTAAAAGACAGATAATTCTAAAGACAATGTGACTTGGAGAGCTTCTTAGTGGTTAAATATTTTAGGTAGATATTTTCAAGCTTTTCAACAATAAAGAAAAAGGTAAAAATACAAATGTAGATTTCCTTGATCATGGTCAAGCTTTGTACTTTACTTAAATATGTAAAGGCATAAAGATTTTCTGAACCAAAAAACACATCCTCAGAGAAATAACTTTAACTGTGGCATGGCATGTAAATTAAGGGCTTCTAGGGCTGTTGCTTCATATCAAACACATTCAGCTTCTGGGTTTTTTTCCAATGGCCAGTACCACAACTTAATTCTAGTAGACCGAGGTCACAGAGAGGTTTATTTTTTCTTACATTCTTGCAAAAAA
>VZTG01003814.1:925286-940847 GCA_013397845.1 Melanocharis versteri
TTTTTAATAGAAGGTCTTTCATATGATGGTAGATTTCTGATTTCCCACCCCCTTCCCCCAAGTTTTAAATCACATGAAATTCCTCTCTTACAATTTATTTTTCTTCCTAGTTCCTTGGGAAAATCCAGTTTACTTTAGCTTGCAGTGATGATTGTTTGCAAAATTAAATTAATAGCTAATCTCATTTTAGCATTCTGACCTGGTTATCAATTATAACACAAATAAGTCAATCTCTAATTAGTCCATCTGTTAACTGCTCAAGGTCAAATGACTAAATTTTGTTACAAACATGATGCAAAATATTAAACAGAGATCTAAAATGCCAGTTGATACTAAAGAAAGAGCCTATGTCTGTTTTATATATCTGAAATTATTGTTTCACTTTATATGGCCATTTTTCTTCACTGAAATATATTTTGAATCATCAGCTTCTCTGTGCTTCCTGCACAGCATGTGGAGAATTTTCCTCTTTTAAATTTTTCTCCCTGTGCCATGTTATTTTGTATTTCATTCTCCATTTGGAAGGACTGCAGTTAATTCCTGCAGTTCTCTGACAGCATCTGCTAGTCTAAGGAATTCAGGTATCTTCATTTTCTTGATTTATTTTCCCACAGATTTAGTTTATCTCTGACATCTGACAAACAAAGAGCAGTGATGCTGTTAGTATTCTTTTAAAACCTGGAGGTTATAAAAGGTCTTTTTTCCATTCATGTTATGAAGACCTGTATCCAACCTATTTTTCTAAGCAAATGTGATAACAGGAAAAAAACCAAATTCATTATCCCACACAGTTGAAAGTTTAGCTCAACAAAGCAAATAAATTGTAAAATGCTCAAGTTCTGAAAGTCTAAACAAACAGAAAAGGGAAATAAAATGCAATCACAAAGCACCAAGTTTTCATTAAGAATCTCCATTTAAACATAAACATTTAGTTTAAATGTTTTATCTTCCCATTTGGAAAACCTGGTGTTATGTTTTGATGGTTTTGTTCTGTATAATAAAGTGGGATGCAAAATTAGAAAGAAACGAAAGGAATAAGCTTTCTTACATTATCGGGAGACTTCAAGATGTGTTTCTTTAAGAAAGTACTAACTTTTTCATAGACTAGAGTGAAATTTGGAAACCCTGGAAGCTGACATGCTGAATGTATCATAACTGGTATTTAATAAAAGATTACTGTAACAAGTCCATAGAAGTAGAGATTTTTCTAGGGGAGGCAGCCAGCTCCAGTTGTGCTCTGTAAGACCATAACTTTGCAGCCCAAAATATACATCTACATTAGACAAAGCTGCAGGAGTGGAGGAAGGAGGAAGGGGTTGCCAATGAAGCAGATAAAGTCAGGTAATCGCTTTGTAAACTTTTTTATGTAGATAACACAAGTAATGTTTTGGTCTCATTATAAGGGACAGAGGTGATCTTTGGGCCCTATGACACCCCGTATGCTATTTTGATTATCAAAACTATGGTATTGTATTTGCTGTATTCGGTTTTTTATTACTAAATAGATAATGCAAACCCAAATACTTTTTGTGATCAGACTAAGACCTGAAGGTCTGAAATGTGACTTGCTGAGGTGTTTGAACTCTAAATAACCTGAAACCAGATTTTTTCCAATTTCTTGACTCTCATATAGCTCAGTATCAGATCAATTGTTTTCTTCAAGGTGTAAATTTTAATTTGAGATATGGAACATAATCAGGTAGTTTCAGAACTGTGGTGTGGTGGTTTGGGAGCCCAAGGCCCTTTTCTGGTGTGGGACACAAGGCCGGAAAAGAAAAAAAGAAGCTGTTTCACTGTCATTTTTCTATCAGCCCAGTGACTAGAGAATAACTTGAGAGAAAGAGAGATCAAAATGCGAACACACTTGCTGATTCAAACCTGTTTCTCTTGTTAATCAAGAAAGTGTCTTCCTATGATATTGCATACTGTGGCATCCATTGCTCTCAGTTCTCTGTGTTACTGGTTCTGTTTTGTATTAATATAATTAAAATTGAAGTTAAGCAGGTTCTAGAATACAGGCACTGCAACTTGCTGATGAGTTTTCTTACAAAAATGCTGCAGAATGACAATTTTCTTTTTCTCTCATTATTGAGATTATTTGACATGGACTGGAACTGCTCCAAGAAAAGGTTGTTGGAAATGTTTTCCTCCAGGTGCCCTATAGTTTGAGCAGTCTCAGTCAATGATTCTTGTCTGAGAAGATTGTACAAAAACCTCATTTGAAACTGTAGTAAGGGAACAGAAGGGTGAGTTCTTGTAGCTCCAAGGTAAATGTCTTTCTCTGTGAGGTACCTTTTTCCTTGAGTAAATATTTAAAGCCTTTTGTGAAAATGGGGAACTCCAGCAGCGAGACTCTGAAAATCCCAAATGAGATTATGGAGCACTTGTCCAGTGCTGCATCCTGGGACAAATGTGTCAGTTCCCATTTCCTTAGGCACTGACCGAGCTCTTCTCTTTTCTGTTCAACTTCATGTTAAGAAATAGAAAAAGGCACCACCCTCACCTTTTTGAGGATCTTTTAAAGTTGACTGAAGAAATATTTTTAGTTAGTGGTTATTTCTGTTGAAGAAAAAAATGTTGTTTCATATTTGACTGGATTCCTTTATGCTTGAATCAGCTGCTATTATTTTCAAATTTAAGTGGAATGTCAGACTTCCTTGGTAATGTGATATGAAACTACATGAAATATCAAAGGACATGGCCCACAAAACGAGCAGAAATCCCAACTAATCAAAGTTTAAAAAATTTAAATGAATGGCAATCACAAATTAGTTGCATTAGTTGCGTAGCATACTGCATACTAACCTTTAATGTGGGGCATGCCTAAGGCACTATTTGAGTTTACATTTTATTAATAAAGGCACCTAATTTGACACAAAAAGAATATTATTCTTATATATTTTCTTGTGAGAATTGCTAAAGTAGTGCTTTGCATTATTCTGATGTTTCTAACAGTCACACCACAGATGCACTTGGCCCCTTGCCTTTTGGATTATAGGCAAGACATAGAATGTTGTTGTTTGAAAGCTAAAGTAAACCAGGCTGTTATGAATTGCTAAATGCAAGATCAAACCCATAATCCTCTTTGGACAACTGCTAGGAAAAGAAAGACAAAAAAAAGCAGAACTCTGTACCATACTTTTCAGGCAGAACAGAATTTCTTGATTTTTTAAAATCATATTCTTGCATGCTCCTTGTGAGTTTAAGAAGCTTATCTAGATGGGAAATGTTAGTATCAAGAACCGAAAAAAAAAACTTTGATATTTCTGTACAGATTCTTACTGCCACTTGACATAAAAGTCTTGGCTGAGACAACATAAAACTAACAAGTATATCTTGGAAGATAATAGGTTGAGAAATACACCACAAAAGCTTTACAGAAGATTTGTTTTTCTGTGGTTGACTTAAGGGGCAAATGGAATCCTTTTTGCAGCACTTTGGCTCTATCACAGGTACAACAAAAAATAAAGCAGCTTCAGTGTAGACACAATCGTTTCCAGTAACAGGATGTGGATCCTTAAGCTGAGAACGTTCTCATAACATTTTCCTAAGCAGTGATTCATTTTGGGTGCATGTGCATTGCACAAATAGAAGTCTGAAAATGCTTAAGAGAGGTGAAAGGAGTCCCTAATACAACACCAAAATTATTAGCATTTGATTTTTTAATCAAAAGCTTCTTCATATGACAATAATCACATTTAAAGTTAAATAAATTCCTTCTTTTCTTAAATTGTTTGTGATTGGGATGAAAATTATGAGCTGTTAGATGCTGGGGAGTATCATAGTTTACTTTCATCAGTTCAAGAAGAAAGAGAGTGGGATTGGGTGAAGATTATTTTATAGGGATATTACAGCAGAGATATTCTACTCCTTTGCTTTTCTTCTTTTTTTTAGAGCTGGAGCTTGATGACATCTAATGTAAATGTCTTTGTTATATTTCTAGGTGTCTTAGGGATAACTCACCACTGAGAGGTGTGATTTAGCTGAATGCAGTGAAAATGTGAACTCAGTGGTCAGGATGGAAGTTCTGCAAAGGGAATACCCCTAAGCCCTCTTTGGGTGTTCAGTGTGTGGAGCTGTCAGTAACTTACCTAGAGCCTCAGCTATTGCAATTTACAGTTGTTCTGAGCTTCTGCAGAGTGCAGCAAGCAAGACTTCACTGGCCCAAGTGCACTCTACATGTGCATGAGGATCTATTCAGAGCACTAGGCTGAGGTTTCATATATTGGAAAAACTCTGGCAAAAATTAATAAATTGAACCTGAGCATTTGTGTTCTATTATTGTTGCAGAGTCTGTAGAGAAAAATGAAAGGACAGCTGTGAATACTGTTACATGGAAAAAAGTTATGGAAAATATTATTATCTACTTTGTAAACTAAGGAGGAATTTATTCACCTAACCTTACGTGGATAAGTCATCTAATCCAAAAAGATCATCTGAGATCATTGAATGAAATAGGAGGAATAGATCCACAGGGCAATTTATTCTCCCTATGTTACTCATCTGACAGAATAGGGACAGTTACACTCCAGGTGTGCTCATTTGCCTTCACAAACAATGGAGTAGCCTTCATTGGCAGACTGGTTCTCATGGAACGCAAAGTAAAAATATAAATAAATATTAAGAAAATTCTGGACTTTTTTTGCAGATATCAAAGACCTTTCCTCTTGCACTTTAGCCAAACTTCTCTAGCCAATCTTCCTCACTCCATTTTATACCTCTTCCTCTGGGCCATTCAATAGACATGGAAACAAAATCAGTGTGTTCATTTTTGCAGAAATCTTTGCAACACTGAAGACATGCTATGGCCTCTGTTTGACCTCTTAATCTTTTCTGTGAGCTAGCAGCTCTAGTTCAGTCACATTTAAACTGGACACAGCACTCACACAGAGACTTCACTGGAGCAGCGAGAGGACAAATGATTATTTTGTGTCACTTCCAGCATCTACTTCTTTTCACAATTTGTGATAAGTTTATTGCTTTAAGAAAAGTTTTTTGCATTCAGCAAGTGATACTCTTTTTCACTTGAATTTTTCATGGAAATATTTACAAGATGTCAGATAATTATGAGGCATATTTTGGAGGTTCTGAAAAAATTTACATTTACTTTCCTCTTACCTTTTTATAGCATTATGCAAGTTTTTATTTGAAACTGGTTTTGCTATAGTTCCTACAAATTTGGTTCTAAAAATGGAAATCACAATCTAAAATAATCAATTATTCTGTAGTATAAGCTTTAGATACTGAAGATGCTATAATTCCTGGAAAATGTTATCTTTAATCTCAGCACTCTTTACAATGTCTTATTTTGTTTTTTGGTTTTTTTTTTTTCTTCTTTGCTTCTTTTTTCAGAGGGTAAAGGAAAAAAGAGAAATCCTCTTCACGACTTCAAAAAAACAGGAGAGCTGATGCTCATTAAAGTAAACAAAACACTGGAAGTAAAAACAAAGCTGTTAAATACCACAGAGCAGTGTGCGAAGAGATGCAGCAGGAACAAGGGCCTTTCCTTCACTTGCAAGTAAGTTATGTATCTCTTTTGTTTATTTTTTTCCCTAAGGAAACATGTATAACAGCCTTTGACCAAGGGTCTCTCTGTAACTGTCATCAGGGTTAGCTTGTACCGAGAACTACCTAAAGATTGTGATCATTGGTTTCAGTGATCTTGCTCTACCTGTCCAGAAAGTGTCAGTCTTTTCTGAGGCTTTATCTGAGTTGTCTGTCTTCTTAGCTTGTCCAAGCTGTAATCTTTTCCATAATATAGCTGAAAAAAATGTACTCATGTTAAGGTGTGGATGACTTGGGCTGCAATGTAGCATTCGGTGAACATTTCTGAGATTTTTATGTCTCTTATAAAATGGCTATTGTCACACATCACAGCTGCAGTATTTCAGCACCACTTCAGACCATATTCTGTCTTCATTCTTTGCACATTACTCCTGCTGAAATCAATGAGAACCTCACACATGGAGCACAGATCCATGCAGTGCTGAAGTTCACAGGCAAGTGCTGCGAATCTGATACAATGGAGTCAAACCTGGGCTGTGGATAGCTATCCTTCAGCATCTGCCATCGCTTAGAAGCACATCATGCAGCTGATCGTTTGTCTGCCTTGGACATATTCTCTACTATTTTTTGGAACAAATCACTACAATTTTTCTGACGTATTAGCTCTATATGATTCCCCTGGCCTCTCTTAGTCTAGACCTTTAGCAATCAATGAAAGGCTATGAATGCAAAAGAATTTTGGAGAGAGTGGATGACTTCTGTACTGGTGAGTACTGGGCTAAATATGAGCCTGAACTTGAAACACAAAAAAGTTTTGACAATTGCTACAAATGAAAGCTAAAACAAATGTGACAACAAAAGTTCTTCCTTGGCAGAGAAGGTTCTCAACTGTGATTTAATTCTTCCATAAGCCTTTAATTCCATTGTTGCAAGATCTCATTTGTATCGTTCTGTACTCTGACTATTAATATGTGCGAACAATAAGTTAATTTTTCAGATAGAAAATATTTTCCAAACACTAATATTTTTCACGTGGTACAAGCCACGCCTTTCCCTATTGACTTTTGGAGCTTCCATTGATGTCATTGCCAAGAGGATCAGGTTGTATTCAATACAGCAAGACATCCTTGAGTTCTGATGAGCAGCAACAAGGAGTCTTGCAAAATTAACTATTGCGGTATAGAACAAATTCTGAATAATGCCAAGCAAACAACAATTCTGTATTCTAGCATCAGTTTAGGAAAACTTTCTTAAGCTACTTGTAGTTGCTCTGGATGTTATCTTTTGTGTTCTGAAAATAAAAAACAAGTTTGTATATGTGTCTATTCTATTTTATAATAAAATTGATCTAGAATCTCTCTAAATTTTTAAAATTTTTTTGTGTTTTCTAGAATTTTTTTTATTTGAGACAGTGTCTGATGGATATCCTAAGGGGCAATTTCTCCCTTAATGAATCAATACACCAGCATAGAGAAGCCATGAGGGACTTTGAGAACACAGCTTGGAAAAGCCCTGCTCACAGATAACAGAATGGCAATCTGTCACACAATTACTTTGCACTGAATATGGAGAAGAATTACTGATTCTGATGACTTACTCTCTGAATTCCTGTTTTCCCTGGCAGACTTTTAGCACGGAAGGTGCTAAAAACCTGCTTTAGCAGTAGAGGTGTAGGTGATGAGGTCTTGCCTGTGCTACCACTATGCACAGAGTGCATGGGATTTTCTTTTCCGGGATCTCAGAACATTCTTGTTGCTTCCCTTTTGGCCCCATATGAGCCCTGTTGTAGTGTGAACTGTTCTTTGATGCTACTGTAAATGCACATGTTACATGTGTTCCCTTTTAAAGGATACAGTGATTACTAATGTTTCCCTTTTGTTCCTAGGATCCCAGTCTCTGACTTAATATCAGCACATGGTTACTACAAGGTGAAATTTGTTACCAACTTAAATGAAAACCAATTAGTGTCCTGCCTGCTGTGGGACCATTCTAAAATAAGGAGTAACACAAAATGACATGTTAAATGCTTGCAATATGAGACTCGAAATTTCCTATGTTTATTGACATTTTCATGGCTTGATTCTTATATTCCGTATCCATGCAGCAGTTCTCCATCACTTGGGTCACAGCACCGATGTTTTATTTTCTGGACGCAAGCTTTATGCAAGAATTAAAAATGGAATTCCTTTGTAACGTAAATGTGACAATAGCACTGGGAGCAGCAACATCTGGGTCTGTGCGCTGTGAGGTACACAAGCAGGAGCAGGGTTAGTTTTCTTTTTTGCCAGAAAGTGGTAAAGTAGCTGATGTCAGGCACTACAGGCTTGTAAAGGTTCAGGCACTCCTTATTTCCTGGAGTGGAATAAAAATTAAGACAACTTTCTACTTCTTCATTATTAGTTTCTGTATCACTTGCAAGTAAATTTTGAGTATTTTATTGGTTAATCATTACTCCTTGCTGGTTTCAACTGACACTTTTTTGTTGAAGCTAATGCATGTCACTTTTCAGAACAGATATTTCCTCTATTCATTTGCTGTCATGCTTACACAGATCTTGTTCATTTCCAATTGAGTTACAAGATCCTTACCTAGACTTGTTTCTTTTTCATAACGTTATACCTAAAATCCTCCATCAAAGAACTCCTTAGATTCACTTACGCTGTGTTTTTGACTTCATAAATCTCTGTGCATCTTCTTTTGTGCCTTTCCTATCAGTTTTATCAAGCTGCTGCTGCCACTGAGCTGTTCTATTTCTTTGTTTCACCATCCTTTCAATCCATTAGTCCCATTGTTTTCCTACAGTCATCCTTGCAGTTTTTCCCACTCCAATTCCGATGGATGAGAAAAAGACAATATAGTTACTATTTTATAAGCTATGCTGGTGGCTTTTGCAGGTATGTCCCTTCCTTAGCTGCAAAGTTGTCACTGTCTTATCCTGTGTTATCTGCTTGGAGTGTCTGTATTTACCCAGGAAGGCATTTCAGTATAGACGACAGAATTTCAGTACCTGGTAAGAAAATCTACAGACTATCTCAGTACAGAGAGAAACACAAAAAATTGTTGTGATCGGCAGTATCAGTAGAAGACAGTCCAAGAATTTGCTCAAATATGTTGACTTTGGAAGTATAAAAACCCTCCAGATTTGGGTCCAAGAAAAGATTGTTAGAAACTTTTACGTGCAGAAGTGGTTGAAGCCAAACTGGAAGGAAACCAAAAGGCAACTGAAAGGCAAAAACTGAAAGAATTGTTTGTAAACAGTGCATTCTGCATTCCCACTTTAGGAGGGAGGAGCGGAAACGAGAATGCAATTGGAAAGGCAGGAAAGGTCAAGGATATTTTTGTGAAGATGGAGTTAGAGGCACTTGGATATGCTCGAATTTGAGAATCAGCCAGAAGAGAACAGAAGGCTGCACAAGGGCAGAGGGATGAAGGTTAGCAGGTTGGAAACATTTGGAGTCAACAGAGTAGAGAGAGCAGTTGGATGAAAAATCTGTTTGGTGATGGAAACGATAATGAAGAAGATGTTTGAAAGAGAGAAAACTGGGGAGATTGGATAGGATCTTGTAGGATTTTTAACTGAAGCCAGCAAGATCTCACACAGAAAGCTTGTATGGTGAATTAAATGAAGATCAAGGAGCTTTTTGTTGAGGGATGCAGAGCTGAGAAATATGGCACAGCCAATGTATGGATGAAGTGTAAGAAATCTGTGTCTCTTGGATATTATCAAGTAGTGTTAAAATGCCTTCTCAGATCAGAATAAAATATTTCAGAAGGTATGGGATGAGTGACAGAAATCTGGATTTTGTGGTAGGCTAGAAGAAATAATTTCAGTGATTTGTTATTTGCTTCAAATGAAAAATAAAGTAAAAAAAAAACCCCAAACAAAACACCTGTGGAGTTTTTTCTTAATTTTTTAAAAATTTCCTTATTGGAGTAACTGTTGCCTCCTCCAAGGTAGTCAAATGTGTTTTTAAAATCCTTTAAAATATTTTACCTACACTTTAAGACTATCCTTTCAACACTGTTATAGGAGAAAAAAGTCTGCATTTTTCATTTCAAGTATTGAAAGAAAGTGTTTTTACTCTTTGGTTTTCTGTTTGTCCTTCTTGCCCTCCGCCATATCCAGTCAATTCAGCACACATTCTACTCACTCCTAGAAAGCAGTTAAAAATAAGAAAAAAAAAAAAGAAAACAAAAGTAAGCAAGGACAAACTCTAGGCACACTATCACTGTTTTTTTTTAATTCATAAAAATAAAAATAATCTCATTTTTAAACAGCTCTGTTTTTCTAGGAAAGAAACAGATTCCTTGTTCTTGAATTTTTCTTAATCCATCAGTGTGAGGTACTTAACCATTTCAGAGGCATATTGTAAGCATAGCAAAGAAGATGTTTTAGTCTTCATGGTTTTTTTCCCAGAAAGCAGCATAACTGAGGACACAAATGCTGTCTCAGTCACATTTATCTAAGTTTTAAAATAAAGATCTTTAATGACAAGGGAACTCTTAGATTAGTGTGAACAACCAAACTGGTATTTAATGTAATGACCACATCAATTTAATTTCTTTGTTCCTTTGCTCTTGTCAGCACAGTTGTGGGTTTAAATAGTAATTTGGACTGTTTCTCTGACTTTCCCAGTAAAAATAAATCTGATGTCATTGCATGCTCCTTGGCAGGCCATGTGTCATTATTATAAACCACACAGAGATTTTTTCTCATCCAGATTTTCTTTGCAGGGCCTTTGCTTATGACAGAGTTACAAAACGGTGCCATTGGTTATCCTTCAACAGCTTGACAAATGGTGTGAGAAAGAAGCAAGACCATGCGTTTGATCTGTATGAAAAGAAGGGTAACTGATTTATTTACTGATTTTGTTTTTCCAGCTACAGAGGGGAAAAAAACCCCTGAGGTCAGTCAGTGATTTTTTGGCTGTAGGAACATCCTCGGCATGGATGCTTTTATGCATCTTGAAAGCTTCATCCTACAGTTTTATTTACACATATCCTGAGTTTACTGTCATCCAAGTTTGTCTACATACTTGCTATTGGTCAGTTTTCCAATCCACGTATTTGCCTACCATCACACATACTAGTTTCAATTTTTTACTTCAGTTTACTACTGAGCAACTCAGTTGTATGAGTTACCATTTATCACTTAATATTGCTCTTACTTACCTCATTAATGAGTATGATACTTAAGTCTTCAGACATGGAGTTTTGTTCAATCAGGTACGTTGGAAACATTTTCAGGATTTTTGGGGGGTCAGATAGTGATCAATATTTTGAAAAATAAAAAGGTATGTATGCCAACAAATAAATAGTATTTTGAATAATTAAGTATGTAAAGGCTAATAAATGATATTGTTTTTATGTGAAAACAGATGATGACCTTTAATTTTTCATACATTAACCAAATCCCTAATTTTCTTCTCATTTATTTCAATAGATTATGTCAGAAATTGTATCATAGGAAAAGGAGCAGACTATAAAGGAACAATATCTGTTACCAAAAGTGGTATCCAGTGTCAGGCCTGGAATTCAATGATCCCCCATGAGCACAGGTAAGAGTTCAGGAGCAGAGACAATGTGAATAGTGCCCAGACAGCTTCCATAAAGCATATGAATTTATGGGAAAACTAACCTAAAACAACAACATCTCTTAATTATATTCTTGCCTTTCTCCAAGAGATGCTATTCTCCAGATCCCAGAAAATCCTTTTCTTGGACTTCCTCCAAAGAGGTCTTTCCTAATGCCAGCCTGTGTGTCTGTATCTCTTCCTTTCCTGTGTTGGCTTTTTTTTTAGCTGTTTGTATTCTTTTGATCTCTTAGCTACTGGCAGAAACAAAACACCTGCATTATTTCAGCCCAGGGTCTGGAAGTTTATTAGTTTTCTAATTGACTCCCAAGGAATGAGCAATTTTGAAAACCGCCTTATTAGGAAGTGGGGGATATTAGACCACCTATTTACTTAGTGTACAATATTGTTAGTATATTTTGCATAGTTACTGTCAATTCTCTGTTATTTGTAGAATATGTTAAACTCTATGGAGCACTTAGGCCAGGCAACAAATCCATGGAAAGGACTGAAGAGACTATTGAAATCCTTCCCTTCAGATCATACAAGCAATAGCTATAGACTGAGGGAGCATGCACAGGACTTATCTTTTCGGATTAGGACCTGGCACAGTGAGAAACTGAGGCCAAACCTACACCTTGAGAGTAAATCTAGTTGAACTCTATCGGCTAAGGAAAAGAGAAGAAAGCCAAAACCTGAAGCTAGTAAGAATAATGGTAAAAACAGATTCATCCCCAACAAATGTTCCCGGAAACCAGTAAAAGGACTGTGAAGTACTGGTCTACTCTTTAACCACTTCTCTTTTAACATTTCTGTAGTGGCTTTAGCTATGTAGATAATAAAACCTTAAGAGACAAATCCAAATGTCCTGTCACCCCATAAGCTTGCTATCCACATTGCTGCCTTTTGCTCCTGACTCCCAGTGTCAGCAATTTGTTTAGGAGGAGCCAAAGTGGAGATTGCTGGTGAGGAACTGGGCTGTGCACTGCTCAGTCCTGTCCTGACCAAATCAATCCAGTGTGCAAGAGGATATCTTGGAACAACATTAAAAGGCAAAGGATACTTGAGTTCTGTCCTCTTATGATGTGTTACAAAGCTGAGCCTCAGGCTTGAACTTACTGGACTTGGCTCTTACAGTATAGACGGCAGTGTCTGCTTTTCAGTTTGGGACCAGACTTGTTCTTAACTGGGAGCATACCATAAATACCACCAGATCCCAAAGCAATGGCTTCTTGAGACTCAACACCTTGAAGTATGTATCTTCATCTCTCAGAAGTGAAAGAATTCTAAATCATTACAACCTAAGCAAGAATGAGAATTTATTCTACATAATATACATGTGACTTCATATAATTAGAGAAAGGAAAGTGTCTGGATAGCACACATTATCACTAAATTGCATTTTAATACACAGCATACACAGTTTCATCACTCACACAGTTTTATCCCATGCATTTGGGCAGCCACTCTTCTATGATGAATTTTATGAGAGTGACTCTTCTCCTGCCTTGTGCAATAAGTTTAATTTTTAAAAGGTCACCGGATAAATGAGGTGGCTGCATGCTAATTTTGTTTTTCAACATCAGAAAATATGATTTCATCATCAGAGACATGAGGGAGAT
This sequence comes from Melanocharis versteri, assembly GCA_013397845.1. NCBI lineage: Eukaryota > Metazoa > Chordata > Aves > Passeriformes > Melanocharitidae > Melanocharis > Melanocharis versteri. Next base: position 937,987 of record VZTG01003814.1, read on the forward strand.
GGGAAGAAGCAGACAGTAGTGGTGTGTTTGAAACTTATTAGTACAAAAGACTTAGCTTTTTAGGTCAGTTTTTCTCAACAGCTGATTATCACAAAGTGCCATTGGAAAATAAATCCCTTTTTAATATTTAAGGGAGAAATGTATTATAATGATTTTTAATTTTGCTTCTAGAAAGAATTAAAATAACTTGAAACTTTAAACTTCTGCTTCAATCTAACAAATCATATTTTTATTTGTTCCATTTATTTGTTCCATCAGAACACAGAGACTCCCAGCAAAACACTGCTTTCTATGATTGTCATCTCCATCCTTGTATAGACCTTAGGACTCTTAGAGAGTTTTAAATTAATAAATCCAGTATAAAAAGGGCTCAAAGAGAAATGGTCAAAGAGCAGACCAGTATTTCATAGGCTTTTGCTGGTTTCCATGACTTTTGTGTGGTTGAATCTGTTTTTACCATTACTCTTACTGGCTTCAGTTTTTGGCTTTTTTTCTTTTTTTCCTTATTTAATGTAGATGGACTAAATCATCAGTTTTAGGAGTGGCCCTTTCTTCCATTTCTGGGCAGGTCTTTACTGCAACTCATCTTTTCCTCTCTCAAGAATGTTGCTTCAGTACCTGTTGAAGCCATTTGTATGTCTGACCCATCTCGTGTCCCTAGTGCTACTCATTTAGACTTTTTCTTTTTTTAATGTTTGTACAGCATATCTGATGTAATTTGAGACACCTTTTCCCTTTATTTCCTAATGAGCAGAAAAGTTAAATAGAATATTCTAATATGCACTGACATACCACTTTAACGCATATGCAGGTTGGAATGTTTCATCAGAAATGTTTGCCTGGGGCTCTTTAATTAAAAAAAGTTCAAGATACTTACATTATAAGACTACAGAGGAAAAGCAGAAGCACCAATTTTATAGGCAGCAGGAATGACATAGAAATTAATCTCTTCAAGCACCAAATGTAATAAAAAAGCACATTTATGTGATGCTTCCACATTGCATTGACTAGAACCACAATGTGACTAACAGAGGTATTTTTCACTGATTTAGTTCAAATATTTCATTAATGGGAATAAAACTTGAATAAAATGTCACATGTCAAAATTTTCATCTTGTTTTTCTCTCTCAAAATACTCAAAATAAAATATTAGGTATTTTCAGAAAAAAATGGTGCGTTATTTGATATTTCCACCAAAGCTGAAATTCTGATTTTAAAAAATGGAACAAAACTTATAAATCTCAAAAATTAAATAAATTCATTAAGTTCAGTTATAAGTTTTATGTGATCCCCAATGTAGTTAGCCCAGCATTTAAATTAACCAAAAAAAACCTTCATGGGACAGATCTATGATTTTAAGGTGTTTTCTGGCTCCAGAGATTTAGCTACTCTTTAGCATCAGTGCAATGTAACTGGCAGTAAAATGCCACTGGATTTGTCCGCAATGTTCATCCTGGATGTGGTCATGAGGTTTTGCAGTGGCATTAAACAGACCAGCTCTGGAGTTGGGTTCCTTACTATGGGGTTAGCTGTTCCTTTTCATGTGGGGAAAATAAGCTAGCATTACTTTTATGTGTAAATATTTATGTATCTCTGTATGTCACCTGTATGTGATGGTTTCTCTAGAGTTGAGCACATACTGTTACAGATACCTGAGAAGACAACACCTTGACCCTGGACATTTTGAGTCAGCAGGGGTGCTGTTAAATATCTGATCGCATACAATGCAATTATGGGTGGGTCTGTAAGTAGCAGGCTCTAAGGCGACAACAGTGAGGCTGGTGGGAGAACATGAACACAGCTAAAATGGCATCTGGGGAAATTTCTTGTGCTGAAATGCAAAGCAGTCCATGGTTTCAGGCAGTGGAAGCCTCTCAGCGAGGTGTAGCACACACTCAAGCACATTCACGCGCTCCTGATGATCGGTCCTTGATGCTGCCTGACAAGGGGTTCAAAGAGATTTCTCTGCTTGTGGGTTTCACATTGTAGGTGCCCTCTGAGCCCAGCTGGGCCTGTTGTATGTGCCAACATGCACAGGAAATACAGATTTCACATGGCTACAGACCCAATCCACCCCTATGCACCCAGAGCTCCTGAAGGAGAATACAGTGCAGGCTGGCAGGGAGTGTGTGACTGCCTCTGGCTCTGCCCTAGACAGCTGGTTCTGGACAGCTGAGGGATGGGAGAAAAACTCTGTAGAGCACACTATGGGCTAGACAAATTGTCCCAGATTTAGGCCATTTAGGTTGAGTAATCCCAACTGAAGATGTGTATTTTTGTACGGACAGATATTTGGGTGTGTGCATTTGCTTAGGCAGGGTGGAGGGAGAAAGAAGCAGAAATGTGATTGTTTCTAGCTATTTGTAAAAATGGTATGATTAACTCCAAAGTTTGCATGCTCTTATACTGTAATGATTGTCATTTTAAAACTAGCTTTTTGCCTTCGAGCTATCGGGGAAAAGACCTGAGGGAAAACTACTGTCGAAACCCCCGCGGGGAAGAGGGTGGCCCGTGGTGTTTCACCACCAGCCCAGAGACGCGCCATGAAGTCTGTGACATCCCCCTCTGCTCGGAAGGTAACCCAGCACGGCTTCTGCAGAAAGCTGCCTCTGCTCTGGTGACAGCAGCTGCACAGAGCTTCCAGTAATCGCTTGCTCATGGCCCTTAGAGAAAGAATAGGTGATTTCTCAGTGAGAGTAACTCATATAGCAAGAAAAGAAGTTGCTAGGGGAAGAGGAGATCTTGTTATGTTCCAGTGTGCTGGAAGGTTTCAGGCTCAGCAGCTTTTCTGAGGTTATGGAGGAGCTTAAACAATGAAGTTGTGCTGATCACACAAATATGACCCTTTTTTTTTTTTTTTT
>VZTG01003814.1:943205-964753 GCA_013397845.1 Melanocharis versteri
TCCAATCTTTTTTTTTTTTTTTTTTTTTTTTTTTTTTTTTTTTTTTAATTTAGGCAGATTCGCAGTGCCAAAAGTTGAGTCAGAAATACCAAGACAAATTTCATCCCTGTTAGGGTTTGTCCTAGAGGGCCAAATTCGCCCAACTACAAAGGGTCATCTATAATACACATATCTGAAAGTATTGTGGGAGGGAGGGGGTAGGCAGGGGTTAGGCCACACAGGAGGGAGTCTCTGTTCATCTCAAACTGTACTACAGTTTCATTTTAGTTTTATTCTAGACTTTGGATTAACTCCATTAATATATTGTTTTGAATAAACTTAAACTGCCAAAGACTGCTAGAATCAACAAAACCAGAATGATTAAGACCTTCCACTGAAAGTATTTTTTTTATATGTTAAAGTGTTTCACTAAATAAAGTATTATTTTTATTCTAAGAAATATGGGTACTGGTAGATTTTAGAAAGCCTGATTATTCAGCAAAATATTGAGGATCTCCTGTTTTGGAGTTTATGTGGTATAATCTGTTTTTTTTCCCTTGGCTTGGATGATCTGCTTCGCGAATAATAGCAGCCTATCCCATTGTTCTGCCGCAATAAATATTCTGTATTAGCAGAGTGGGACTGAAGAGAATCTGTTTCTGAGTTTTGCCATGCACTTACTGTGCATTCTAGAATAAGTCACAAAAACAGTTTTGTTCCTTGGGAGTGAAACATTTATAGAACTCCTGGGTACAAACAATAATAATTTTACTGTCAGGAGGAAATTTCTTTTTTTCCATTAATTTCTGATTGTTTTCAAAATGACTTTTCAGACTAACCACAATCTTACGAACAATCATCTTCCTCTTTGAAATAATTCCTTCACAGAACATCTTCTTGAGAATTTTCAGACAGCAATACAGTGCTTTTTTTTTTTTTAATCAAAAAGCAACCCATCCAGATTGAACTGATCTGTATGGGCTTTCAGAAGAGTAATGTAGTCCAGCCTATTTCTGATACACTGATGTTAATTAGTTCTGTGAACGGTCACTAAAGGTAGTAATGATTCTACTTTGATTATACCAGATTTTTAAAATGTTGTAGGCTTTGGTTTGCTGGTTTGTTTTTTTGTGTTTTTTTTTTTTGTTTGTTTGTTTTGTTTTTTTTTTCCATAGTCATGTAAACTGAAAATAAGAGAAAATATCTGGAACAAATGACCCATTAAAATACAGCAGTCTCTAGAGACACTTATAGTATATCATCCAGGTGTAATGTAAATAACCTGGAAACCAGGAAGGATTATCTCAACAGATCCAAACCTATTTTCATTTATGGCTTCATCAGTTGCAATGATGAAGAAAAGGAATAAAGATGGTAATCTTTTCAAATGCTCCAGTTTACCTGCTGTTGGATAGTGCTTTTGGCTCAGGGTAAATAAAACTCACTTTTCTGTTTTGTCACCTCACTGAATTGTTCCACATTTACTCCCCTCAGTGGTCGGTTACTGAAGATGCTTACTGTCTGCTCAGATGTGATTGAAGTGAGCAGAAGGAATCCCCCCAAACAGCTCCTGCATGGCCCATTTTTACCTATGAATGGATGCAGAATTATATTCTGAAACTCCACTTTTCTTGTGTACTCCTCAGGGGCACAGTTATGCTTCAGAATGGAAAGAAGACCACTGAGGATAATGTCTCAGGCATAGAGCAGCATGAGGGGGAAAAGGTTTTCTTCTTTTCTGCTCAAACTGAAATGTCGTGTGAAAATATTTATTATGTAGAGGAAAGTAGGGTTGAAGTGTAGCATATGAGGTGAATAACTGCAATTAGTACCCTAGCTTGTAACTTTTGTATGAAAATTTACTTTATGAAAAGTCAAGTTTCCAGTCCTACATGATTTTTTAAAACAAAAGGATGGGGAAAAGAAATATTGGTGAAGAGATTTAGATACTAAGTTTCATTTTATCTCCAGGAGAGCTGCAGATCAGCATCTGTCTCTTTAAAAATAATACATTTTATGTCTCTGGCTAATATTCTCCTCCCTCTCCTCTAGAAACTGAGATAAAGTCTTGATTTTGACACCAGATAGATATCTTGATGCTTCATTTCAGTTTTGGCAGTGAAGTACAGCTACTGCTCTTTCAAGGGGAGGAAAAAAGGAAATATGTAGAGTTCTGAAAGATCTCTGGAACCTCAGGCTCTTTCTTGGGTCTAAGAAAGGGGTCTGTGCTGGGGGAGGAGGAGTGTGCACAACAAAGAGACAGCTCTCAGGGAATCCTGCATAGCCTCACCGTTGAATTTTGTGGAACCACAAAATTTGAAGCCCTGTTGTTTATCATATCAGTAATGTTTGTTTCTTAATGGTATTAGTTGGCCTTTTTAATAGGGATTGTTGCTTACTGGGTATGAAGGAAGGCAGAAGTCTTCCTGAATATTGGGGGAAGAACCATTGACTGGGAAGGCTGGTTTTGCTCTAGAAAAGGACAAGTACATCTAGTAGACGAAAAGATATGACTCACAGGCACTACTCCATCCCACAAAGACACTCAGAGCTTGATCCTGGAAGAACATCTCTACCTAAGTTTTAGTTATTTATAAAAACCACATTTTTGACATACTGTGGGAACATGCCATATAATATTAGGAAGGATGGCGCATTCAGTGCAAAGACAGACATTTGTGTGCTAGAACATGGATTCTTTACATCCCCAGCTGTTTCGAATGCTGTATGTGAGCTATGGCTGCAGATACTTTGGCATTCCTGGACTCACCTTGGTTCTTGGGTGGTGATGTGCACTTTCCACGCTATTTGACATGGAACATGTTCCACCAGCATCAAAGCTCATCATTGCACCTACTGGGTGGCCAAAACCACCTCATTTTCTGCTGTATTATTAGCCCATTAACTATTTCCTTGGGAAATCCCTGGACACAACTTGTTCCTTTACAGTTTGTCTTACACCTAGCAGATACTGCTGCTTGATCTAAAATTACTGCATTCTTGACTGCCATTGAATTCTCAGTTTGCTGAGGTTTCTCCTTGGTATTTTTGTTGTCATTGTGGTGTGGGGTTTTTTTGTTTTGTTTTGTTTTTTGTTTTGTTTTGTTTTGTTTTGAATTCTACTTAAATCTTATCCTTGTCCCTTGTATAGTTGAAGGAACCTGACTTTTCCTAAGAAATGGGAGATCAAGTTGCAAATGAGTCAAAATTAGCATGATCATTTGACAGAAAAAGCATCCTAGCAAAAACATACACTTGTAAATCATATTTTCCCCTGCTTGTTTGGAGCACATCTGCTTGCAGTCGTAAATGGATTCAGGTTCCCAGGTAGTTAACTTTATTGTTCTCTTACATACTTTTTCATGTTTCCCTCAGGGGAAAGTCTACTTTTTGTTTCTTTTGCAAACACATTTCAATAAAACTGGAAAGGCAAGACAATTTGTATTCACTAGAGAAAAAAAAAAAGGCGATGCATTTATCTCCTTCAAGTTTGCAGATGTTAGTATCATGTATTTATACAGAAAAAACCCTACTTATATTGGATATCTGTCTGATCGTCAGTGATGGCAGTAGGAATGTGGAAACATTTAAATAGCACAATAGTATCAAGTCTTAATGAGATAAAGGGAGGCAGAAGTTATTTCCTTATTTTTTTCCTTCTTTCTCCCAATGCTTGAAATGAGGGCATGACCAAAAATGAGCTCCTTTACAAAAATGGAGCTATCATTAGAAGCATAGCTACTCAAAATAGCTTCCAGTTTGAACCCAGGGCTGTTGCACTGAAGAACCTGTTTTCTTAATGAGTCCAGCATGGCAGGCAGTATTTAGATAATCCACATTTAATTGGTCTGTTTCAAAAAAAAGACTGGCTTAAGTGTCTGGTCATCAGTTGACAGACACAAGAGCAAGAGTTTAGCAATTAGTGGAGTTACCCTATCCGGTACCCTGTGCATTAGCACAGCAGGGAGTGCCCTCAGTGGAGGTCTGATTCTGCTGCGTATTTGGAAAGTGTTTATATGTTATTAACTTTCTAACAGCTTTAAAAGCATATTCGCATCCATCCTATAGGATCAGACCCAAGGTTAATAGGAACCGGTTCTTGTTTGCCTCTGCTGAAATCTGTCCTTTAAGTACCTTGTAGAAGGCAGTGCAGTGCTGCCAGGAAGACTTCCCTGACGTGTTTCTTGTGGTTTGCAGATATCCTGACAAGGGCTTTGATGATAATTACTGCCGCAATCCCGATGGCAAGCTGAGACCGTGGTGCTACACTCTTGACCCTAACACCCCCTGGGAGTTCTGTGCAATTAAAACGTGTGGTGAGTTCAAGCAAAATTTATTACTTCCTTTTCCTTTCCAAAATCTGGACACAGATATTTCAAGCAGTGTAGGACCACCGCTAGTTCATTCATTGCCCTTCACTGGCTTTTAAAACATTGCTTTCAAAGAGAGTCTCCTATAAACACTTTATATTTAATCTGAACAAGAAAGAAGAGTTGTGTGTTACTTACCACTGGAATATGTGTATATCTTACATACTGTAAATTGCTTTAAAATGTATGAAAATCAAGAACTAAAAAAGTGATGCAACAAAATTATGAGGATCTCATGTACAGTATGAGTTTGGCCATGCTGGACATTTGCATTATCATTTGAGGGTATCAAATATCATTTGGTGCACACACACACACCATCCCTACTCAGCGCTCTCTGCCAACAACTCTTCACTGCTTTGCATTTCTAGGCCTTGGGTCCTGCACATTATTCACTCTTGCAATGAGACATCGGTGTTACTCAGCACTCCATATCAAAGCACTCCACAGGCAATTAATTTCTTTTCATCCATCAGCTACAAGATGGCGGCATCTGTTAACCACACTTTAGAGACAAGGAATTGAATCAAAGTGACATTAAGGCATACAGTTATTGGATGCTCACTTTGAGGCACTTAAGTTTAGCATTTTAGAGCTTTCTGCAGCGTGTTCTGTCCCCAAAGCCCAGATCATCTTAACTTTGGTGATAGCTCTGACAGCTCTATTTTACTGATAATTAGATGTCTTAAATGAGAAGTAAAGGGACAATAAGGAAGGTAAAACTCTTGGACATCCCTTGAAAACTTGCGTAAAGTAATTTTTCTCGACTTCCATGGTAATACTGGGGCTAAGGCATATGGTAGAATCAGTTTTGTTGAGACATGCTTTAAATATTGGGATGGGTGGTGGGGAAGAGGTAATAGCTCTGTCATGAAACTTTATTTGTGAGCAGTGGCTGCCTAAAGGGGGATTCTCCACCTTTACTTAGAATTCTTACCAAACAAATTATACCGTGTTTTCTGCCTGAATCACCAATAACTCAGCATTTTTTCTCCTTGATTGTTCATAGCTTAGGCCAGTCTAATGTCTTTGAGATTCAGCCTGGTGTAATCAATTTGTCAATTTTTGAAATCCAAGGGTTGAGTAAGAATATTCTGTACCTCCTGATGGAGAGTAATTGAACGTACTCTATCTTATGTCATTGTAATTCCAGTATAAGGTAGATAAATTAACAGAATTATTCCACTGTAAAAAAGGCAATGCCATTTTGATATGTTGGGCTATGTCTAATCAGGTTCTCCAGAGACAGAAGAAACTTAACAGGATCGCTGCTTGTTTTGGGTCAGGCACCCATTGAGTCGCACCCACATTGAAAGTCTTACCTGTGAACTACAGTACTAATTCATGTCATTGTATTTAGACTTAATGATAATCTTTGATAAAGGGGAAAGCTCAGACTTTCTCCTTTGTGAACACAGATTGCTTAGCTATGCAACTGAATCATCTTTCAGTTTTTTAGTTACTCCATTAAGTAAGGAGCTGTTGCTTTGGATTTTTGGCCTGTGTTAGTTTGTGTTTTGTTTTGGTTTGTGGTTTGTTTTTTTTTTTTTTTTTTACTAAACTGTGCTTCCTACACTTCTCCAATTATTAGATAACATATGAATCATGTGTAGCATACTAGAACTGTTCTTTTCCCCTGGTAAATATGTTATTATTATGAAAAAAAAGTATTCCTAAGTTACAGCTGACTGTTTCACAAATGCAACTTTTATAAACCTTTATCCTTTGGCATTTCCTGAGCTGATGTGTCAGTGTTCTGAGGATTCACATCTGGCTTTGTTGGTCACGTAAGCTTACGCCCCATGCAATTTCAATATCTACAGTCTGGCCTCAGCCTTACAGAATAGTTGGGTGGGAGACCTCCTGCAAACTACTGGATTATCACCTTTGTTTACGAAAGCATAGTAGAGTCTTGAAGAAAAGGTAAAGATCAAAATGGAATTAAAAAAACTCCAAAACACAGTGTAATGATTTTCATATTGCGATGAAAGCCTTTTGTCTCATTTCTAGGCAAAAGTTCACTGAAGGAGCTAGAAATTCTTTCCTTCAGTTAGAAAATACATTAAAATCAGTGGGAATTCCGCATGTAAAACTGTATTTTCACTGCAGAAAACTGTAGCTCTTTTGAAATTAATAAGGCAATATATATGAGAAAAAATAAAAAAGTAGGGGTCTTGAAAGCTTAATCCAGCAGATATTTTCAAACAGTGTTTCTCACAGGCATAGGACATTGCCCTCTACATAAGAGGCAGTGCTGCTCAATGCTTTCCTTTACAACCCAGTGAGAGAATTTATTGCTGATGCTACTGTTAAATCACGATATTGATGGCCAGAATACTAACAGAAAATATCAAAACCCTGTTTTCAGTTTTCTGTCTTTCTTGAGGCTCATAAAAAAAACTGTTTTCCCACCTCCTAGCAGGAAGCCCAAAACACTTGGCTATTCTGGGTTTCGGTGGCTGCTCTGTGTTTATGAAGCTGGGGCTGTTTGCAATCTCAGAACACTAAAAAGAGAACATCATGAGTTATAGGTCTTTATAGCTTTGTGGTTTGGATTCTCACACAGGTTTTTAATTCCTATGCTGAGGACTGTTTATTTAATTTACAAGAAATACTAATTAGGAAAAATGCTTTGCAAATCCAAGTCCTTGGACCGTATACAAAAATGTAGGTGTCCTCTCTTTGGGGAGTGACCACAAGGCAGCATGCTGCTTGTGGCTTTTGCTACATGTCGTGAGTGCTAGTGTGCTCTATAGCCAAAATGCTGACAACAGCTCATATACAAAATTTTCGGCAAAAAAGTTGGTGGAAGGAAGCATTTAGAAAATAAATATGGTTTTAAGACTGAAGAGAGAGAGGGCATTGTAATTTTGCTTCCAAGCACAGAATGCAGCATAAAACATTGTGGCTTAAAGCCAGGTCTGTGAGAAAGAGATGACAGGAGCAATTAGGAATTAGAGATGGCTCAAGCTGCAAAAACTGGATTTGGATTAAGACTTTGGGGACCTCAGGACGGGTTTGAAGTTGCTCACATATGTGTCTGTGGTTTTGGCTTGAGACAATTTTTAGTTAGAAGAGAGGATAAAAGGACAACTAACAGCAATGAAGAAGTGTAGGATGAAATGAAGAAATGGAAGCAGTGCCAGCAAACATGAAAAAGGAAAATGACTGTTATTTTGGAATGAATGAGGACACTGGCTACAGGGAAGACAGGAGTAGGGAACTAATACTGCTTTAAAAAAAGACCCAAACGGGTAGCAGCTCCTCTATAGATGAGCTATGGGGCAATCAGAGAGGTGCTGAGGCCCATAAAGGAAGCTATGTATATCAGTCATTTGAGAGCTGCAGAGCTTTTTGGAATTATTGTGTCAAGGATAGTGTTTCATTGATGCCTACCTGATGTCCAGCCAACTCAGATGCCTTTACTATGGATTTAGCCTTTGCCACCAGTAATCCCTGACAGTAGTCAGGGGTGACCAGAGCCCAAAAATCCTTGAGAAAATTTAGTAAAGGCCTCAGTTTGATGGGAAAGAAGAAGTAATGAACCATCAAAATTGAGAATATTAAAATGAATTGAGAATTGTTTAAAATGAACTGTTGCAGTGTGCCTACAGCTTTTGGGAAGGCAAAAACCCACCAATATTAAATTACTCATGCTTTAGAAAGAGAGATTTCAACTGTCCATTTGAATGCACAGTTGTGATTAAAGAGTTATTTGTTGAATCATTGTATGTAAACAAATAAAAGTTGCACTTATTTAAGGTTAGTATTTGTGTAAGATAAAGACGTTTATAGAAAGCAGGCAGTGAAAAGAGACTTATGTGTAGTAGTTGATAAAGTGTTACCTTCCATCTTGCTTCACAAAGACACAAAGAATAGGTCCAGTGTTCATTGTTTATGCAACAGCTGAATCCATATTTCATCAAAAAGGATCCCTCTCAAGTCCTTTTCATCATTTCTATGATAGTTTTGAAAATGAAATTTAATAACTCTAAGCATGAGAATTTTTTTTTATAGATTTAAAATAAAAATTGTTTGAATTTAAAGCCTTGTTGTACACACTGGAACAGCCTGGAAAGATCTCTCTGTGCTCAAGGACAAATTAACTGTATGTGTGAAGGTTTTAGGCGAAAATTACTTCTTCAGTATTGTGATTCTTGAGCTTGACTATAATTGATTTCTTCACTTTCTCATATGTTTTTACTGAAAAAATAGCAAAACACTGAAAATCAGTAGAGATTTTCTTCCATTTTTGTACTGTGTCATTGAATATTGAAGAAAATGTGGAAAGGAAGGAAGTGCCACTAAACTAGTGTCCAGAACTGTAAATGCCATTGCTAAAGGAAGGGATGCCTAAAAGCAGTGTAACTGAGCATGAGCAGCTTCAAAATATCACTCAGCTTTCTTACTAACATTTGAAGAATTGCATGGATCACATTTAGAATCAACTTTTAAAATTATTTTGTTACAAATCGGGGCACGTTTTCCTTCTGTTGACTGACACTGTAGAAGAGACATTGCATGAATATAAGCAAAACCAGGTATTTTCCTCGTGATGTAATTTAGGACTCTGCTTCTTTTCCAACTATGTATTTTTCAAAAAATAGGTAGGTTGCATTGTCATGAAAGAACATGAATTCTCCAGCAAAATCTCTACCTTCTTTTAAGTCAGTATGAGTCTCACCATTGACCTAAAATTTGTGCAGGATTTTCTTCTGGGTCATTTGGATTAAAGTCAGAAATAGTATCGAATTGGTTACTTCAGCTGTTGAATGACTCAAGGCCCCTGCTGATTCCCTCATGCTGGCGTTGCTGTGAGAACCAGAACTGAGAAGATGATCTGTGGCTTTACACACAAGGCTCTGGATAATGTTTCATCTTTTTACTTAAGCATCTATGAATGCATGAGCTGGCCCTTATTAATAAAGTTATGTATTTTGAAGTATCAAAATAGGGAGGGTTTTATGAGAAAAAGAAAAAAAGATATCTTTGCATTATTGCCCTTTGGTTGAGGACTTTAGAGTGATCATGTGAAGGTAGAAATACTACTAATGGGAAATCCCTTCATGTGGCTGTCTGAATTACATGTTTTAGTCATCCAGAATTTAAAAAAGAAAACAGAAACCCACAAAGTTCAGAAGTAGCAAAATGCTGCTAACAATTACCAAATTCTTCTGTTCATAATGAACTTTCCTACAGGAGTAAGAAGTGACACTTAATCAATAAATTATAAATAGTAGTCTTTTATGAGGTGGTATTTTGTGTGATCTTTCTTTAACAGTACTTTTAATCTCAGTTCAGAACTAAAATTTTGAACTGAAGCAAAAAATTCCTGGGAACTTCCATTATGAATATTAGCACTGCAAAGTAAGGATTGTTTGTTGATTTTAAATTAATCTAACTAAATTAATATTGTCTTTTTCATTGGAACAATCCCTCAGATTTTCAGATCTTAGTTTATATTTTAGAGGAATTACTGGGATAAGGATGGGAATTCAGTTTTACAGATTTTTATCTTGATCTTGATCTTGATTTTGCCTTGTAAGAGAACTGGTGAGCATGGTCTCAGGGCACTTTCACCAACGCTCTGCACATCTGATGTTCATGCTCAGAGTTACTAAATTTAGTTAATTTGGTATGTGGGTGATGAGTGATTAGCCTCAACAACAAGCTCAGTACTGAATGGAGGCGACTATGTTAGTTGTAGGCTTGGACAGCCTGGGCACCTCTTAGTTTGGCAAGTGCTGTATAATCTGCAGTGTCTGGCGAGGCAGGCGCTGCTCCTCAGGCTCGTGCCTGTTCCTGTGCACATCCAGCCCAACTTTCATTAACAGGAATAGGGAGACTGTTCCCATCATGCCTGTTTGTGGAATCGACAGATGAATGAAGGATTTCTCAAGCCTTTATTGGTAAGTTTTGAGCTTTCTGTGAGACTCAATAGGCAGAATGGGAAATGGTTCTGAGGGCACAAGCCCTCAGAATTTCAGAATCAAATTTCAGAAATATTTTGGAGTCTCATTTTTCATGTTTCAAAATGAGACATGTGTAGCATATGCAGGTGGTACAGCAAGAAGAATTTGGGGAGGGTTCTGTGGACCTTTTGGCACAATGAAACTGCTTTATTAATTAAAATAAGAATATATTAGTGATTTTTCTCGTTACTAGAAATCTTATTGAGAGCTGCCACAGAGTAGTTGCAGATAATCACATTGCAGGTTTTGAAATAATTTCTCTCTTAGACGTTATAGTGCAAGTCTTTCCAGAAGTGGCTTGGCTGTGCAAGAATTCATGACAATGTGAAAGTTAAGTTCTTCTGGTGCCTTTACGTTGTATATTTTGACATGGCCAAGTTGTAAAATCTGATCAACAGGTAGAGGTCACTGTCCAGACACATAATGTAAGGTTCAACAGTGAGCTGTGTATCTGCAGATGTACAAGAAGGAATGCTCTTCAAAATTACTATGGCCTTGCTTAAATCAATTGATGCGTTGCTTATTTCATTTCAGGCATATGATTTAAAAAAAAAACAAACCCAGTCCCACATAATGATATATAGACACCAACCTCATTACTTTTTCTTTAGCATGACTGAGTACAGAGTAGGTGCCCTATACAGTTCATTACAGTTGAAATAGTAACTTTTTGTGTATAGATAAGGTCTTTGCAACAGCTTATATTAGATTGAGATCCTTTTTTTTTACATTGTTAGTATTATTTAAGAAGACTTTTTGCTAGACTTATGTAGTTTTAATTTATTCATTTACTTAGGAAATGTTATGAAGCCAAGGTGTATGCTGAAATTTATAATTTTAGGAAACTCTTCTCTCCTGGCCTCCCCAGGTTTTTCCCCAGATCTTTCTCATTTTTGTAAAAGAAATGCATATATTTTTCAAAAAAGACTAATATGTATTTGAATGTGGCATAGCAATGTTCACTCTAATCAGCTTAGAAGCTATTTTAGAATATAAGTCCATTTGTTTTCATATATTATTTATAACAGAAAACTGAAATATTGCAGCTGTTAATTACTATTAGTTGCATGAATTAATCTTTTTGTGGTCTAATTATTTAAAAAGTGATGTATAAAGACTAAATATAAGGTTACTAGCTGCAAGCCTGTTTGATGAGTCCCTTGGAAAGAGTGCATTTGTCAGCCTGCAGAAACCTCCTTGTGATACTTGCAGTACCATATCCTTTTGACTTTGGAATGAGCTTGGAACTCAAAATCCCATTGAAACAGGACAATATTTTCCTTGGGAAGAAGGGACAGGAAATGAATTTGACCATGGAACACTGACTTAAAAACATCAGCCAGATGAAGAGCAAAAGGGATGCATGGATAAATGTATAATTCAACTGCACAACTTGATGTTATCATCTGACAGGGAAATGATCTTTAACGTCAAAGATCAGTCAGCAAATCAGCCAAAACCATCTGTTATGACATTTGGTTTCCTTAAGATCCATACTTTCTCCAAGTTCATGGAACTGGCTCAAGTTACCAGGAGTGAACTACATTATGAGTAACACACAAATACTGTTCTATTCATTGGACCATTTGAAGAAAACTAATTAAAGAACTTCATTAACATACTTATTGCTGGTAACTAATACTTTTAAGCTAATTAATAGAATTAGTCTTGTGAACAATAGCAATTACCAACAGATATGCAGTTACTTTAGAAATATTGTATTGGGAACTTTTGAGGATATTGCAGAAGAATTGCTCTTACTGCAGTGTATTTAGTTTTGTACTACTTTGTATATATCTGATGCAATATCTGTGCCATTAATTTGCAATTATGAAAATTGCATAAGAAATAAAAAGAGACTTTCAAGTTATGTGAATGAGTCATTTAAAAACCACTGTTTTTCTGAATTTAGTTCAAGACAGCCCACACCAGGGTGAGTGCAAAGTATATCAACATCTGTAAGAGATCTTGAGTCTGATGAATTTGTTAGTCTTTAAAACATTTTTCTCTCTGTAGAGAATACTGATCTTTGATTTCAAAAGCTGGGCCTTTTTTTCCCTCTTTTAACCATATGAGGCATAAAAAAAAAACCTTCTAGGAGAATTTAGCACATTAATTTATAATAGGATTTATATATTTTTTTGGGTATTGTTTTTTATCTGCATCTTTTTTTCCTGTGACCTGATATTCTGGGAATTCTTTAGAGAAACCCAATTGTATTTTAATCCTACAAATATGTGTTACCATGTTTAACAGTGTGCATGTGGGTGGTCACTCAGTTTTTTAAAGCTGAGGGAATGATATTTGCTGAACTGGAAAAAGTAACCAGGAATATCTTCTGACCTCCAATGGTACAGCATAGGCCAGGTGTCTCACACAAGAAAATATTGCAGATTCTTTGCATACAAGTGGATAAACTAGCCTAAAGTCTGGCACTTATTTTGATTTTGGATTTTTGGTGGTTGTTGTAAATGTGAAGAGGAGAAAATTATTCTGTAATCAGATTGGCAAATTCACCAAAGACCTGCAATTACCATGATTTGAACATCATGTAATCCATGACTCCATCAGTAATGTGGAGTTCAAATCTGACATCCTGAGCCATTCTTGAGGGAATGAAACAGCACTTCTTGTCTGGGTCTGCAGAGGAGAGTGTCGTGAACAGCACAGAGGCAGCAGCTGAGACAACAACATGTGTTCGGGGACAGGGAGAGAGTTACCGTGGCACCGTCAGCACCATATGGAGTGGAATCCAGTGCCAGAGGTGGGACTCCCAGTTTCCTCACCAGCACAACATCACTCCTGAGAACTTCAAATGCAAGTGAGTAGAGACGTGGATATTATTATTGCAGTGGGAAAGGAGCCGAGTTTTAAAACGTTTAACAATTCATGCCACTGGAGTAGCCCATAGGGCCTCTATCCCTGCTCCGTGGCCTGATTCATCCACGCTATCTGCTGAGGTTCAAAACCATTTGAGCCTGGGAAAATCAGTCCTTCAGATCTCAAAGCAGTAGTTCTAGATGAACTTGTGTGAAACCCTAGGGATTTTATGAATTTTTCCTTCAAGCCACAGAACTAAAAATTGATTGTGAAGTGTCTGTATGTGTTCCAGACTGGGACCTGAATCCCAGCAGTGTGGATACATTACCACGGGCTTTTTTTTCACAGAACTAAAAACATCTTCGCAGCTTGATTGCTGACTTTAATTTAATTTGTCCTAAATATTACCTAAATGTAATCTTCTTGGTAATACTTAACATTTATAATCTTTGAAAGCACTTCTTTTTCATATTTTAAATCTTTTTTCTTTCTCATTGGTAAATCTAGCTGCATCAATAGGACTGCTTCTGCTTGAGTGACCATTGGCCATCAAACCTTTCTCTACGGTTTATAAACTCCCAAGATGTGAATAATCTACTAATTTTAGGCAGTTGCCTTAGTAATGTTTGTTCAGACCTTTTTTAACTAACCATAGGGGAAACCTTGCTGACCAGAATGGAGCCACAGCCCATTTTGTACTAAATACCTTTATTGATGGGTAAATACAAGTAAGAATTACAGTATCAGGCCCATTCTCTCCATAGTCTGTTATCAGTAAGTGCCGCAGACGGAAAAAATACAGTGAAATATGGAGATGCACAGAACATGGCAACAACTGTCAGGAGATGGGGAAATAAAACTTACATTTAAGAGGTTTGACTATTTCATGCAACCTGCAAAAGACATTTAAAGATGTTCCCTTGTGACTAACTTTTACTTTAAAGGTAACAGCTGTATAGAATTTCAACATACGTCTTTTTATTTTCAATGATTCAGTTTCTTAAATGAGTCACTGGGTCTACAGCACTCTGTTTCTCCAAACTCAGCAGAACCATTCAAAGTACAGGGACTTTTAAGCACTTTGGTAATGTTTGTATTTAAAGGCACTTGTAATGTATTGCAGGTGTATCCAATGTCAGTTGCATGCAAATTTTGATGGAGGATCCTCAATGAAAATATTGTTAATCTTCAAATGGAATCTCATATCCTGTCAAAACATATGTCTGCTGAAAATGAATTTCCATAAACATATTCTTATTACAATTAACATTTTTTTCTAGGCACTGCGTTCTTACTGGCTCCTCATCTCCTTGCACTTGACACTGATCAGTAACCAAGACCTGAAGGAGCCTGTATTTTTGTTAACTCATAACAAAAAACAATGGACCACATTGGTGGGTTTAGGTTAGCCCTGCTGCGAGCTAATATATTTATTTTTACAGGGATTTGAGGGAGAACTACTGTCGAAATCCAGATGGATCTGAATCACCCTGGTGTTTTACCACTGACCCAAACATCCGTATTGGTTATTGCTCCCAGATTCCTAAGTGCGATGTATCAAATGAACAAGGTAACAGAGGAAAGGCTGATAACATGATTTTAAGTGAACTCCATACTGTTCCAAACAGCAAGTAGACAAGCTTGAAAACTGGAGAGGTTATGTCTGTATTACACCTATGTAGTTCCACTTTGGCTTTATTGGCATGCTTGGGATTCATTGTGGTGTAAATGAGATTCATTTCTCAGCTTAATTTTCGATTCCAGCTGGGAAAGCTGCAGCAAAGATTTGATTGGATCTGATTTTTAGACAAGGTGAATCTATGTAGCTGGTCTACTGTCTTTAGTTTGAAAGGTCTTTTTCCACAGCCGAGATGATTTTCTTGGTTTGCAGTATCTTTATAATAGCATGTGAGGTAATTTAAAGAATTTTTTTTTTCCTTTTTTTTTTTGTTTGTTTGTTTGTTTGCATATACCTCCTTGTCTAGAAGAGATTGATCATCTGAGTTCTTACCTACCGCTGCCTGTGAGGTTCATTCTGAGTCTTTATGCAAATGTTTTTCCCATGAGGTTTTGGTATTACTGTAAGGAGTAGTGTTGCATCCTGAATGGATGCCAGCCACAGGATAAACTGAGGCTAAGACCTCAGACCTATAACCCTCCATCAGGATGCAGTAACATCTCCATCTTTAAATTTTAGCCAATTTTTCTTGTAAATTTGAAAAAGTTGCAGTTGCAAGACTTATGTCAGAGAAAGGATTCAACTTTTGTATTCATTCTGTGTTTCTTGTAAAGTATCAATTATCAAAAAGTAAAAATACTGATGAATATGAAATTAAGTGCTTTATGCAAAATGTCTTTTTAGTACTGATCATTTTAAACAATTCTCTTGAAAAGTCTCAAAAAGGCTTGTGATAAAAGCTTATGAATTAAACATGACTGAGTGAACAGGCAAGTTTTTGAATTACATTAAAATTAAAGTCATGATGATTTTTTGATTTTGATGAAGCAGTACTTAAGTCTAGAATTATATGCTGTTGCCAGTATCGAGAAGCTACACAAAGCTAAACTGAATGTCTATTTTTTGTGGAGGGAGGAATAGGGGACCATATTTTCGTGTGTTTCGGATAAACTAGCTTCTGACAACTTTTAGGATATTTTGTGTGACCCTTCTAAATTAATTCTAAACCAACTATTTATGAAAGAAATTTTCCAAATTTATCTAAGCAAGACAATATTGAAAATACTACTGTGTTGAGAATGAAGGTCTCAAACGGGAGATTATATATGTAAATTTGAAAACTATTTTCCATTTTCTTCTGATCTGATTTATACAATTGTCTGATTAATAGTGTATAGCATTTGCTAAACAGAACACTTATCTTTAATAACTTGGATTACTGGTGGAAAGGAAGAGTTTTCTTCTCAATGTTGCACGATCACCCTCCACTTTTTTGTCTCAATATTCTTTTTTCAGATTGTTATCGTGGCAATGGCAAGAGTTACATGGGGAATCTATCCAAAACAAGATTTGGGCTAACTTGCTCCACATGGGACAAAAATATTGAAGACTTACGTAGGTGCGTACATATTAAACAGAAGGAGATGGTTCAGTGAGTCTTGAATAAATACTGCCTCCAGATGGCAACTCTTTTTCATCTTCATTGATTCTAAAGTAGCCCTTTATGCCCTGGAGCTTTTAATATC
Source organism: Melanocharis versteri (assembly GCA_013397845.1). NCBI lineage: Eukaryota > Metazoa > Chordata > Aves > Passeriformes > Melanocharitidae > Melanocharis > Melanocharis versteri. The sequence goes on from VZTG01003814.1 coordinate 959,551, forward strand.
TTTGTTTTTGTAATCTTTATTTTTTATCTTTTTCTTTTTTTCTTTGTGTTTAAATGTATTGCACAACATGACTTTTTTCAGGCTAACCACTAATTGCGGGCTTTGGGATGTTTCTTAGTGTTTAGTTTACTGGCCTATTTTACCCCATCCTTATCCTTGAAAGTTTGGTGCAATGAGAGGATAGCAGAAATGAGAGGAAAGGGTTATCTCATCAACCTCATCTCATAGCTCATGATGCTTCAAGGAGGAGGCTGGACTTGAAACCAACTATTGTCCATTGCAGCCTGAAATTGACCCTTGTGTCTACAATCTAGTGACACTGATGTCAAATGCCAATAAAAAGACCTGCAAGTTCTGTTGTTTATAATTACTTTGGCTTCATATTCAAGTAGTAGAAATGGCAAGTTAATTTATTTGTTGAAGCAAAATGAATTATCCGGACTATATATAAAATAAGGGATTCATAAAAAGTTTTGCTGTATGTGAGATATCACACACACTAGTGGCTGTGATGAAAATAGTTTCTCATTCATTTTCCTTTAGTTTCTGAAGCTGATATAAATGTGTCAGTATTAGCTTTGGTACTTGTTGTAGAGTCTCAGTGCTGAACATATAAGCCATTGTCCTCTGGAAGGACTATGTGAGTCAGGAAGTCAGCCTTTGGGGAAGCTGTATTGCAAAAGGCAGACTTCAGTGGCCCTGTCTGGAATCATCACCTGGACTACATGTGTTTCTTCCCACAGATGGCAAGAGGGAGGATACATATCCCAGTGTGCTGCCCGTGTAAGGGAGGCAGAGGTTTAAGCTCATGCCTTCTGAGAAGCCTGATAAGTCTTAGTTTGTTGTGAATGAGACAGTATAAACCTACTGGATGCTTGATGCAATTGCATTCATCTGATAGAGCACAGATCAGCCTTTCATTTCTTACTCCCAGATGTTTTCCATCTGGGAACTTTGGGGAGTTATCTGTCTCACTCCAACAGTTTCTCTGGTTATGGTGTACTAGAGGCAGCATGGATGGTTGGTTATGAACTAAAGGAGCAGTACAGCTGTAACTAAGGAAGCCTGTATCCTTGTATCTGACAAGTCAAAAATAAGCATCTTCCTCCGCTTCAGATTTTGGCCTCAAAATTTCACCTCTAAAGTGCTTCATGTAGGTTTGCAACTTAGGTGACCTATCACTGCAGTTTGTCTGAGCCATTCATCTTTCTACTTGCCTGCTGCTCGTCATTGCTAACTTTCTTAGTTTGCCTTCCTTTTGCCTTTGATTCAGCTTTGTAGATTCAATGTTCCCTTGTGCTGTTAACCTGCAGGAGAAGGTACCTGTGCTCCCCAGAGAAGCCTGCAGTTTTGCTGAGGGCATCACAGGCTCTCTTCTAATCAGTATAACGATCCCTCTTGGAGGTATCTAGAGATTCTAGCTTGAGTGGGAGATCTAGAAGCCTCCCAGCTGTCCAGTGCTTAAAATACCAACCAGAGGAAAGTTGGACCCAGATCCAGCAAATATTTGGGTCTCATCTTCTCTTTGATTTTAACCAGCCCTAAACCCTGACCTGTAGGCTTCTCAATCAGCTAATAATACAATGTGGAGCAAAGCAATATTTAACCTTTGAAAATTTGGGCTATAGTATAAAGCTTTTCAACACTTTGAATTTTTTTTCCCTGTAGGCATATACAAATATTCAGAGAACCAGATGTTAGTAAACTGAAGAAAAACTATTGCCGCAATCCAGATGATGATTTTCATGGTCCCTGGTGTTACACAGATGATCCTCTTGTTCCCTGGGATTACTGCCCTATTTCTCGATGTGAGTACTTGTTATGCCTCAGGCATTGTCAGCTGTGCAGCCCCAGTGAAGCCACGGTGTCACATGAATATGCACACCTTACTATTGTCACTTGTGGCAGCAGAAAATGTGTGATTCTATCAAGAATCAATTGTGCGTGACTGAGAAGGAGCAGACAGAAGCTGCTTGTGCAATATATGAACAAGGGGTTCTTTTCCTTGACCAGCTTGGAGATTTCAAGACTTATTTATGCAGCAGGAGCACAAAGGGGCTATTACAGATGGTCAAACATTTTCCGACAGATCTAGCTATTGAATGAGGGCTGGACGGAGACAAAGAATTGTCTAGCGGTCAGAATGCTGGCTGTGGCCTCAAGAAACCCAGGCAGAGTTATCTTCTGGGCTACAAGCTTCAGAGTCTCTTTGTGTGATCTGTCTTTGTAATGTTAGGATAACTCATTATATATATGCTGAAGTGTATATGAGCTATAAAGATTAGATTCTGCTTTCAGATGTTTATGGGATGATTTAACTCTTGGCAAGAATTAGGAAAGTCATGCCTCCAAAGTTGAATGTTTAAATCTAAATAGCCTAAATAAACAGAATTAAGAATCCTAGGGAATTCAATAATAAGCTGATGACAAGTAGAAAAAGATAGTTTTATGCGGAAAAATGTGCAATTCACATTTATGTTCAAAATCTTTCTCTTCAATTCTTATTTCTAACTTTCTTTGCTGTATGTCCTGGGAGAACATTCAAATGGTAAATCAGGCTTTTGAATGCAAGTCTGTGATCTCTAGAGGTTAAGAATAATGTTACACTCATTCCTAGCGGCAATCTGCTGCATTTCCTCATAGCCTGAACTCCAGCATCTCTAAGAAGTGGTATTTGAAGTCTCAGGTGATATTTTGGCATCTATGTGAAGAGTAAACAAAACTGTGCAAAAGGTTATTTTTGTCAGTATAAATGAAGAGTAACAGCTGAAGAAATATACTTTTTATTCACTTATTCTGAGTTCATTATTTGGATCCATTAATTCCTAAGGATGTATTCTCAGCAAACATTTGTAGGGTATACAGAATTGGTGAGTAGTACATTTCTGCAATCAATCACCAGAGTGGCAATATGCCTGTTTTACAATTGTAGCTCATATGGACTAGTACTACAATACTATATAAATATAAGTGCACATACATACAATTATACACAGATACACATATATTTATGCACACATGTGCATACATAGATTTACATACATATATGCAGATGTGTATACATGCACATAGAATTTTAACTACGCTTATAACTGAATCTATATATATGTATATACCTATATGTCTGTGTGTGTACATACATATATACGCACACATATTTGCTTAATGATGGAAGTCTAGTCGGATGAGACTCTTTAAATTTTCCTTGTACAAGTTTTCAGCAGCTACCCCAGTACTTCTAGCTCATAGTGCTGCGTCACTCTGTACATGTCACTGAAGGCAAAAATTTAGAACCACGTTTAAGCAGACTTTTTGTAACTGTTTTTTTTTGATTGGACTAGATGGAAGAACGGAACCAGATTTTGGGGAACATGTTTTGAGAAGAATAAGTTTTTGCTGATAGGAACTTAAAATGAGGTTCAAAGTTTTTTAAAGAATTGAGAATTTCTTTCAGTCTTATTTGGATTTAATCACATGACTTCTGTAGTTCCTGAAAACTTACATCAAAGTCATAACTTCATTTTTCAGCAGTTGATTATTTGAATGAAACATGTAAATTGAACATGATAGGCAGCCTCATGTCTTCAGGATTCAGCCAAGAAGAAAAATGCTTGACATTCCTGTTACAAAATGATTATTTCTTATTTCATTCTATTGGAATAAAATTCTGCCTTCTTGTTAATCCTTACTAAATACTGCATTTGTAGTGTATTGAAGAAATCATTGAAGTTTAAAAACTTTGTGAACTATTAAAGTTAACAATATGCCATTTGCTGTTGAATTTTATTTTATTCAATTTTTAAATGTATTTTAATTTTGTATTATGACTATCTTATGTGTCTGTCTAGGTGAAGGTGATACAACTCCTACTACAACCAGCTTGGATGGTGAGTAAGTTTGTACATGAACTGTGTAGTGCATGACTATCCTCTAAAACTAGACAATTCTTTCCAGTTGGGAAACAAAATAATGATCAGTTAAAGTTATAAAAAACCCACAATACAGACTGAGCAAAATTAATTTTACAAGACAAAAATAGAGAATAGCTTTATCATACTCCTTTATCTATCCTCACTGTCATGTCTTGCCAGTGGTGAGATTTGGTAATGAGTTTCAATGTTTGTTTTTTAACTATGTAAATCTCAAAAAAACTATTTAAATATATGTATTTTATATTCCCTATGGATATTTAAATAAACCTATTCAGCTTCACTGAAGTGGTTTTGTTGGCCTAGAAATATATTTCATTAGCACAAGAAAGTTAATACATAATAAATATTGACCTTCTTGTGGTCCTTATGTGCAACTGTGCAGGTTTCCTACCACTGTTTTTAGTAAAATGTGATCTCTGGACCTGCTTTCAGATACTGCAATTCCTTGTGCCTCAACAAAACATTTGAGAGTTGTAAATGGAATCCCAACACAAACTAACGAAGGATGGGTGGTTAGTTTGACATACAGGTAACTATCACTTTGATTAGAAGGGCAGTGCAACTACTAGGATATTCGTTTTAGAATTGTAGAAAATGTTGACCATAACAAGGATACTTCTACATTGCAGTTAAGTTCTGTAAAAGCAGAGAATCAGCATTTCTCTAATGTCAGGTAATGCCATAGTCTTCACTTTCCTAGTGAAATACTTTATATGTTCATTGTCACTAACTTATGATGAACCTGCAAAGCATTCATAGCATTCTACTCTTTCAGCTAGCTACTGCAGACTTTTTCATGACATTGGCTTAGCATTCAGCATTAAACTGTTTATTTTAGAGACTGTTAGAAAAAAATTGAACTTCAGATCAATATTTTCGCTTCGATGGCAGAGCATTTAGTTGTGAAGTGTAGGATTCAGGATTTATACCTGTGTCAAATTGAGGTTTCTCCTCATGTAATTGCATGCAATTAAAATTTATTTGGTATTAAAAAAAAAAAAAAAATAGGAGCTATAAGGAAATCCTTTTCATCCTGTAAAGCAAGACCCTGACACATACAGCTTGTGTATAACACATGTATTGCATTATGGAAGATCTTTGCTGCTGTGTAAAAGCCAGAACACAGAATGGCTGTTTCCTATGTTCTTTACTCTGGTTCATAACTCATCAGCTGGAAGTGTGAATCATTAATTTATAACACGATATATCTCATGCATCGGCCCTGGAACTTTTATCAAAAAAAAAAAAAAAAAAAAAAAAAAAAAAAAAAA
>VZTG01003814.1:964796-1013591 GCA_013397845.1 Melanocharis versteri
AAAAAAAAGTGAAAAAAAGTCTTTTGTCTGCTAGGCCAGACTCAAGTAAAGCTCAATTCTATTAGCTTATGATTCATCATCTCTTCTAAAACTGTGTTGTAAAATAGGTATTAAATGAAAAATGAGAGCAAAGGAAAAGATAAAAAATATACTTTCTACATCACTTCATTGCTAGAGAAGTTTTGGGAGGTCCTTCCCATCCTTGGTAATCTTTGCATCTTATGAGATCCATCATATCTAGACCTGTCTGGAAGTGCATCGGATGGTTCAGACACATATTTCTAGAGGAAGATCGCTATATTCCTAGACTAAGTAATCAGATAGGTGGGCTAAATCGCTCCCTGGAAAAGGTAATCTTTGTACCGTATTAAAAGTAGCCTTGAGATTTGATGAACTTTTAGGCAGGTAAGGTGAACTACATCTGGGTGCCTAAAATTTAAATAGCTATTGTTAGGGTTGCTGTACCTGGAGTTTATGCTATGCAATAGAATTCCATGAGACAGATGAGTGCTTAAATGATTGCAGATCCTTTTATGAATAAGGGATTCCTGGAATACTCCAGCAGCAAAATATATCTTGAAGTATTACATGTGGGCATAAAAATGTAGTTTTATTTTGTATTGTTACCATGGGAGCAAATAGAAACAAAATCTTAATGACTTTTGAACTTTCTGCAAGAAAACGTAACTGTACACTTCAAAATGGAATGGCTGTGTCTGAATGGTGAACGCTCAGTGAAACTTAGAAACTATTCGTATTTGGTAACCAAAGCCCACCTATAAATGTTAAATTGATCAATGAAATTTTCTTATATATCCAATTCAGATTACGTAACCAAGTATATTTAAGTGTATTTAAATGTATTTTGTCTGTTTCATGGAACCAGCTATAAATTTACCCGACACTTAAATAAGGAATTAACCCTTCTGTGTGTACTAATTAATCTTCTAATGCAGATGAAGAAAATGTGTATATTAAAATAATAAGTGATGCAAACAGAACATGGAAGAATATAGTTATAATCCTGGTTGTGATACTTTTATAATAAAACAAGCTAGAACCTGCATTTTAGAATTACTCTAGCCTTTTGGACCAGATATTTTGCTCCTTAACCAAAACAAGATTAAAAAAACAAAAAAGTCTAAGCTCTGTGTTATCCTGCTGTCTTTGAACTCCATATATAGTCTGGTATCCATCCAGTAGCTCTTTGCAAAGCTTTGAACATTTGTGTGATTTGAATTTATAAATCGTGAGATTTTAAGCTTTTCCCAAATTGCTGACAATTTTCATTCACTTTCCAAAGAGCTACAGAAAATAAATGTGATTTTGGAGGCATGAAGAAGGAAACTAATTAATCTACATTCCACAGTAATTTTTTTTTTAAAGAACTGTCAGGCTTAATTGCTTTAATTTTACTTGATATATTATGCTTCAGGTTTTCTATAATCACATGTAGGATGTCATACACCGCAGATTGTTTCCAACTGAAGTATGTGGGGACGCAAATCTCATAGGGCTTGTAATCAAATAGGAACTCTCCACCTTGAGGTCAATGCTTTGAATAATACTTACATGAATAATGACCAAATGTTGTTTACATCTGGTGGCAGTTTGGGGACTTGCTTGAAAGTTTCAGTCCAGTTCCTGCTACAAAGAATTGGCCCTTTTTAAAAAAAAAAAATTAAATTGGGTGTCTTATTACAAATTCAGCTTTGAAACCACTAAATGAACAGAGTAACTGAATTTGTCTTTTTTTCTGGTTTTTGCACGTTGGAGTAAAGCTTTGCAAAGTCATGTTACTGTAAGTGTTGAAACTGTAGAGCAAAAGGACAGACACAAGTTTCCGCATGTTGTCAGTCTGCCGCTTTGCACCAGCAAACGTGGGGAGCAAAGCGCTCTAAACTTTTTGACTAGGTAGAAGCTAATACTAGTGGTTTTGAGGGGGTTTTTTAACCTTTTTTATTTTCTTTTTTCCCCCAGGAATAAGCATATCTGTGGTGGTACTTTGATAAAGGAAGAGTGGGTTCTTACAGCGAGGCAGTGTTTCCCTTCTCGGTACAGTAGTCTGTAGCTTTGCAATATTAAAATCCATCTATTTTCGGGAACTTAACAGCACAACACTTCTTCAACTTGAATGCAGCAGTTTTCCCTCCTGTTTGGCTTTAACATTGCTTTTCTGATATAAAAGGCCTGTGGGACCTTGGTATTTTCTGTTATTATTGCTGTAAATCTAAAGAGCCCTGGCTATTTTACATAGAAGCATAAATAGATTTTTCCAAGTGTCATAGTTAGACAATTGCCTCTTTATGAGAATAATCTCATGCTTCTGCATAACTGGACAAAAGAAAATAGAAAACTTGGGTAAATCTAAAAAAGTTCAAAGGTTCCTACTGTCCAAGGATTTAAATGTTTGGATATTATTATGAAAAAAAATTAGATTTTAGTAACAGTAAAAGATAAAATTATGTAATGGCTTCAGGCCAAAAAGTTACATCCAAGCATGTTGATTTTGGAATAGCAGTTGTCAGCATGAAACCATTTCTGCTAAGGAGCATTAGTTAAGATCTTCCAGCATAATCATATTAAGCAGAGTTTTTTTAGTTATTTTATTATACAGTCAGCAAAATCATAACCAACTTTGCCTCATTTAGGTACAAAGATTTGAAAGACTACAAAGCCTGGCTTGGAGTCCATAATATCAAAGGAAAGGGAGAGGAGAAGCGTAGACAAGTCCGGAATATCTCCCAGTTGGTATATGGCCCCACAGGGTCAGATTTGGTCTTACTGAAACTTAGCAGGTTAGTAGCTGTTATTGTGAATTCCGGGATTTTCATCTGATGGGCGTGGTTCCTCCTAAATGAGATTTGCAAGTTCACTGCTCTACTGTCTCCAATACTACAGATGCTGTCTCCATGGGGTAAACTTCCAACAGAAAGAAATTTTACTTGGTATATCCAGAAATGCAGGTCCATCTACGTTACGCAGAAAACAGATGTTACTCCTGTGAAATCCTACCTCCATTATTTTTCCTGATAATCATGTTTAGGTTTGTTGGGAGATTTAAAGAAAACCCACAAAGTACCCACGTGGACTAGTTTTATGGTTTTAATTTACAGAATAAGCACCAGATTGTAGCTGAGATCCTTGTGTATACACAAGCTTTCAAAATTTCTCCATATTAAAAAACCTATATATCCAAATTAAATGCCATCACTACTTTCTTTTAAGATTAAAACCCAAGTTAAATAGCATAAAAGTGGTGACAGCATTTCAAGAATTTTTTGACAGTTAGCAGCTGTAGTACAAAAAATAGGTAGAAGAATCCATCATATTCTTCAAAGACAGAAAGTGAAAGGAAAAGTATTGGCACAGTTTTTAATTGCTGTGGTCTATAATAGACAACATAATTTTTAAAATACATTGTAGAAGGTTAAGTAAAATCCATTATATCTATTATTTTTTTCGTCTTTTCAGACCTGCTGTATTGACAAATTTTGTAGAAATAATCCGATTGCCCATTTCTGGATGTACCATTCCAGAGAAGACCAGCTGCAGTGTTTATGGATGGGGACACACTGGATGTAAGGAACTATTTTTAAAAACTAAATGAATACGTTGACAACTTACTTCCTCTTGTCATTATAGGTGAGGCTGCTGGTATGGCCTGATGCCACAGTTATCCAACATTTCTTGTTATGTAATAGAGTTGGGGTTTTTTTCTAATTTTGTAAATCTCTGAGCCTTTTATCCAAGTTAATTTAATATGAAATATTTTCCACTAGTCTCTTCTTTTTTGTTGCTGTTGTTTCAATGACAGGCAAAATTGTTCAAACATTTCAAGGAATGAATTAGAGAAAAATACTGATCTACCTGTTCAAAAAAATAGCAGAATTGCTTCGAAGAATGTTAACAGGTTTTTTACAAATTCTTGTTCATCTACTTGAGCTGTCTCTTTCTGTAACCCAAAGCAGGCCCCTGTGGAAACACTAATACAGAAACACATAATCAAAGACTTTATTAACATACACAATAACAGTGAACTGGGGATGCACAAACAACCCTAAGTCTGGTATTTCCTAACTTTCGAGTACTTGACTTTGCAACCTTGCTAATGTTTATTAAACACAGTTTTGTGTGAAGAAAATACAAATATGTGGGAGAACAGACATTTATTTAGTCTAGTAAATGCTATATCTGGCTAATTATGTGTTGATAAAAAGTTAATAGCTGCCAGTTGACAATAATTACTCCAATATTTACTGTGCTCAAATGTTGTTTTGCCACAGACCCTGAGTAAGCAGCAGCAATATACTCACACTGCCCTGGAAGCAGAGCAGAAACTAGGCTGGAATCCTGAGGCTGTCTTCCTTGTAGCCACTACTCTGCCATTTCTTTGTGGGTGGCAATTAATCTGTACCAGCCCTCTCCCAAATGGCTGCCTTTGATGTTCCCAGCATGTCCATATTAGCCATCCTCTGGGGGCATCGGCTGTCTAGGGGACAGGGACATCAGGCTGGAGCACAGTACAGCATCACAGGAAAGCTTAGCTTAAGAGAACTGATAAGGAATTTGCAATGTTGTGGAGTTATGTAATACAGTAAATACATAACATCTGTCATCCAAGGACTTTGTACTATATTTTATGCACTACTTATTATAATCCTCACAGAATCACGGTCAGGCAAGGAAGAAGTGTTACATCCAGTTTGTTTTCAAGAAAACAGGATAATAAGTCAGTGGAGGGCAAGCTTGGCATTTTCTTTTGATGGCTGTGCAGAGAATGGGCAGGTCCAGATCCTTTATTTATCTTTGCAGCTTGTACAGGCTTGTCTCTTGACATGTAGAACAAGAGTAAGCTCCACAGGGCTCCTGCTTCCTGACCTTCACACTGATGAATGGAGATTGCACAAGGCTGCAGCTCTGCCCTTGCAGGCACAAAGTCATTCAGGGTAGCTGAGCCAGCACAGAATGAGAAAAACTACACTCTGCTACAGTATTTTTCAAGTCACACATCCTTCCCTAGGCCATGGCAGGCACTGTTACACATTAACTCAAGTTTAAAGCAGGGAGCAAAATCCTCCCTCCACTGATGGGAGTGATAACATTTCCAGGCTCTTTTTCTGATTTCTTTGATGACTGGGCAAGCTGGTGGTGAGCTGTAGAGTAAGCCCAGTTACCCAGCCCTTTATTCTAATACTAAAAACTTATCCAGATATTCTCAGAGAATTGAACAGACATGAAAACCAAACAAATGTCTGGCAAATCCCATTTGCAGAAAATATAAGAAATCCAAAATACAAAAGCATGATAACAGTGGGGATAGACAAAAATGTGAGTATTGGAGAGAAAGTACAATAACTGAAATTACATTAATAAGTTTATCTAGACTGTATCTTGAAATACTTTTTTTCCCTAAAATACAATAAATTTTTTATTCTCTTTTCAATTGAAGTAGTTAACTATGATGGCCTTCTCCGAGTAGCAAACATGTTTATTTTGGGAAATGAGAAATGCAACCAATATCTCAAAGGGAAGATCACTGTGAATGAGTCTGAAATCTGTGCTGTGGCTGAAACCATAGGTGCTGGGCCCTGTGAGGTAAATATTGCATTTCCTAATATGTTTTTAGAACCCTGGCTATTTCTTTCCCAAAAAATAAATTACTGGAGCTTTTTTATAATTATTCTCACTGCACTAAACTTTTGCATTTGAAAATTATTTGTATTACAAGTATTCTATTTTATGTCAGAGTGCAGAAATTGCTTCAATTTCACTGTGCTACCACACCATTGAAAGATTTATGTGAATCTTAAATATACTCATATGACTAAAACACCTCTTTAGAGACAAACTTGTGTTCTGTACAGTAAGGGCTAAGGTGGGCTCTGTGGTAGCATTAGCTGTGTGTTTTGATTGAGTAGAAAGCAAAGGCTGGAGCAAATTTACCTTCTTATTTAGATGAATTATTTCATGCAAAATACATGATATTCAGTACTCAACAGAGTTGATAAAGTTATGAAGGAATGCGAAACATCCAAAAATGTGCTGAGGTTTTTATTGGTCAGAAGGCTGGAGCATTTTGGTCTCCCTAATCAAACCTGAACAATACATTGGTGAGGACAGCAGAACTACTTCAGTGATTGTATCATTTGATACAGTCGTTTTGCTTAGCACTAGTTGTGATGATGGAGAAAAGACATCTGAGGAGAAAAGCTGTAAATAATTTATTACAGGAAGATATAATTTTTTTTTTTTTTGGTGGAAAATCTGACTGTGGATATCTAGAAGGAGGGAAGTCATGAATATTATTAAGTGTTTATTATCTGGAATAGAATTGTTGGTTTCCTAATATCGATGTTAACCATATAGTAAAATTTTCCCTACCCAAGTGTACTACCAAACCATGGGGAGCAGAGATCATCTTTGTAAAGCTGAGGCCTCTTCTATTTGTTATTAATATTCCATGGGATCATTTTTTGTTGCAAAGTATTTTCTTCAAAATAAAATATTTAATTGTAAATGAGGTCTTAGACTTGTCAAGGCTTATAAATGAAACATCTGCATGGAAGTCTGCTGGGGATCCTGCACTTTGTTTTCCCCTGCAAGAAGAAATGGAATGAATTAATATTAGCAATCAGTCTTAATCACTGAGCAGTTTCCTGCTCCCTAAATTTTCCTTTGAAGCTACTTTCCTCAGCAGAAAACAGGCAGAGGAACAAAATCAGATTGGCAGGTGAAACTGCACTCCTGAAAGTGTTTTATGAGCCGCTCTGATGGCGCTGACATAGTTCATTGTTCATGTGGGAACTAGTCTGCCATCAGTCAGAAAAAATCCCAAACCAAATAAAGGTCAAGCATTGTTGTTTCTCTGGTGATCCAGAGAGAATGCAATGCTAATTGTCAGCTTTCGTTTTTTGAAACAATGACTCACTATCTGATATAAGCATTTGCCGTCTGGTTTTGCAGTGAGTTTGCTGGGTCCAGTCTACCTCAACCTGGGTAGAAACTGCAGTATCTATGTTCAAGTCTCAGATCTGTGTGATTGAATCTAACTCTGATCTCCGTGGGTCATACTCCAAATATTCATAGAATGCATAAACTGGTGTGTAGATGACTCATTCAGAATAACAAAAAATATCATTTTAATAAGTTATGTCCCAAAATAATGCCTAAAAAATATTACCTCTTATTATGTTTGTTATCCTCCCTGCCTATTAGTACATACAGATCCTCATCCTAGGGCCTTGCAAGATGGTTGACTGAAAGAAAGATACTAACCTGACTTTGTCAGTAGTCTTTGATGCAAAGTCTGTCATCGTAACAAAGATGTTTATCAGTCAACTCACATTCTGCTCATCTGGTTTATATTTACATAAACAAATATTAGGATTGCACGTAGCTGAAAGGGGTGAATAAAATCTAGTAGTCTGAGGTCACTAGAATCACATGTAAAGATGGATCACAGAGCTTGATTTGCATGGAAAGGAACCAAAGGTCAGAGGCCAACTTTGACACTGGTTCTCATAAGTTCTGGTTATGAAAAAGATATTGGAAGTTGGTTTATGTACTATGGCAAGAACAGTACTGCCTGTGTGCATCCTGTCATCCCCAAAAGAAACCATTCAGTAGTAGACAGGTGAGAGCTGTGTCTTGAAACACTTTGGGAAGTGACATCCATTCTGTTTATTTTTTTCCTAGCGAGACTATGGTGGTCCCTTGGTTTGTGAACAGAACAGGCTGAAGATAGTAATCGGTGTCATTGTTCCCGGCCGTGGATGTGCCATTCGAAATCGTCCTGGGATTTTTGTTCGGGTCTCATATTATTCCCGGTGGATACACAAGATTATGATGACCTACAGAAAACCCTGAAAAAGTCAACAACTCCTATTGAAAGATTTTGGACAGCATGCAATTAATGTGTAATGTAAAGATCAACAATTTTTTAAGTACTTGATAGTCAAGTTTGTTGAGCTTCTTTTAATATTTATGGGTGGTTTTGGTGTTTTTGTCTATCAGTGTTGTTTTATAAATGTTGAAGTGACTTACAGTATATGCAAGTATGGTGACATATCTCCTGAAGATACTTGAATGGATAAACAATTTTGCAAAGACATTACTGGATGATAAATGGTTTTGTAGAAATAGATCATATGACCTCTTTTATGCTGCTCTTCAGATTATCTTAGAAGGAGAAACAAATTATCGTTCTACTTAACACATCTTATTCTTTCTATGAGCCCTATATTTCTCTTCATATATGACAAAAGCCCTACTGAGAGATATATGCATCTGTCAAGGACAGCATTTATGATCATATTTCTCTTTCCCCCTTATAAGAGGTCAAAGATTTCAGTATTTTATTAAAAAATAATATCTTGAGCAAGTAATCTTTTCATTATTGAGGGACTTTGACAAGCCTGCCATAAGCAGAGTTCTCATAGAAGTCACTACCACTTTGTTTTACACAGTGCTTGCAGGCTCTAGTTCTGCACTTGATTCCTTCACTGTATATGCAGTCCTCTAACAGACGTCACAAACCCCATTTTGGTTAGCAAACTATTGATCATTTCTTTAAAGTTTGACCCAGAAATAACTCTGGATTTACAATGCTAGAGACAGCATTTCACACAGTTTGAAAAAGTAATCCTGATTAGCTATTGGAAGACTTTGGGCATTAAAAGAAATTTAAATCAAATATGCCCAAATCTTTCTAAACAGACAAGTATTAAAAATTCAGTTGTTTCTAGTTATTTCATGAAACTCTGCCTTTACAGTGGGAAAAAGAACAGTTGAATCTGGCACCTGGCTGAGAGACTTAAGACTGGGAAAAGTAAGTTATGCATTAATAGTTTTTCAGAGACTTGAGAACTTTAATAAAACCTTAACTAGATTTGGACAAAACTCTATCCTTTGTATACTTCCTTTCAGGATAATAAAACAATTGCAGAGATTGATATGATCTTGTATTTAATATGGACATCATCACCAATAGTTTAGTTGCTTGTTTCCTGCCTGTATGTAGGACAATCATTTTCCTTTATGCTGATAGGGAAAGGGAACAAAAAATCATCATCTTTGAAAAATGCTTGTTCTCCCATAGGCATTTAGTTTTATGTCTGGAAATAACATACAAATATGTTGTTATAGGTGGCACTGATTACCCTTTAATTTCTGGAAAATTGATACGACATATATCCAATTGTTAGTTTTACTACTGTACATGTAAGTGCATAAGTAACGGCACTGTTACTTCACTTGTGACTGTGTAAATTGTAAATGTTTCCACTAGTGTTTGGTCTGTGTATCATATCTAACTGTGCAGCCATGAGGCTGACACCGTGATGTAGACATACAAAAGGACATTTCATGCAGAAGATGCAGGGTTGAATTCTGCCGTGTCAGAAAGCAACCATGTCAGGAGAGGTGTCTTGGAAGACAGGCCTCATCTTGACTCACCAAATTTTCTTCAGCGGTGCACTTTGACTTCAGTGAGACTCAAGTATGCTTACATCTGGTGAGCTGGGATGAGTTTCAGCCCATGCTTAAGTGGCTTGGCTTGCTGAGATTCGTGTCGCAGATCCAGCGGATTCTACTGGCACATAGGAAGAAGTCTTTCAGCAAGCAGAGCTTCTGAAATTCCTCCTGATGTAAATAGTCTCTTTGGACAAGATGTGACTTCTCTGTACAGCAGATTCAAGGTTGTGGATGCTACGCAGACAGTCTGTCTCAATCTATTCTGGCCACCTCTGAAGGCTTGATGCTCCCTTTGGCCTCTCTTACTTACTAGGCCTAAGAGGGCAGGATTTAGCCTGTGTATTTACACTTAATTATTGTCATGTAGGTGAAGAGTGTATTCGTACTAAGTATATACTGACCATACTTATTGAAAGGATTACATTTTTAAGAAGGACTTTTTAAAAACTCCAAGTGAGTTTTGTTCTCAGCCACAAATAGAATGTGGATAAAATATACAATTCCATGTTCACTCTTTGTATTCTAAGAATTGTTATGTGCTCACTGTATTATATTTGCAGGCATTTTGTTATGTCTATCTAAAAAAATCGAATCCTAAAATATTTTAGTTATAAGCTTCTGCTGTGCAGAAGACTGTGATTTTTATATATATATCACACACACACACACACACATATATATATGATAAAAATACTGTTTTTTGTTAGACAATGTGTAAGGATTTTTACCTGTTTGTTCTGGGCAGTGCCTCAGTAAAATAAATTGTGCAGAGTTGATGCTCCAGAACTTAACAAGTTTGTATGCACTTGCTTACCAGGTACTTTTGCTCTCCCTATCTCAGAATGGAGGGCACCTGAGATCCTGAAGAGCAAGGGAAGAGAAGAATAATGATATGTGGTAATGAATCTGTACTTCATTTATTCCTGTGAATATTTCTTGTTGGTACCAATGGTACCGTACCAGGCAACTGTTATAACTACAGGACTCTCTTAAGAAAGGACACTCTATAGATATTTTTTCACTGTTCTAATATTTTTCTCTCTGTTATAACAAGGGAACCTGATCTAATGCCCATCTAAATTGCTGAAAAGCCTCTTACTAACTTCAGTGGGACCTGAACTGTACTTCATAAATGTGATTTTAATCAGATTAGAATAAGTGGTACAGAACTTAAATTCTTATCTAAGGACATTCTTAAACTCCATTGAATTTCATTCTCATTCTCCTTGCTGTAACTAATCCTTGATCTCTGAAAGGTGTAATGTCTGGATATAAAATTCTGGAATCGAAACCTAAGAGCTGATTTTGTGCAACTGAAGTTAGTTTAACTTAATTACTATTTTCTTTGGGCATTGGAACTGGCTAACGCTTCTTCCTTTTATTAAAGAAAACATTTTTCCCTTAAAAAAGATTTTCCCCCTATCTCTTTTTCTCTCATAAACCTCATGACCCTCAGAGAAAAATGTAGCTCTCATTGGGAATGTACTGGTCTAGATTTTTGCTGCTACTGCTGAAATCTTCTTCTCTAGTTTAAGATTAAAATTCTCTGAGGCATTCTTGCAATCCCTTGCTGCAGGTAATGCCAATGTACTTGACAGAGCTACTCACTTGAGTTAGAGCTTTTCAGATGAGGGTCCAAATATATTTCTAGGGGTCAAAAGCTACTCAGGCAAAATGTCCCTTGAATTCAGTGAATGTGATGTCAAAAGAGCAGGGCCTAAGAGTTGTTCAGTGCTTTCCACATGGATCCTTGTACACAGATTCTCAGCTCCAAGGCAACCTCAGCAGGAGTTGAGGCTTTGACATCATCCTTCCGGAAAGCTGGTTGTAAACCAGTTGACCCCCATGGAGACTGTATGAAGCCTATTGGATTGGTTGTTTAGCCTTGTCTCCTCATCAATTATTTTCTTCCTCCCTCATGTGCACTGGTATATTACTGTTTTTGAATGTTGGGGCTGCTGGCAGGAACTGACATGGCTTTTCACCCTAAAATTTTCCAGTGTTCCTTTTTAACATACCCTTGGGCATTTAGGTATGGTGTTTTCTTGCATGGGATCTAACTTCAGGGAGCTGCCTGTGGAGTTCAGTGTATGATAAAAGTATTTTTTCTTATTTAAGTGGGAAAAATAATGCTCCCATTAAGTACAACTTGCTGAATGCCCAATGAAAAGGGAACACTGTGGTTATAACTTGTAATACAAATCTTCTGTAATTAACGACATCTTCATTAGTTAATAAAGTTGGTATTTTTGTAACCTTGTTTACTCTTATTATTCTTAATAAAGTATTTTATAAAAAACAACAACTTAATTAGCATTACATTTCTTGTTGAAAGAACAAGGTCAGAACCTCATTGCAAGTCTCCCAGTTCCAATTCCAGTGAGGGATTTTAACGTGCAAAGTAAGGAGGACTGGTGCTTTAAAGATCCTCATGTGTCCAATTGCAGAATTGAAAATAAAACAAAAAAGAAAGCCAAATACATGGTGATCTTGTTGAGACTTCCCAAGACCTTTCTGAATGATTTCTAGACTGAGAATGGTCTAAGCATATTACAGTGAGAGTATATTTGCAGTGGAAAGGATGTGATCAAGCTAAACATAAATATTTTCCAAGAGTTTTTAGGTCCTTACAATTTCAGTAAGAGAGGCTTGGAATTTTAGTTATTTATGTAAATATACTTTACACTTCTGGAAAGGGCTCCCCTCTCAGTATCACTTTAGTCTACTGATGGTACAAAAGATGATGCAAAGGAGAGCAATAACTTGCAACAAACCTTGGTGCTGCTGCTGCACTTAATACCACAACCAGCCAGCAGCTACCAGAAAAGGAAGTAAGCAACACCCTTACTACCCCGGTCAGGTCAGTGCCAAGTATTGTTAAACTTCCATAACATCAGATCGTTCTGATGAGTTCAAATAACGGACAGTAAGTTCATTACTTATTTGTCATTATCCGGCTGAAATTTCAAAGTTGTAAGCATTTCTGGTTACACTGTGATTTTGATGATTTAAATACATATTTGCTCCAGCTATATCAACAGTGAATCATTTTGCAAATAGACTTATATGCAGAGTGTTTGAAGTCTGATTCTGAGTTTTCCGTGGCAAACATCACTTTCTTTTTGTTTTTTTTTTTCCTAAAAGGGGGCTTTGTAATCAATTCATAAGATCAATGGATTTTATCAGGAACTCCTGAAATCAGTGGGAAGCTTGCAATAACTTCAACCATTCAGGAATGCTCCCAAAGTTATAAAACACCATAAATAGTCCATGTGTCAAAACAATACTTTGCTATAGTTTTGCATTCAGTTTTCAGTATGCTCAGATGACCTGTCTGTCTTCTGGGAGCCATGAGAATGAACTGCTTGTACAGCAATTTGCACCACAAAAATCTCTAAAGGGATATTGCCTTCATATTACATTCTGTCATGGCTTTATCTTTTGTAGCTGCAGGAACACTGTAATCTGCAGATGATAAATGATGGAAACCCACATTGATGCTCACTGCTTGCGTTCTCTTCTGTTATTTAA
Source organism: Melanocharis versteri (assembly GCA_013397845.1). Classification (NCBI taxonomy): domain Eukaryota; kingdom Metazoa; phylum Chordata; class Aves; order Passeriformes; family Melanocharitidae; genus Melanocharis; species Melanocharis versteri. The sequence continues at coordinate 977,802 of VZTG01003814.1, forward strand.
CAAGCCTCGTGTAAACAGAGCAGGCCATTTAGTAGGGTTCAGTTGTGTATCTACTCTGCCTTCAAAAGCACCGATTTCTGGACAGCTATGTTCCAATAAAACCCACGTGCAATAAATAGGAAAGAATACAGCTGGGAGGGAAAAGGCAGACCACAAAAAGATTAATAACAAAATAAGCCCTAAAATGAAAAGATTTTTTTCATGTTGTCTCAGTTTTTATAACATAGGATATATGATGTGAAAAGCTGCAATAGAATAGCTTAATAGCTAAATCTACTTCACTTTGATGAGAACACTTGGGAAGATGCAATGACTTCTCCATATGGTCACAGGAGATATAGGACAAGATATGCTTCTGTGTCTGAGGTCCTGATCCTACTTCCATTGAAATCACTGTCAAAACACTATTTTAAAACACTATTTAGCCCAATCTAGGGTTAATGGATATGTCCCGAAGCTTCCTTCTGAGCCCCTTAGACCTTGTCATGAGATTGTTTCAGATCCTGACTTAAGAAAGCACTCAAGGCATGTTCCGGACTGTTAATGAGTGGCAGAGGGAAAAAGTATACATTTTATTCCAAAGATGGGCATCAAAGTCCAATTGATAGTCCTTCAGACTATCAAATTTGCTCGGAGTCTGATTGAAGATGAGAATTGGTTAATTTGCTTACTATTCAAATACTGTTCATTAAATAATAACAATAACAATAATAATTTTATTATTATTATAAATCATTATTATTATTAAGAAGAAGAAGAATAACAACAGTCTTAAAACCCATGATGAATGCAGTTGATATTAATGTAGCTTTTATACACAAAAGAATAAATTCTTTAGGGAAAAACTCCCCCCCAGAGCAAAAAAATGTACCACTTCAGAGTCCAAGAGATGTCATTTACTTGAGCTATCTCAAATTTTGTCTGTTGAAGCTAGTGTTGACCTCAATTGGGTTATTCTACTGGGAGAAAAAAATATATAGAGGACCATGCAATTCATAAAAATTTATCAAAAATAAGTCAAGAAATACAACATTAGAGGTATACACTGGATTAGATGAGGCTAGTGTAAAACACAAAAAGGATATAGTCCTTCTCTTCCACTGAGAGAAGTTTTGCCTTCAGCAATATGTGAGTTTATAGTATTTAATTCAGTTCATATCATACTGACTAAAAAAAATCCAGATGGTTTTCTTTTCTTGAGAATTAATGTCAGCATTATACACACAATGAGCAAATATGCATTTGCATCAACATTGCTATTACAAACCATGTCAACAACAGTCTCATGTCTTGGGCGTAAATATGCCATCTGCTGTTCAGCCTTGTGTTTAACAGGGCTCTAACTTCACAGAGCAGTTACAAAACTGCCATCACAGAACTCCTTCTCCTTTTTTTTTAAATTTACTTTTTTAATTTTTTTTTTGCTTTTATTAAATGAAATCACAGAAAATTTGCTGTTCACAGCAGTGTTAGTTGTGGAAGATTTGCATTAAGCATTCCCTTGAAAGCCTCTGCTTTCCATTTCTATGCATCCTCACAAGGCAGATGAGTCCCAGTTATTGCCTGATCCTGTAATTCTTTGAAGCCTATGTTTCTGTAGGCAAAGTCTCCACATAGCCTCATTTTTTTCTGTTGTATATATTCAGAAAAAGTCCTCGGAATACCTTTAGGAGGTGAAAATTCATTGCAGCCCAGTGTTCAGCTATCTGCCCTGATGTTCCCAGCTTGCCATCAAGTACCTTAACTCATGGAAATGAATATCCTAATGGGCTAGATGACTTCTACACATCCCACATCAGCAAAGCCTGGGGAGGTGCTCCACAGCCATCTATACCAAACCAGCCATACACTGCCAGAGGTTTGGTGTGGCTGAGCACTAGAGGCACACAAATTACACATGGATGCAGAAACAACTGCACCTCACACTCACCCAAATGCACACAAATGCCTTCACCATGGTATCTAGCCAACTAATTAACAAATTCTCATTCTATACACCTACTTCAGGAAAAGGATTATAACCTGGGGGTTTCCTTGTCCCAGTGCTGTGATAACTCAAGTGCCTTAGTACAGGAACAGGACAGGATGAGAAGAGAGGTCATCCTCCCAGAAGCACTTATCTCACTTCCAAACTAACCAAGAATAACAAGAGGAAGCATAATGGCGACAGCCAGCGGTATGAATTTTTGATATCCTGATTTGGCACATTTGTGATGACAAACATTTGCAGGGTAAGCCTGAGCTGGCATAAAATTTTATGTACCTCTTATCCTTTGGCCGTGCTCTGGATTAGCTGGATCCAAACCAATGGATCAGTGGTGATTACATGTTTGCATATGTCTTTGTGCGTGTGTGTGCATGCCCATGTGTGCAGAGACACATGTATCTAATCTTCCTGGCACAATGTACAAGCTCTAGAATTGCTTTTTATTGTCCTGGAAGCAGACAAAGTAGACCTGGCTAGTTTTCAGCCATCTGTGTTCTAGTTTTCACACATCGGTGTAACTATAACCTGCACGTGAAAGCCCCAAGAGTTAGAAATTAAAAATTTCAGCCTTGGCCTTTAAGCTGCTCAAATGTTTTAGGGAATCGGTGCTAACCACTTGTATCTACACTGCTAATTGAAAGAGTGCATTTGGAGATCTTTCTAGATGGTTTCTTTTTCCTTTTATTTCACTTTAAATTTTGGTAGGTATCACCAAAGGCTAGCCTTAATTTTAAAGCTGTCCTAAAAGAAAATATTCTTCCTGTAGAAACCTGCTTCCTTACTGGAGCTCTTTCTGGGCTGTTATCTTAATTAACTTGGTTAGGAGTCTCTTCTAAAGTTCTGTTTTCCCGGGCTGACTTCTCACTTTGTTTCATTTTCTATTTTAGCAGAGACACCAGGCTGTATTTGTAAGCGTTGTGATTTTTAATCCCCTCTTATGTCACTTAGTGTTAGCAACTTTTTGGTTCATATAACTCCCTAACAGTAATCCCTGAGCATTAATTCCTTCGGCTTTCTATGAAAGTTTTTTTTCAAGCCCTACCTTCCTGCCTAGTTTATATACATGCTTGGAAAATAAAAGGAGAAAAAAAAAAAAAAGGGCTTTTCAGTTTTCTTTAACTGGCCTTTGCATTAATGCTGCTAAATTTTCTTATCGGTACTTTTCTCATCACGACATGCAGATCTTACCAACTCAGTCTGCAGGAACATGTCAGTTTTATTGGTATGTTTGACAGAGACCAGGCTGGTTTCCAACTGAAATCCATTTGTTTTCCCTCCAGCATTCTTGCTCACCTCCCCAGGCTCACGCTCTGTGTGGCTTCCTCCAAAGAGGTATTTCCCTGACTCTTTGGGTATGTATTGCACATTGCCTTTCAAAATTGGCAGCAGAGTTCCCTATCTTTCCCAATGTACCCTGAGGAGGGTTGAATTTTCTTCTCATTTCCCTGTCATATTCTTCAGGACAGTAAAATATTCCTTACCTTTAAAGCAATTTCCAAATAAATGCAGGAAGGAATCTGTGAAGCTGATGCGATCTTGGACAGCCAAAGCTAATGGGGAAACACCTCACTTGAGCATAAAACAAAACCTCTGGATGTGTTTCCCTGTTAAATATTTAAATATAGTCTTGGCACTCCTGTATTCCTCTGAATGGTTATTTCAGACACTTTAGAAGAGTTTGTGAATTCCTTTTTGGATCGGACGTGGTGAGGCAGGGGTGTTTGCGCAGGCTGCTACACAGAGTGATCCAAGAGACTCTTCAGCACTGCTGACAGACAAGGTCTCCAATTCTTTTTCTTCTCTACTGGGTTTTCTTGCTTATTTTCTTGTTTGTCTTGCTTGTTTGTCTGGTACTTTATTATTCTATTTTAATGCTGACAGGAAGAAAATAAACAGGGAAGAGTGGGGCTGGTGGAAGTGTTGTGTTTGAACTGTCTTCTGGGTAAGATTTACGGTCTGCGAAGGACAGCTTTTTGGAAAGTTCTCTTCAATCCTCTCTTGGCAGGTTTTTCGGCCTCCTTTGCTGTCTGAAGACACTTCACTTTCTCTGTTTGGAAAGTGTTTTGCTCATTATCTTCTCTGTAAGGGTGGAAGTGATGAAGTCACTTTGTGTCTCTCCCCTCTTTTCCCCGCCCCACACCGCTATCAGTGTCCCTCAGTGCCGAATCCGCAACAGCACGGAGCACTCACTGCAGGACATTTTCCTCCTGCAAAATCCTGACCAAAGGAACACGAGCAAACTTATATTGGAGAACAAAATACAGCAAAGGCACGGAGTAGAGTGGCATTTCTACATTTGCCTCACTCTCTCCTGAGACCATGCCTGTAAAGACAGCTGTGGTGTGTGAGAGTAGACAAAGAAAATCCACTCTGGAAAAGAGAAAAATTGTTAGAAAAGACTGTTGCTCATACAGAAGGCTTTTGATTGCTCTTCAAGATGGGCTACTGCTTGCACATGAATAGTGAATAGATGACTGGCGTGAAACAGAGACATTCTGCAGAGACAAATGCAAAAGTTAGGGGCTACCCTCTGGGAATTTTAGGTGTGAGAAAGCAGCACAATAATTTTAGGTCCCAGCCCATAGGAGTGGCCACTGAGGAGCTTGAGAACCACATAGCTTCTGACCACGACTCATGAGCCATATTGTTTTCAGGTCTCATTCTTTGAAAGATAAATCTAAGAGAAGAAATTCAACTTTGAGGGGAAAATTTCAGCAAGCTCTGCTGAAAAAACTCAGCAGCATGCCACTGACTTCCCTGAGATCAGCCCTTTGCACATGGAGCTGGTTTGGTTTGGTTTGGTTTTTCTGTTTGCTATGGGCAAACTGAAAAAGTGGCCTGAACCAGTTTATGTCTGTATCTGAATTTAGGCAGTCTTTTGAATCCAGCTTAGAAGATGAAGATCAAGGGAAGAAAAGGGGTTTTTTTAAATGTTCTTTTTCAGGCCACATCCTTCCTATCATTTTCCCAATTTCACACATTCATTAAAAGAAGAAATGTACTCATGCAGAAAATAAACCAAGCCCTCCAAGTGAGAACATATAGCAATTTCATTCAAAAATGCTTCTTTTAAGGCACAGAGTCTATAAAAACCACACCAAGAGAATACTGTACTCTGTGGTCATTTGTTAGTAAAGCTGACAGGAAATCAAAACTGAAAGGATTCTTCTTTAGCTGCCAACTTGCTGTAATGGAAGCCAGGGGAAATATATTTATCTGTTTACTTGACTAAGAAGAAAGAAACCAAAACATATTTTCCTCCAATAGTAAAAGGAGATTAGACTGTTACTAGTCACTTGTGTGCTAGACTTCCCTCCAGGCCTTTCCTAATATTTTGTCTCACATTCAAAACAAATAAAATATGAGCTCTGAGGAAAAGAAAATATTTCACAGATTATAGAAACTAGAAAGATCTTTATATACCTAACATTTCACCTTATAGCCTAAAGGATATTGCCCAACACTACACATTATTGAGAAGCATAATTTTGTAGAATTTTTTTTAAAAAACAGATTTCATGCCTGTCATGTGGTACAAAACTGCATCTGCAAAGGAGGAGAGGCCATTTAGAATGTGATTCACTAGGCTTGGTTTTCCCTCCAAAATTATTTTTATTGCATTGAAATAAATAAAATTAAATATAATGGATCTGATTCTGTCACCTTGCTTAAGACTTGATGGCCTTAAAAGTCTTCTTCTCTCAAAACAATTGGGGACTTCTTGTAATGGATGATAAATCAATTGAATCATAGGATGGAGGCTACTACGGATCTGATACTAAACATGATCTCTGCAGTTAGATCTCTGTAAGAAACTGCTTCATGATGATGTGAGGAATAAAAATAACATTAAATATTCCAAGGTCAGGCTCAGCAGTGGATTTTGTCATTGTTACATGGCTCTGATGATACAGAGCTGCCATAAATGTCTTCAATTAATGTATTTACAGAACTTTTCCACTGCCATGTAGCAGTCAAAACCAGATGGCAAATCTTGTCACAGATATTTCATTTGATTAATTCTTCTGTCTGGGCAGATGCAGTGCAGTCTGTCAAACCATGAAGATAAATAAAAAATTAAGATGTTTTTCCTAGAGACTGCTAGCTGGGTAAAGCCTTGATAGCTGGAAGAGGGCAAGAATCAAATGGATTTTTTTTTCCTCACCATAGATATTTATCCTAACAGGGTATCTTTGATGTGAATCTTAACATAACTCTTTTTAGGGTAGTTGCATGAGGGAAAGCAGTCAGTTTATAGTGTGCAAGATAGTTCCACCAGATAAATAATGCATTAGGTTTTGCCCAAGTTTAAAACCCCACAGTAGGAACCATCATATTTGTAGCAAGAGACAAATCTGCACATGTTACCACCACATATCACATCAACAACTTTTGCTGTGGTTTTGTAGGCTTTTCGAATTCTGTCATAATGTTCAAAGTGCTGAGAAAGAATCTCTTGCATAGACATTATTCCTAAGCACTGAATATACCTATAGAAAATCAGTGAGAATAGGCGGACTGTAACCTATGATTTATTTAACACCATAACAGGAACATTAATAGATTATGCTGTAAGAAAGCACTTAGGTCCTCATTTGGGACCACAATTAAACATGTTTAACTTCAAGTATAAATTTAAGACCCATTGACAAGTGCCTGCCTTTGAAGATGCAAGTAATCCAGTGAATTTATAAAGCATTGTGACTTTGGCTGAATGTGGGCAAGGACTCCAGTTAGGGATGGGACATGTTTATACTGTGCCTAGGACGGGAACACCATAAACATAAAAAAATACTTCCAAAACTGACATTAAAAATATTAATGGTTCCCTTTAATTCCTCTTCTCTTTTCAAAATAGAACATAAAATGACATTCAAAGGCTCAACAATGGCAGCTATATGGGAGAGAACACATTGAACTTTACTTCTGATTTAACCACAGTTTTTGTGACTTCTGTGAAAATAGATGTGGTGCCATGGTTTAATCTTCAGAGTCTTATTAGATGCCTTATTACATGTCTTTGTGCAGTTGAAAGGTAATGCAGGGAACATTTTATTATGGTTGCATTTTAATGGCATTCCATCCAATTACTTCAGAATCTTTGGGGAGCACCTATAACCAGCCTGTGCTCTGGAGCTGAATTTAGATTTTATATCTCTTCAGCATCTATATTACTTGTCTAGACACATCTCTAAGGATTCAGAATTACAAATGACAGATTGTATACCAGGCCTGACAGTTATGTGATTGAATACAGAGATATATTTATAACATGATGATAACTGTATCTGATACGTGCTTCATCTAAGATCAGAATGAAGCCCAAAACATTCACAAGTGGCAGGGTCAACACCCCTTTATGATTACATTAGAGAAAACAATATATCTGTATATATGCAAAAGCACAACATCTTGGCTTTCCAAATTTTTTTCCATAAATTAAACTCAGGTCCATCCTCAAAAAGAATGAAGGAAGATTAAAAAAGACTAAAGAAGTATTTTTGAAAAGTGTACTACAAAGAGGTAAGTTACATGATAAAGCCAACTGAATTATGTTCAAGACGTTATGCTACATCATTTAGTAAAGCTCAATTCCATATTTCCAAAAACAAGGCAATTGCTTTGAGATTAGCATGGAAGATTTGTGGATTGAAACCAAATGCTAATGACAAGGGAGGATTCACATGGAAGAACTTGAGGACATGCTCCTCTCTAGAGGAAGAAAAAGTTCTGAAATAGTTCTTTGCAATGAAAATATGCATCGATTTTATTATCATTAAACTTTTATTTCTTTTAATGATTGAACTAGAAATTTTTTGAGTTGTATTCCTTTCTTGTCTTTGCCTCTGACTTTTCAAGATTTACTTATTCTCTGAACGTCTGTTGAGACCCTGAGTGCACTCAGGGGCCCTCACATCCCTGTCTGCTCCTGGCACTTCCCCCATCCTGCTCATAGCTCAGGACCCCACTCCAGTCCCTGGAACTGTCAGCTCTTGTCCCATGGAGGTCGTAGGATTCTGTCTCCACCTGTCCTGGCTCATCTCAGTGTCAGCCTACTCTCATTCCCACAGAGGTTCCTGATGTCCAGGGCTGGGGCTGCCCCATCTGCCCCACTGCCAGCCCTGCCCTGCCCTGCCCTGCCCTGCCCTGCCCTGCCCTGCCCTGCCACCCCCAGCCCCTGGCCCAGGGAACCACCACCCCTCCCAGCACCATGATAACATTTATTCTTTATTTTTAAACAATTATAATACCTTTTATTTTTTCCCATTTCTTATTACCAAACCAAGAAGAAACTTCTGATGCTCCTTTCTGCTGTGGTCAAAGTCATCTTTACCCCATTCAGTAATTTTAAAAAAAATCCCTTTTTTTTTGACTGAAAGTTTTTAACTTCTAAAGGACAGACTTTCTTTCAAAATGAAAATCAAAGTCTGCTTGTTAGAAAGCGTCCGGAAAAAATGTTGCTCGTAGATAGAAGGTTTCATTTTAGAAATGCTCTTCCTTTAATCTTAATTCAGGAACAATTTAAACAAATTCTAATAAAAACACTTCCTTTGTTGGTTTCATGACCCACAGGTAGGTGTTGAGATGCTCCATATAAATTCTCATCAGGCTGAACAAAGACATGGGACGAGTGTCAGGGAACACTTATGTTTTATTATATAGTTGCCATAACCTCAGCAATCAGCCTACTATTTAGACTGAAAAGATGTTGGTTAACAAGCCCTTAAATTCTTACAATACACTTCCACAAGAGTGGAGGCGAACAAGCCCTTCATTAAGTACACTTCAGTAAGTTCTCAGCTCCCACAATAAACTCCTCGAAAGCTGCTGGCTCACGAGCCACAGCACACCAATATTCAAGGGTGCTGGCTAACAAGCCACAACACTCTGCCTCAACATCCCCACTCCCACAATAAAGACCACTAGGGAGTAGGGGGTAGAATTTGAGAGCTGCACTTCAGCCAGGCAAAGCAACAGAAGAAAACAAAGAATATGACCAGTCCTTAGCTCTTGCACTGGCAGCACCGTGTGGATGGTCTGTAGCTGGGCTTGCGAGAACAAAGAAAGAGAAAGAGGAAAAAGTCAGAGATAAAGAGGGCCAGAGAAAGGAGAGAGAGAAAACAAGAGTGAAGGGGCCAGATCTGCTCCCTTTTATATTTAATCTGGTGTTACCTCTAATGTAAATTAGACTTCTCACACATCTTGTTCCTGCGTTCACAGCCAGCCCTTCTCCAAGGAGTGAGGTGGTGGGAAGTCTCCAGGAGGAGCAGGAAGCGGGATCAGAACAGCACCGCCCCACCACTGCGGGACCCTCTCCTCTGATCACACCCTTCCTGTTGCAATACTCAACGTTTGAGATAAAACATGCTTAGGTCTGGTCCTTTACAGCTGAACATTAGTGTTGAGTTAAATGACACAACTTTGTTGCAGCTCTATTATGACTAATGCTTCAAAATGCTCTACAAGATGCGATTGTTTCCTCCTGAGTCCTCATGAGATAGAAAGGTAATTGACAGATATTTGCCTTCATTTTACTACAGAAGACAAAGGTGATCCCATGCTTCTAAGATTTGTTTGTTTTTAGCTATTCCTAGCTATTTAAATAAAAAAATTTGAATAGAATATGAGAAACAAGAGAAGTCCAGGTGCAATTTTCAAAGGCATCAGAGCTGAACATAAGGACCCCTGAATCCCTTATATGTGTAAAAACACAACAAACTTTGCCTTTGTATTTCTTTGTATTTGCTGAAGAAAAATTTACGAATTTGGAATTTATTGACTATGTGTGAATTTTTTTCATTTAACTGTAATAAACTCTATATCACAGTTGTTGATATAAACATACATTAAAAAAAGAAACCTACCTTTCCTGCACCTTAGAGATTATCAGATATGAAGAAAATAATTTCAGGCATGTTTAAGAGAAAAGCAAATATACTATCATTATTTTATTTTATTTTTATTTTATTCATTCACTTTGAAAGTTACTACAACCCCATCTATTTGATTAAATTGATATTGATATTAAAAATTATGATAGATATTTCCCCATCCTGTACAATTTTAATTTCACATCAGGCTATTTTTACACATTGATTCTCATGATATTTTCCTTGTTGTTGAAGTAGCTAGACATGATAGTAGCTGTATCCACCCCAAGATGAAATGCACACATTTTTTACAGCCATTATATACAAAATTTTGGTACATGAAATAACATATCCAAGCTGAATCTAAAGCGTAAGGGAAACTTTAAAGAGGTAGAATGCAACCAACACTGAAAGTTGGCAAAGGCGTTACACAGTTTAACACAAGCTGTTCCTCTCTAATATCATAGTGACAGTTTCATATAAATGACATTTCGTGAGTAATAAAATGACAAATACATCATTAAAATTAGAGACAGATTGCTAAATGGATTAGACTGCGAGTATCTTGGTTTTTTCCTTATTCTTCCACATGCATATTTAATCTTGCTGAAAAAGTATATGCCAATGTTGTTCATATTGCCAGACCTTAAAATGAGTTTTTAAATTCATTCAGTTCTACCATGAAACAGCTCTTTGAAGAGAGGAAATTCAGCACTGATTTTTTTAGTATCCTTGGACAAACCACTCCCAAGCTCTTGGATGTATGAGGTGCTAGGCACACATAGGCACTTGTAGATGTATCAAGTAATTGTAGAACAATGAAACAGCTTCTTTTTTTACATTATTTTTCAGAAATAAAATCTAGTTTAGGGCTCAGGTTAGAGTGTCAAAGGCTGTTGCAAAGCTTGGTCTCAAATATATAAATAATTGAATTTTTTGGGGTGTAGAATAAGAGCCAGTCAAATGACATTCACACAGGCAAATAGTCTACAAGATAATAGGAAGTAAATAAATAACAGACCCCTTTCATAAAGAAGCTGAGAGGCTGGCAAAATAGATATTTAAAAAAAATAATCACAAAGATATCTAGGACATCTAACATAAAGAGGGGTAGGCAGAGTTTTATAACAGGCTGTCAGAATCCTATGGTAAAAAATAGAATTTTCTTTTAATGTAATATTCTTTATAGAATAACTTAGGAGCAGTTTCCTATTCTTATTTAAGTCTTTCAGGAGTCTACTAATTTTAGGGTCTATTTTCATATGTCACTGCGTTGTAGACTTGAGCTACTTATCAAGCATGGCTATAGTCTGTAGCCCACGAAATTACAGTAAACAAGATGATGTTCTGTTCATAGAGGAAATAAAGAAGTTTGATTTCCTATGGATGTGTCTCCCTTAAAAATCTTTCTCCGTAATAACACCGAATCTGCCTCACCGAACAATACACAGCAGCTATGAGAGTGGTCCAGAGCTCTGCGTGTGCTGAAACATAATTTTTTGGAGGCTCCGGCTCTTAATTAAAGTGAGTTTGATCAGAGGATTCAAAAGTTATTAGAGAAAGACAGACTAGCAGGTACCTGAACAGTGGGGGTTGCCCAGGATGCACCATCACAGCAAAGCAGGCCAGCAGCCCCCTGTGCTGGAGGCACAAACACGTTTTGAGTCTTGGAGCATCTCACCTAGGAAGAGAAGCTGAGGGAGCTGGGACTGTGCGTATGTGATTCTGTACTCCTGTTTCCTTAGGAAGCTTGTCTAAACACGTATATATGAAATCATCGAAAGATCTGTGCAGCTGGTTCTTTTTTATTCATCGTCATTGAACAAGTAATCTTGCTTACTGGAGGCTACTCATCCTGAAAACCACACCACTCGTAGAAAGAGAGAGCATTTGAAAGGAAAAAACTTGACAGAGAACTCTGGATTTGTTAGCAGTGCCATACATTTCTCTTACAGTGATTTGTTAGCCAAACTCCTCTTTTATGATAACACTAAAATATCTTTTACTGGGGAAACTAATGTGCATCTTATCAGACAATCCTCTTAACAGTGTTCCAGTGGAAACCAGCAGGGAATTTTACAATTACTGACACAAGAGAAAGGAACCAAATTATCTTTTTCTTTTTTTCACTTTTTCTCGTGCAAAACCTGAAGAATTTATAAATTCTGATGGTAATTGCAGCCCGTAGGAGTAATTTTAACTTTAACTTGGCACTCTTTGATGAATTTGCAAGCTATTAAAAAGAAAGTGGAGATTCCACCAAATTGACCATTAAGAACTATGTACTTCTAATACAAATCAGGACTATTAGTGGCTTGGTAGTTTCCAGTTTTTGTTAATGAACTGTGGAAATGAAAAATTGGTAGATTTGACCAAGGCATATTGTCTATAATAATCTTCAGGATCGCACTGGTCTTCGATCTAGCTGTACAAAGCTGTACAAAACTGTCTTCGTGCCAAGGCACAAGTAAGAGAAACAGTACTGAAAAATGTTAAAGGGCCTGGAAGGTACTGAATTACTCTGGTGAAGGACTAAGAGCCCTTGGCTTCGGCTGAAGCAAGGACCCACTCAGGATGAGCACCTCACTCTGTGAAATAATCTTCTGATTAAGCATGTGCTATTTTCTCCTCTCCTGAAATGAGTGTGTGCACATTAACATCTGTAAATGTCAGACAAGAGATCTGCTGTATTGAGCAGTCTCACTTTAAACCTGTCTAATGCATGTCCTGTCTTAGTAAAGATATAGATGCTTTCTGTGGTCCTATAAAAATGTGCATTTTAATGATAAATGGGACAGTTTATAGTTCCAATTACTCTTGTCTCCTTTGAAGCAGGAAAACTGGCAATCCCTTATCTAGACTTTAGCAGGTTGAGATAAACCTCGATAGCAAAAAGCATCTGGATTGTCAGAGCTTTTAGCTACAATAAACTGCTTAAACTGAAAGCAGCTGTTAGTCAAAAAGGAACAATACCCATTCATTTGTAAGATGTTCTGTGGACTATTAATGAGTTTTTCTTCAGATGAGACTATTGTGAAAAGTCTAAGTTACACACACAGACACTCATATGCACAAACATGCACATGCAGCGATATAAAACACGTGTAGTTTGAACAACTCTTGTTTGACTAACGCACAGTAGTCACTTGGAAGGAATAATCCCTGGAGATCACTGTGTTCAGAAAACTATGGTTTGGTTCCAACAGTATAACAGTGAGATTTCACTCACAGCTATGAAAATGTTATTGTTGCCTCTACAGATCTATTATTCCCATTTAGTGTCTGGAACAGTAAAATTATCCTCACTGAGAAATCCTTTTCTGTCTGCTTCTTATTTGTTCTTAAGTATATTGGAATTACATGGACAGTGCAGTCTTCTGTCATGTCTTCTGAACCATTACCAATGTATTTCATTGTATTATATAAGACAATGATTCTGACTCCTTCTGGGTTTTGTACTATGTTTCTTCCAAGCTTCTATAAAGTTTTCTGGTGTAAATTAAAGTCTGTGTGTTAGTTAATATTGCAAATAGGAAAAGATACTAATGCATCTTGTAGCATATCTTCAGTGTGCTCACTTTTTTTACAAAACACTGTTGCAGTCTTAGAATTCCGTGTGGACCTATTCAGTCAAGAATGAAGTCTCCTGTAGTTATGAATTATGTCCCCCAGTTCTCTTAAAATGTCTATATTATGCACCTATTTTCGCAAACCAATCTCCTGATAATATGAAAAACCAAATCTACAAGACCAGTGCTATAACTGACAAACTGTGGCAACAGTAAATATGATTTCCAAGAGGTAAAAACTCACACAAGTTAAAAACCTCCCTTCTGTCTGCAAAAGTCTTAGTACTTGTTGATTTTTCTGTGGTTTCTGTGCTCTTCTAACATCTAACTTCTCTACTCAACTCTTAATCAACTCTGCTGGGATTACAGCATATTTTCCCTTGAAAGCCAGTTTGGACAGTCATGAAACTCATCCTCTGTTCAGTCTGTACTTCTAACAGCCTACACTGATACTTGACTTTGCAAAGATTCCTTATTGGAATTTATGTAGTCATTCACTATTGGCTATGAGACAGGGGTGAGCATCTAGTGGGAAAGTTTAGGCTGGCAAAGGAGAGGGTTTGGGTTATTGTAGGTAATCTCCCCACAGTTTATCCCCACACATCTGCCAGTGAGTCATCATAACTACTCAGAAGCACAATTTTCCTTCTGATTCATTTCTGTGGAATCATCAATACCCAGACGAAGATTGAATCCCTGCATTACACTCTGAAATTGAAGCCTAAATAAATAATTTCTTCTAAAAGAGAGAGGGGAATAGGCAGCCCATGAAAAGCTGAGGATTAGCCTCACCCCTTTCTTCATATTTTTGCATGAATTCAGACTTAGTTGATTTCCAGACAGATTTTCTCATTTTCATATGCATATGCTTATTCTTGACATGACGTGGCTTATGCCAGGACTTGGCAGGATGATCCACAGTTGTGAACTTCCCTCCCAGACAAGGACCTTGAGACTCTCCTGTAAACCAAAGACTCAAGCTCCTTCTGTCAGGATTTCTTGTGTAATACTATAAAATGGTGTGGTCGAATCTATTCAGTTTAGGTCCTGGTACCTTTCCAGTTTGAAAAGTCTGGTTCCAGAAAAGGGAAGAAAGATTATTTGAGCTTCTCTAAGGTAGATGCCTACATTCCTTTAACAGTTTTGAAAAGAAAAAAAAACACTTCTGAGATCTGCAGATGGAATTTCAGGCTACTGTAATCAACTGTCTGCTGTGTGACCTGTAATTTAGGTACCACCAAAGAATAATCCAGTCTAAGGTACATGCTTATCTTTTTTCCGTTGAGAATACTGTAAAATAACAGAAAATGTTCATCTTCTCCATTCACTTGGGATGCACTTTACTGCTTTCCTCTGAGCAGAAATTGAAATCTCCAAATCTGCAAAGTGAGTAAGATTTCACATGTGCAGGACTCTGGAATCTGTTCAGGACGTAACTCAATAGCCCAACAGAGTGTTTTCCTCCCTGAGACCGTGGTCTGCTGACCCGAGTCAGTGTGCAGGCACTGGCCCGGACCAGTCCACGAGCACAGGAAATGTACCTAATCTACGTGCAGGTACCTGTTCTCTATCAAAATTGGGTTCAATTTTGACAATATGAAACTTTCTGGGTTTCTCCAGAACATTTAGACAGAGCTGTGGTGTGGTTGGTCATAAACTGGATGCTAAAGATAAGCTTCAGGTGGTATTTAAAAGGCTGCCATCTCATCGGAAGAAGTACTTGTGATCGATCTAAGAACTGCTTCTTCTATCCTTTTTTGTGAAAATTTTGTTGTTGGCTGATACAGCAATTATTGTTAGTTAGGCGCAAATGATGAGTAGAAGTGCATCAAACCATACTTTTGAGCAAAACTGAGTTTTCTGAATTTTATACTTTCCCTGCTGAAGAAGAAAGACATCCTTGTGTATCAAGATTGCCAAGGGACTGAATCCAAATATTTAAAATATCGGTAAAAATTGTAAGGGGTAGAAAAAGATAGCAAAGTCAGATAGATTTTTAACATAAATATGGATTACAATATGTGTTATAAAACCTTATTTTCAGTGTTTATATTACTATAATGCCAGATATTTTGATCCTGCCAGAGCCAATCAGATTTGATAAGAATATTAACTTGGCTTGGAGCCAGGAAATAGGTGTAAACATCAGACCTCATTAGATTTTCCTGAACTGTACTGAAATTGAGGTTTATTTCCCGCCATGTATAATTAGACAGTTATTGTAATTATTTCAATTTGTTTCACATCAAGACTTTTACATTGCACCCTTTTAAGATGAGAGCTGAAATCTTCTCTGCCCCAAGGCAGATCAAAAAATTTGTCATGTCCTATCCATCTAGAGGACAATCAGCATTTATATCTGTCCTCCACTAACAGCCAACTCCTGATGCCTCTAAGAATGGCAGAATTTCAGCAGAACAGAGAACACCTGTAGACGTGTGTATGAGAAAGGAAGAATCTGCATTTTTTAAAGGGTCATTTAAACCCACAATAATTAATTCATTTCTAAACTACTTTGTAGACTAACTCCATCTTGAAGTATCTTATGAAAAAATGATTCTGCAGAACTGACTGACTGGATTGAATGATTTGGGCGTAAATTATTTCATTACAGTTGAAAGCTTTTTCCATCTGCTGTCCTTGCATGCACAGCCTGTTTCTAGAAGCATTTTTGACAGATTTAAGATGACTGGGTTTATGTATTTAATTCATTTGTACACAGCAGGGTACAGCATCTACAGGCAGCTTCAGAACTCTGAGGCCAGTGGATCAAAAAGTAATAAAATATTTTTTTCCAAATAAAACCAGATAAACTGAGGGAAGGCATATATGTTAGAAAAGAAGATGTAGGTTTTGTGTTTCTTTTTTTCATTTGTGATGCTTTTTAGTACAAATTCTTGTTTGCTGTTCATCTTATGCTCTTTATGGAATTTGAGACCGAAATCTACTTCTTCCCAGGTTTTGACTATTGTGATCTGTCTGCACCAACCTTTTTATCTTAGTCTCATAAGACCCTTTCCCGCTTCAGTCATTCAAAACATTAAACCCTGCAATTGTTGGAGAAACATTTTATCTTTTGGGATCATCAGATATTTATTTCCTGGTGCCTTTGTCTGAAATATCTTGAGGAGGTTTTTTTTCAACAGCTATGTTGTTCTGACATTTGAAATAATTTTCTATTTGGGTAGGTGGTTTCTTAAAAAAATTATCATAGATCTGCACAAAATTTTTATTTATTGTCACAGTCAATCTGGTTTATACTCTCTGGAAATTCATTGAGTAGTGAAGGGCAAGTAGTGCCTCTGCAATTAGTGCAAGGGAATACAACTTTCCTGAAAATATCACCTGAAAAGGTGATATTACATGATCACCTCCTCTCAATTAATGATGAGCACACCATATAATTATCTTTAAGCCTGTACAATTTGCTATTTTTTACTTAATTTAGTAACAAAACTGATTGTACTATAAATATTCTGTATGCCTTGCTGATATGTGTTTACCTGTTTGGGGAGAGGGTACTGTTCTTCTCATAATAGTTTATTAAAATTATCCATAAAATACTGTAGAATAGTTTCAGACTAAGAGGAACACAGGATTTTTGAGAAAGGATTAGAGGAAAAAAAACAAGTGTAAAGGTGGCAATTCTTGACCAGATTTATATGGTTATTTCTTATGGCCATTCTCTATGAAAATGTGATACTCATTGTCATTAGAGAGACTCGTCGGCAGTCTTGACGTTTTAGAAGCTGCATACCAGCAAGTATACTTTCTAAGATTAACCAACTGAATGAGATGCTAAGATTGCATTTTAGTTATTAAGGTCTTGAAGAGATTTTAAATTCATAAGCAAAGTCAGGCTTGGCTTCATGGTCTATTGTTAAAAAAATTGGTTTATTGAAGCATCCTATCAAAATACTCTAAATGGTTTCTTTGGCTGGGAGATACATTCTCTGAATTAATATCCTTCTGAAATCAGAGCAATATTAGCATAATTGGAAAGGGCAAAAGATGAGATTCCAGAACTATTTCTGCACTGCTCTGATTCTGAGAACAGGGCTCTGTGGAAATTTAGACACCGTGAACAAACTTCAGTGGTTCAGGGAAAGGTTTTCTGCTGTAGAAGTAACAGTGGGTGCAACTGCAGCTGAACATTGTTTCGTGCTTGGTATTGTCATAGGAAAATGTGTAGAAGCAGGACTGGATCAAAAGTGAGTGTGCTATAAGCGGAAAGAGAAATGCACGTATCGCCTAGTGCTGCTACAAGGCTATTGGATTGTGGTACAGACTATACTGATCAGCCAAAACATCTTCTCTCATTCCAGTAGACACCTGTTAACATCCTGATGGCACAGTGGTGCCGTGTGGGTTCTCTAGAATACTGTTTCCTCGGTTGTGCTGACTCTGTCCACCAATGCAATGAAGAAAAAGCTCATTCCTCCCTTATCACTGGGTCCTGCCATTTTCTCAACCTTCTCTTCTTGCATTTTGATGGTGAGTCACAACCTGCCTCCAGATCACCTCTTGCTCATGGAAACTTTAATGCCAATACATCTCACAGCCTTCACCACTAGTTTTGACACCCAAACAACACCGTGAGGCAGAGAAAAGAAATTTGGGTAATAGATAAGAAAACAAAAGTGTAGGTCAAAATTAATCACAAATTTCATGAGCATGAGGTCTGAAGGAGTGTGAAGCATCAGGCTAAGAGGAATCATGGAAGCTCCACACTCAAGGGAGAATATATCACTTCAAATGGTATTATTCTGTGAGAATGAGAGAAGCATATGAACCAATAGGTTTTGTTCTGATAATTCATTATGTTTTCAGTCCATAACATGACTTGAGAACAATAATGACAGTAATCTTTCATTACATTCCTGTTGATTATATATATTGAAAAAAAAAAAAAAGCCAAATGCATTGTCCTTTTCATGATACGCTTGTCTAGCCCTTTTGTCTTGGATTAAGTGTAGTTAGGACAAATGTATTGGATTGGGTGGCCAACATGTCTGCAGAAATTAGAGACGAAGTCATGCAAACCAGAAATAGAAAGTCATCACAGCAATTTATCTCTTGTACAAACAAACGATTACTGCTTTGTCCCAGTGTTCCTCCCTGAGTATCAGAACATGATATGAACTTTCTTCAGTGAAGATCTACTGTCTCTCCAGGAGAAAAATTAATGATCTGCTGAACCATTTGACATTAATTTTAGATACCAAAGACACAACAGTTGATTTGAAAGGAAAATTCTGATTCCACAGTCTTTATTTTAAATCCATTCTGTTGAGGTTGTTTGAGTGGATTTGTGTTTTTCAGTTGTAGCTTGTTTCTTTTTTGTTGGTATTTTTGTGGAATGTCTTATAATGTGGACTTAAACAAGGCAAAGAAACTTCTCTATATTTTTATTTCTCCTCTTCTTTTTGACAGTGTAAGTCTTCTCACAGAGCTGCTACAAAGGGAAGCAACATTTCACTCAGTGGCAACCGAAGTAAAAAGCACATCTGCCCCAAAACATGTACTTTCTATCCACAAATCTGTCCATTTTTTTCAGTCAGTACTAATGTGACACTGTCAGTTCCATTATAGTAGGTTGCTTTTGCCATGCAGTTTATGATTAGACTTTCATTACATGTAAAACATGTTTTCACACATGTTTCTACAGCCTTCAGGGCAAAACACCATCACCTACTTCTTGGCTTACTCTTATTTCATTTTGTGAAAATTAAACTAGCTCGAGTGAAAATTGGAAAACAAGAGAAAATCTGTCTCTCTTTTTGCCCTCTCTTCAAAGAGGTTATTGCTAAGCACATTACTAGTTCTTAGTCATAGTAATTGTAAGGAAGTCAGTTCAGGCTGTATCATGTGACAGTGAAATAAGTCGCTGAATGCTCCATCATCCAAACGATCAAACAGCAAAATATTTGTATTGAAGAAGGGCTGCACTTTGTCCCTGCACTTCCATGAGTATTTGTGTGTAGTCTGAAAATGATAGTCAACAGATGTCAGAGGCTGGAAAACTCCCATTTTCTGAGTCCAAAAGGAGCAAAATATGAGATAGCCACCAAGCTAATATAGATATTTTACTCAAATTGGGCACATGTCTTAGAGCAGAATTCTAAAGACTTGGAAAGTGTCTAGTTTAGACTAGACCCAGACATTTAAGCTGGTTAAAACTAAGCGAGATGAACTCAAACCACTAACAATTTTAAGTGGGAGTTGAACTTACATGCTAGTCTGTTCTCTGAGTCAGGCCAAAGTGCCTGTTATGACTAAGGAAGTTATTTGAGACTTTCTAGGGGCTAGATCACTGGAGACTTACTCAAACGGCTGAATCCTCACATTCTCATCTAGCTGATGTCAAAGACACTCCTGAGAAAGGTCAAAAACTTGACAGACTCTTTTCAGTTTATCAGTTCCACACCACTTCCAAATTATCATTGTAGTGCAAGAGGAGGATTCCTCATTAGTTAAACTGACTGTCTTGGATTAAAGCTTAGTTGTGGAAGGGAGGTCCATCATCAGCTAATTTGTTTGTCTGCCTGGCAGGCTATTATTTTGCTGTGGAAAAACCTTAAGCCCACAGTATAATGGCATTACTGTCTGGTATTCGTAATTCTAGCCACACAGTCCTCTTTCTTCAAAATTCATCTGCTCATTATTTGCTGAAGCCAACTTTATTTTTTCTGCAAGATGCAACAATAAGTAAACAACATATGTTGTTGATTCAAAGAATTAAAAAAAGAGTGGTTTTTTTCCTGCTTGAAAATCCTGTCTGTTGACTGTGTGTAATATACTTGCTGCTTTTGCTAATTTCTCCTGCTTCTAGATGTTTGCATTCAGAAGCTGAAAAGGACTTAGACATTAATTGCACATGTGCTTTGAGTCATGAATTTATCCTTCTAAATATATCTTATATACACTTAGACAAATTCCTCTCTTTTTTCTTATTCTATCAGTCATTGTGCAATTGAGTACATTTGTCTTGATCTTTAGGAAACTATTGTGCATGGGTGGATGAGCTGAAATTCCTAGTTTTCTGCAGGGGAGTATGATTTCATCCCTGGATTAGTGGCACTATGTTTGGTGTACACGACTTATATGTGCTCTAGCAGCAGCTTGCATCTAAAGCCTGCTCTTACTGACATTGTTTTCAGTTGTGCAGAACTGTTACTCAAATGTCATCACTTTTACCTGCAAGGAGGAGTCCAGGCATATTATAAATGTGATAGTGGAAACAAACTCCTGTTTTATTCCCAGACCCATATTGAAAATCCTGCTATGAAAATCAATAAAGAACATTTAGCTGAAAGACATTGGTGGATTTGATGGCTCTTTTCAGTCAGTGATAGTGAAGTTGTAATCTTATTGTAAGTTCAGTCCTTCCCAATAACCTTACCCACCCACCCACTTTGCAGAAAAGCCTCTGACTCACATTTTTGCTGACATCCTCAGGCTCTTACTTTGTCTAAGCTGTTCTTTGGCTTTGAAGACCATTTGTGTCAGTGAAGTGCTTGTGTATGTGTTTGCTTAAATCTCAACCACGTGAGGATTCACATAGGAAATTAAGATTAAATACCAGCAAATATAATTTTTAAAATAGATGTCTAGACAGGAGATGGAGCCGTGTGAGACTTAGCTGGCCAATCAAAAAGCAGGATGTGCAATGAGTCACATGAATATTCATACTGAGGAGTTGGCGAATGATCAGAGTCTGAGAAGTTACCTAATCAAAAATAGCAAAGGACTAAAAATTGAAGAATCATACGAATATCTCATTTTGTAAAATAAACCTATACCCTGGCTTTTCACAATCACTTTTCTAAAATCTGTTACTTATTTGAACATAAAACTTCTTTTCCCAGTGCTCACTGCTGTGCTAATTACGGATAAAATATTGTCATGGTTTTATGGAGAGTGTATTTTTGTCTTCTGCTAGCACTAGAAATCCTTCTGTTGCAGAACATCTCCTTCCAGATGCAGTTGAGAACAATGTTTATACAAGATATGAATTCAAACCTTTATAATACAACATATAACTCGCTACATTCAGTTCTCTGTGCCTGTATGAATTAGGTAATAGTAAGAGGAGGTGATATATGTTTAGCATTTATTCTTCAGAGTACTGATGGAGATACACATTCATATCCAGTATTCCTAAAATATGACAATAAATTGTTAAAATTATTGAAATAGAAAAAAGAATACTTTCTCTTTATGCAGCTCCTGTTTTCTTTATCAGGCATTAAAACGCAGTCTACATACATAGGACATATGAAATAAAAACAATTATATATGTCAGTAATGAGTGAAAGGCTTCACTAAGTTACAGTAAAGTTTACAGTACAAAACAAAAGAATGAGATAGTAAGTATAATAGCAAATTTATTTTTCACTTATTCTGTGATTTTTAATTGATGTTCACTGGTGGGAACATTTTAAAATGCAGCTTATGGTTTAGGTTTCTTTTAAGATAACTATAAACATGCAATTTTCGAAAGCATACATAGTGTCTGTATGTTAATAACAAATGTTATGTTTATATGCCTATATGTTAAACCCAATGGCGAAGAACATTATCTCATATGTCCAATTTAATCAACTGTTTCACATTGTCACAATATGTTTACATATGATGTACACGCTAACTATTATTAATTTAAATAAAGTAGAAAGTAATTATTATTTTAATATATACTCTCTGTGGACACTGCTTTTAAGCTATGCATACCTACCTACTTGCATGGACTTCTGTCAATTGTTTGTACAGTAATGTAGTCTGCATTTCATTGTCTCCATCTACCCAATTATTTTAAATCTTTTCTGACGTCTTATCCATGAAGACCTGTCTGAAATCAGGCATCTGCTTCTGATTAGAATCAGTTGTGATTTACACATATCAACTTCTAATCTTGCTTTAGTCATTGTACCTTCGGGTGGTCACTAGTCCCTACTGGCTGAATGATTTCTAATTTGATTATCCTGCATTAGTCACCATCTAGCAGATGTAGACATGAAAAATTTCCCAGTAGGTTTATAAAGTCATTTATGACAGGAAGCAATTTTTCAGTGCATTCATCACTTCTGTCTCCATCACGCTATTTCTTTCAACAAAGGGTTTTTGAAATATAATACCAAAAAAGGTGAAACCATAGAGCTCCATCTACAATTTAAGTGATTATGCCTCCAGCTTTTCCATATAGCCTAAGCTCAGCTAGGTTGTTCATTGAAAAGTTAGTCTTTTCTAAATAATTTATGCTAACTTCTGTATACTTCTGGTTTTACTTATAATTACCAGTAATCATTGTATCTGTGAATATATTAAAGTTCAGTGGTTATTCTCAAAGTGATTAATTATTTACTCTTCGTGTTATGTGATTAGTTGCCAGCCATATTGTGCTAACCACGTTGTATTAGCACTAATATTAGCTGCTAGTCTCATTACATCTTTTTTTTATTATTGAGCTTAAAATAAATTATGAACTAATGAATAACAAAACTCAGATTCTTTTAATTAGTAAATTCATGTCCTCACTGAGACAGACAGCTTCCTGTAGGGGAACGCCTTTGTTAGAGCAGCTGAGATAGTTTGAATGAAAAGGATTTTCAGCACAGAAGACTTTCTTCAGGTATGAAATGGTGCAATCTTCAGAGTCAGAGAGACATTGCTCCAAGGTTTATAAAACCCGTTATGAATTAGACCTATGGGGAGACAATGTAGTTTGGAACTGTGAAACAAAGAGGAGGGAGGAGGTATTTGCACAACTAGCAAGTTAGCAAACTTATATGGGAGAGAAAAAAAAAGAGGCAGGTGACTTGCTGTCTGTGGGACATGGAAAACAAAGAAATATTGTGGTAGGATATTAATGTGAAATATTTGTTTTTCAAACGGTTATGAGAGGTAAACCTAAACATAACATAAAATTTGACAAATACGGGGAATCATGGGATGCAATGAAAGCTGAAAGAAGTGGAAGAAAATAAGTCCTTTATGCTCATTCTTCAGCAGGTTTTAGTCAGCATATAATTTAAAGACTTCTGGAACATTATTGCCCTTATACTACAAGAATTTTTTTTAATTTAAAAGATTGCAAAATTGTATGAATAAAAAATGTGGGTTTGTTTTTTTGTTTTTTTGTTTTGTTTGTTTGTTTGTTTGTTTTTTGTTTTTGTTTTTGTTTTTGTTTTGTTTTGTTTTGTTTTGTTCTTTTTTTTTGTTTGGGGAGTCAGCTTAAATGTTTTTTTGAGGGAGCAGTTATGTTCAAGGGGGTAAAATCACTCTGGGTAGAGAAGCCATCGCATGGTCTAGTCATGGTTCAGAAAGATCTACAATTTATTTTGTAGCTGATCTCTGCATGGGAACAAATACATTATAACAGTCTGTGTTTTATTATTGCTCATAACTTTAACATCTTGACTTCCAATTTTATATTTAAATCTACTCTGGCTCCTATATTCCTCAGGTCACGGTCCAAAAAGGATCAGTGGTTGCATGTGTGTGCTTTTAAAATGCAATAAACACAATGTTTCAAAAATTAAGTAAACATTTAAGTTTAAACCAATGATAACTAGATAGAAGTGCTAGCAAATGCATGTTTGTGGTAAAAAACTACAAAATAGTAAAACTGTTATTAAATGGATCTCTTAAAGAAATGTAAAATCAATATCATGATCAAAATGGTCACTGTCACCATTATCAAAATATTCACAGGCATAAACTTGGAGTTAGGACAGTGAGTATTGAAGAACCACTGTATATCCATTATATGTGCAATAGTCATTTTGCCTTATCTCACTTTTGTTCAAACTCAGTTTTACCAGAAATTATTTTAGTTTTTTAGTTTTACAGTGAAATATAACTATGTATGGAATGGTATCTTTTTATCATGTTTTTGTTCCTTTTTCTAAAGAAGACCATGAACAGAATTGCTAATACTTCTGTTGCTGTATTGTGCTTGTTTTAACTGGAATGGAAGCACTACATATGGAATAAAGTCCCTTCAGCCTCCTATTCCTATTTATATGCAGTGAGGTGTATGGGTAACGATGGTCAAGTTCATGGAAGAACTCCCGATAATCTGTTTGACCATTTCAGCTGAGAAAGAACATTCGATGACTCAGTCAGTCCTGCGTAATTTACTCACGACTAGGGCTTGAATTCAATGAAATTAATATTTTAGAAAAATATTAATCTTGACTTTTCATCCAAGGCGGACAAGATGTACCTTAGAGCCAGGACATTTCAAATATCAGGCCTGAAACCCTGTCAGCCATTTAAGACTTTTTTCCCTCATGTCAGGAAAGTTAGTTCACCTGTTTTTTCTGGAATACTTTATTCCCCAGTGTGTATCTAAGGAATTACACCAAAGCAGGCTGACCTGAAAGCAATCACTGTGTAGATTTTGTTGAATGTCTGAGTCAAGGCAAAATCAGGTTTTATGAAATTGAGAATGGAGTATGATTAAGAGGGAGTGAAAGAAAGATAGGAGAGGTAGAAGCAGTTATAGCATTCAGGCTCTCAGCTTTCTTTCTTGTAGACATGAAATTTTGCCCGAAGAAAATCTGTTAATATACAAATTTTGGAAAATCTTTTCCTTTTGTTGAAACAATGAAGTACTAGGGCAAAAAAAAAATCTGTCAAAAATTCCTAAGGTCTTTAGTATTGCTTTTTGTGAGGATAGAGTCAATTTGAGGAGGCTAAACTGAAAACTGAGCATGTAGCTTCTCTCCACATTCTGCCTAATTAAAGAATAGGGAAAGCTAATCAGTTGTAACTGGGGTTTTTTTTCTATTTATTTTTCTTCCCTATTTCCAGTTTTTCCTTTACTCCCCAAACTTATTTTTCATTACTTTTTTATTGTATAAATAGGTGTCCTCAGAAATCTGTTTAGCTATGGTGAAGGAAATAAATTATATTTTGCTGGATCTTGTAGTAAGCTTCAAGTCTTCAGGTTTTTTATATCCAGTGACAGGGAATACTCTAAGCAGCATGAGGTCCAGCATTCACTGGGAATGTTTGGCCTTGAATTCCACAGCTTATTTTTATGTAAGATAATTAAACATTGCCTAAGTCAAGGAGCTGTGTGCATCTCTTTTGTTTAGGGGTGCTCTGGTAAAAGCATGGGATGGCCTGCTCTCGGAGGGCTTTCCTGCTCATTCTCATCGTCAGCGCTAGCTCATATTTCTGTTTGTTTCTCTACAGGCCACTTTGACTACAGCAGATATGTATTTACTCCATGATCTACAGCTAAGGCATATTTCCTTCATTGGGAGCCGGCTGAACCTGAGCTGAAAGATGACATGTGGTTTATTTTAATGGGAAATTTCTTCTGTTTCATCATGGTATTTGTCATCTCGAAGTAACTGCAAGTTGTAGTCATAGATATCTTCTCCCTTGAGTGGGATTTCCCATATGATGGGAAAAAAATGGCAGAGTGTCATGAAAATTGAGTACTGAAAGGGAACACCTTTTCTCAATCTCCAACTGTTTGAAACACAAAGTAATAGCATCCCAGCAACAAGACAGGCAGGCTATTATCAAACCATATGTTTTTTTCACTTTGACATAAAAGAGGCAGAATATCTCTCACAGAATCTCCCACAAAAAGAAAAAAAAAAGTGTGCTAATATTTTAACATTTTCAAACATAGGTAATTTGAATCGGTTTAGAATTACCTAATGAATCTTCCCTGCCTCGGGCTTCAATTTTTATTTAGGCTTATTATATGGGGACTATGATAATCAGGGAATTTTTCTGTAGATAGATGTTTTTCACCACACTTTGAAATTAGAGCCAATAAGTAATTGAAGATATTACCTAGTTTATGGGTGACAGATATTGGGACCTGGCTCCAGCCACCTAAAAAAGACTTCTGTAGGCCCAGGAACCTAGACATATGTAAACTGTGAGTACTCAGAGTCTGTAAGAGTGACTTAATAACCCGATGAGTTGTTTTGGATGATGCTGGAATTGACTATGAATAAAGTACAAAAGCGCGTTCTACAAAAGCTGATGTCTCTCTTGCATTCTTTGACATCAATACCATGACATAAGTATAGATCTCTTAGTGAAGAAAATTAACATTTTCTAAAGCACTGACCAGTCATTCACCAGTTCTCTGATAAATTGGAGTTGAAATTAGGAAAGTCCTCCTGAAAATACTACCAATAATCTAAAGGGTGTTATGATGTAGTGGCAATCTCTTTTTGGCTGAAAAATCCGTACATGGAGAAAATAATATGCTTTCCTAAGCTCTTGCACAAGAAGACGTCAGTGCTGTGCCTGGACCAAAAAGGAAAATTGGGGTTGATCTCATACCAAACTGATTAGATTGTTGGCTATTGTACAAAATACAAAAAAAACCACAAAACAAACCTTTCAGTGTTTTATTTGTAATATTGAAACATAGGAGGCAGAAAAAAGTGAGTTAAATATAACATTAAGGGCTGCAATTTTCACACATGGAAATATGTTACATATTTTAAAAGTGCTACATCTTGATATAGTCAACCAGTTGAACTCTCAACAATACAAAAAAAAATATTTCGGCTTCTTTTATAATTTAGTGTCCATAGTTCCTTCTCTGTTTCTAGATACCTTCTCATCTTTCTTCTTACCCCTTTATTTTTCTTTTCTTTTTTGTGCTTTTTTCCTGATTTTCTTTTCTTTTCTTTTCTTTTCTTTTCTTTTCTTTTCTTTTCTTTTCTTTTCTTTTCTTTTCTTTTCTTTTCTTTTCTTTTCTTTTCTTTTCTTTTCTTTTCTTTTCTTTTCTTTTCATTAAAGCCAAGGAATATGAAACTACTCTGCCATCCTGATCTATTTATCTGTTATGATGGAACTAACATGCCTAACTTAGAAACTTAGGTGACCAAGGGAAAGGGACATGTCCTTCCAGAGGGACAAAAGTGGTCCCGGTTGGACTGATTTGACACAGAATGAATGTTGGTTTCTCTTCATGGGTATAGTCCAAGCATCAAGGATGAATGAAGGCATGCATGTGCAAAACCTGGGCCCAAATAAACTGTCTCAGATGGCAACAGTCACTAAAGACGGAAGACAGGGGTAATATACCTCAGGAATTTTGCTCAGGGTGAGGGGAACTCACTAGAAACTGTGACAAGGGGTTAAGAATATAAAACCATCTGGTTTTAGTCAGATTTAAAACTCATGTGTGCCAACATCATGCTGTTGATAGTGGTCAGCAAATGCTTTGGTAACTGCCCAGCTGTGCAGCTTCCAGCCATCTCTTCTTGGGGCTTTCTCAGACTGAAGATTACACCACATCATCAGGTTTATTAGTTCTTGATAGATCTTCCAGCGTTTAATTTTTTTAATGTGTTTTTAAATCCATTTACACTTTTGGCATGGGAAATTATCTGTGGCAGTGAGTTCTACAATATAATGAGGTGTTGTGTGAAAAAGTATTCCAGTTACTTCCTTCAAACCTACTGCCTGATAATTTTACCGAGTTCTTTCTCATCTTTGTGTTATAAAATACAGAGAATTATTATTCCCCAGTGACCTTCTCAGCCTATTCATGATTTTACAGCATGTCAAATCACTCTTGGTCCCTTCTTTTCCTGAGAAGAGTTCTAGACTGTTTAAAAACATCTCAGGTGGAAAGCATTCCTCTTCTCTCATCATCCTTGTCGCAGCTCACTATATCTTTACAAGTTTTGCTATATTTACTTGGAAAGGAGAGTGGTGAGGAACACCTCCAGCAGCAGAGCAGGTGTGTTTGAGTTTTACAGTGGTACAAGTTTTCCTATTGTGTCTTTAACAGCAATCTATTTTCCTCTAATTGTTGATGATCATTGAACTGGTGGTTCTAGAGAAATAACAAGGATCCAAAGATCCCTTTCCCCATTGAGAGCAGTTTATTTAAAGTTCATAATGACATATGAGTAACTAGACTTTAACTATTTTATATTTATCAACACTTAATTTTCATTTGACCTTTTAACCATCCAATATCATCTAGCATATTCAACTCTCCAAAGTCAGTTTCTGGCATTACTGGCTTGAAAAGATGTATATCAACAGTTTTTGTCTTCCTTTTCACCCCAAGCCATTTATATCTAGCCATATGCATTGAAGTGCAGGTCTTCATGTATTAAAAATAGTAACATTTCGGATTGTTTGTTCTCATTATTTGTTTCTCAGCTTTTAACTGACCACTAGCCTGTGAGAAAACCTTCCCTGTTAGAGTAAGAACTTTGATTAGGAACTTTGAAAGTTCTTTGAAAACCCAGTTGTATTATATGAAGGAGCTCCTCTATAATTCTTTTTCTCTCAGTCCACAGTGTAGCACGATTTCCCGCAACTAAGCTCATACTGAGTATTCTCAATTCAACTGTATTTATTTATGTGGTTCATTATAAAATTTGGCTACTTGGTCCAAGAAAGAAAAGTCTTACTAATGTGTATTTTCCTGGATATCTCTAGTCATATTCTTTGAAAACCCACTATTTAATTCGTTATCTTCAGTCTTCCAGCATCCAAGATGACTCAAGGAATTCTGATCATCTCAAATATAATCTGATTTTGAGTTTTCAAGGGAAAGCTATGTTGCTTTCTTAGTGTTATCAATGATAAAAAAATCATCAGAACTCTAAAACTCTAGTAAGAAAACTTCAGTTTGAGTTATTTCCTTGGATTTGTCTGCCATAAGGAAAGGCTCAGTGCCAGAGCTTACCTGCATTACTGTTTAGTGAGCACCAATGCCAACAATTCACTTAGTATTTCTGCTAAGACTGCATCTTGTTGGAGAAATTCTCTTTTTTTATCTTTTATATCAACTATCAACCCTGAAGACAAACTGGCATGCTTCCTGCCTTTGATATGTTTAAAAAAGTTTTATTCACAGTTTTTTATCCCTCTTGCAATTATTTAGGAAAGTGATTTTTGGCCTATCTTATTCTAGGCTTGCCAGATTTTATGCTTAGTTCCACTGCTCTTGCTTGAAAGCATTTTCTATTTCTTGAAGAAAGCCCTTCTGGTTCTAATACCCTGTGTTATTCTTCCGTGACGACTTTCTGGGGATCTGTTAAGGTCTCTTTGGGTAGGTGGTACAAGTTTTTGTTACAGTGTTTTAAAACAATTTCCTTGCCACCTGTGAGCAGTTTGCAGAATGTGCGGGAGGCAGACATCTGTTAATAGCATATTTGGGGGAAAAAGAGATTTTGTGTTACAGATGCTCATGTATTTGACGGTATTTGAGATTAGGATTTACAGCTTGAAAAACTCTTTAAGCTATGCCTTTCAAAATTAAGACAAACACTCATGGTTGGACTCTATGATTTTCAGTTTCTTTTCAAAACTAAATGATTCTGTGATTCTGTGATTAAATAGTCATTAACAAAACAATATTTGATGTATATATGCATATGCATATACATATACATATATTATTTTCATATAATATGAAAAGATAGTTTGGTGTTTTTTCTGCTACAACAAGGGTTGCCATTCTATTTTTCGGGGAAATCTTCAGTAATTTATGGAATGTGAAGAAAGCAATATAATTTTCCATTCTGAACATCAGCAAAGGTTTACAGATTTTACTTCTCCAGGGTTGTTTGTGCTTATTTTACGAGGAGGAATCATGTAAAACACAGAAGTAATACTGGGAATAGAGACTTCTCAGGTGAACAGCATGGAAGAAGAACAAATGGAAAGAAGGAAATTTCCTTGATCCAACACTAGACAGAGGCTATTCAAAAGCTGCATAAGGAGGAGCAGGCAAGAGTTTGGTAGTTGAGGCCATCTTGAAAGAGGAAATGTCAAGTAAGAGGTCCCTTTCAAGAAGCTTTGAAAGTAAGTTTCTTGTCTCTGAATATATGCTCTGGCACAAGGACAGACATCAAGAAAAGAACATAACTCTTTCTTCTCTGACAGATGTCCTTCTGAATGAGTGCCCACGGCATTTGTGAAATCAGGCATTTGAGAAATCAGCACTTCTAAGCAGAATTACGTATTTTCTGAGCCCAAGAAATGGCACTTTCAGGATACAAGCTTTTACAACTTCTATGAGAAATGTTTGACATAATGTCTTTTATATCAGTTGGCACTTGAAGGTGTGAATCAAGAACATGTAATGAATGTGGGACAGTTCTTTTCATAAGGATATTTCCAGTGTAATGGGGAACAGAACGTGGTTCTGAGTAGCTCATCTTACTTTTGTTAAATAAAATGAAACATACTTTTATCGTAAAGATGACTACTACAAACTACTTTTCTTCTGCTGTGACTTCAGACTAACTGTTCTTAGTGTATTACTCATTTTCCCTAAATATCTTCTTCAGGAGAAACCTAAAAAGGTCAAATCCTGGTTTATGCAAAGCTGCTTTTGACTCAGTGGTATTGTTGAAATAGAAAAGGGAACAGTATTTAGACACATGGTAGACAGGAAACATATTTCTTCTTTGTCAAGAAATGACATAAGTTTTTCTCATAATAACCCTTTGCATTTTATTAGGGGAAAAACATTAAGCATAAGAAACACAGTTGAGGGGGAGTTGCTTTGTAATTAAAACAGGATGATTTCACCTACTTAACTGTCACGATCCAAAAACATGAGCATGTCTCAATTACTATTTTGTATGGCACATCATCATTTCAGTACAAATTGGCTTCAAAAGTCTGAAACAGTAAAATCCTGAAACTTGAATGGATAGATGGAATGGAAAAATATTAACTTTAATAGTATCTTGCTCCCTATGTGGGTCTATGCCTTCAAGAAGAACAATGAGTTATAAAATTTCAGTTAAGTTTATGATTTATTCTTCTTCTAAGGACATTTTCCATTCTACTTTGCAACTAGGAATCTAGATCCTCCTCTAAAAAACGTTAAAAAGGGAACTAACACAAAAAAAATGTATCTATTAAAATGTTTAGAATTTCTGAAGTCCAATGCTCAAGGAGTGAATTTCTTTTTCTTTGGTGTGCTTGGATTTCAGGTAAGACTTAGGGGCTTGTTCAGCTTAGCACTGCAGTGCCTAAAACTTGGGTGCCATAAGTGGGGGGGGGTAGATCTCTGCTCTGTATCCTGTGTACTCAGGTGGAGATAGGCTCTGAAAATTGGCTCAGCAGCTCTAAGGCAGTTGATAGGAGATGTCAAAGCAGCAGTTTTCTTTGAGATTCTTTCACAAGGGCGTTTTGGTATACACCTCAAGGCTGCAGTCAAGAAAGTCTGTGGACTACAGTTTAGTTCTTGAAATTCTTTTCAAGGGTAAGGTGCAAAGTGCTGTTGTTTTTTTTCTGTTTTTCTTAAGTTGTCTATGGAGCTATTTTCTCCATTTCACATATTGCATTTTTGGTTAGGACATTCACAAGTCTTTATATGCTCAACCTGTTTTTGGTAAAGACAGTATTGTAATGAAGGTCTAGAGGGGATCCCATGATCTGGTAATCTCCTCTTCAGCAGGAGGAATTTTACTTTATTTTCAAGGAGAGGAATAACTGTAGTCTTACTGGTACAAACTGTTTTAGAGAGAACTGCCCGATCTCTTCCTAGGATTTCTTAGTTCCTAACTACATGGCTCTAGAGGGAGACCTAGGATTTGGGTCTCAAGCAGAGGAATGTGAAAGTCCTGTGACGACAGGATCTTTGCTCAGTACACAAGCATTCAGAATTATTTTTCAGGGGCATCTAGGCCCATTTGCTGCCCTTTTTTTATTAAGTCTGGATCAACCTACTGAGTGGACAATACAGATTAATTAGATCTTCTCTGAAGCTCCTGATCTCACTCTCTTATCTCAGTTAGGACTGTTACTGGAACACAGACCCTGATCCAGAGGACTCCTGAAGAAGTCTTTCTTGAGTGGAACGGTGAAAAAAAGAGTGAAGAAAGTTGCGCAAGTTGCCAGGGGCTCTGCAATCCACTGCTTTGACATCTGGAGAAGTCTCTGGAAAGGTCTCTCGACACCTCTTTGGCAAAAATCAAGAACTGACGTGCAGGACTCAGTTGTCTTCATTGTCTAGTGTCTTTTCCAGTGTGATGGGGATCCTGCTCAGTCTAGAGCTTCTTTTCTGGTGGAATGTCAGGCCCACAAGCCCAGTGGCATTGCATTTTTATGGTGCTATGAGGTGCTGGCAGTAAATCCCACTGAATAGTTTTTCATGATGATTGTTGATTTCCTTCTCAGAAATGCCACATGACTTATCTGGAACTAGAACTTGTTCCACATTTGAAAGATATAGATATTACTTTACCGAAAAGTTGTTTTTATGTTCAGATCCCTTAGTTTTTATTTCACTGATCGTAGAATAAAGACGAATTTTAATCCCTTTGGTTTGTGCTCCCTCATGGTCAAAGTAATTTTAGAAAACCAGCAATGGCACAGCTCTAAAAATGTCAGTTCAGGCTATGAACCAGCAAAAAGCATTTTCTGCTGTTATGATGCATGGAAGCTGTTCACAAACAAATCTGGATTCACACTTTGAGAGATACCCACTGATCCTTTTCCATTTGAGCTCCTGTCACATGTTTCATGTCATATGTCTGGCAGGACTGCCAGCTTTCTATTGTTGTGCGCTGCTATTTGCATCACAGAAGAAGATTGCTGAAGAAATAGTTAAAAGGGTAGATGTCTTTCTTATGCCGAGTAGTTAATACATTAAGCTGTTGATTTATGCTGTGAATGCTGTATGTTTATGTTTCAATATGTTTTAAGTTACTGTTCCTTTTTTTTTCTTTTACTTTTAATCTTCTGTTCTTTGAGCCTGTTATATAATCCTAGATTTAATTTACCAGTTGTACTGCCTGGCCTTAAAGATTTACCACACATGGAAAGAAACACTGTGGAGAGACAGAGTACTGATATAAAACAATATTCCCTGAAATCCCCTGTACATAGAACATGATTAATTTCACAGCTGCATATCAGACCTGGCCTTCCTTAATATACACAATCTATAAACAATGCATGTACACATTTATACATAATGAAACAAAGAAAAGAGCACAGAGTTTACTTGGCCAAGAACAAGTATTGCATCAGTCTAAAATCTGAAAATCCCCGGAGACAGGATGAATCTCACAGCTTTGTAACATGATAATTTGATGCTCTAATAGTTTTTTTACATTGATGTTATAATAAATACTAGGCAGATGTTTAATTCACATGTAGTCCATACTACCAAAATCATGTGTCTTTGCAATATAACTATCACCAGGATACAATTGAACACTGGTTTTTAATTAGGAAGCCTTGGTTTTAAACAGTGTGCTATTTCACAAAATAATATCTAGAATAAGAACAAAAGTTATTTAAAGTTATTTCAACCCATTCTCTTTATTTTACTGATAGAGGTGATAAGAATTGCGACACTTGCGACATATATTTTTATAAAAATGCAACATGCATTTTTATAAAAATTCAAAAATGAAGAAGAAAGGCTGTGGGAAATTCTATTTCAGAAGAAAATTTCATAAAGATTTTTGAATAAAAGAAATATTAGCTGTCCAAAATGACGAAAAATGTCTATGAACCGAAGTATGTAAATGGTTAAATTTTGACACCTGTTCTCACGTTAGTTAATTTAAACTCTATTTAAATTGGTAACAGGACCTAAGAAGAGAACAATTATCATTAGTTGATGAGTGAATTAAGTTCAGACTTGAAAAATTAGTTTGATGCCAAGTTGAGGTCCTAGCTAAAATTTGCAGATATGAATTTAATTCTATAAACTTAAAGCCTGTTGCTTTTTAACTGGTGATTGCCACAAGCTTGATATTTTGATTTTCAGTCTTCAAATGCTGCAGGTGCCATATATTTCCCTGCTGTGTTTCGCAGGCCTGCCTCAGTGCCCCTGCAGAGAAGCCTGACTCCTGTCCTATGTTTAAATTCTACTGGGTTTTGGAAAGACCAACAACAAAACAACATCCGTTTCATCTACCGATTCTTAAGGTACAGGTATTTTAAAGTATTGAGTGAAACCTATCTTGTATAATGCCATCAGTTACAAAGAGCATTAGTAAACTGGCCCAAGTAGAAGTGGCTGGTCCATATTAATCCAACAAGCAAGTGACAGAGCCAGGACAAGCACCTACGGGTCTGGAGTCCCCAGCAAGTCCTATTGGCTGCACCAAGTCACCGTGCAAGAACTTCATTTACTTCATGTGTCTTCAATTTCTGTGCTACATAAGGTAATTCTGTAAATTAGAGAATATATGTTCAGCATGAAATTTCTAATTTTTGTTTGCAAAAAATATGTAATGTGTTCCCTTTTTTTTTTCCCCATTTCGAGGTAATTTATGTACTATCCTGGTACATTAGTATCTTGTTAATACAGAAATTTATGGATTTAATGAAACCCATAACTATTACTTGTTTGGATTATCACAGAAAAAAAAAAGATGAAACTAGAAATTAATGTTTGTCCCCTTGGTATACTTTGGTTATCGGTTCAGAAGATCTTGAGCTGTTCATGATAAGTCTGAACTTTTGTTCAGAGAGAGAAAAAAAAAAAGTGATTCACTGACTGAGTCAGAGCTCCCTTTCCTTTCTCCTTTTTCCTCGCTCTCTCCCCATCACTCTCCTTCTCTCATGCACCCCTGGCCTTCCTAAACTATTTCTTTTCTTTTGAAAGTTTAAAATAAATGATAGCAGCAAGCTACTTGGCTACTATGCCTCGGTTCTCTTTTCTTGGTAACTGAATTAATCCTGTTTTCAGCTGTTCCGAGGAAGTCTGAGACATGCATGTGTTGGTGAGAGCTGTCTGGACCAGTCACTCTGCGCCTGTGAGTTATGGTCTGGAAAAGCACAGCCAGCCTGAGGCTAAGTCGTTTCTCTCTGGTGAAGAAAGTGCAACACCAGCCCTGGCACTCTCTAGCCATGGAATACCTGACTGCAATCATTAATATGATATTAATACAAGTGTGGTTTTTGATGACAATGTTGTATGTAAAAACGGGTAGTAATCTGCTGACCTCATTTTAGAGTGTGCCTGACAGCTTTTCAACCCGGCCTGAAGGGAAATTTCTCACCTCTAAACAAGTATTTAAAGCTTTATTCACGTTGTATTACACCTTGCTCTTTGAATGGCTTTGGTGGTTTTACGGTTATCTAACATGGATAAAGGAGACAGAATTTGATCCTAAGCAAATGTGTACATGTGCAAGAGAGAGGAAAAGACAGAGGCTGGAATATTTTTTCTGAAACTGGAGCCTTAAATGATTATATTTCACACATTCCTATCTACAGTGGAAATCCTTTCCCCACAGTCAATCCAAAGCCTATTCAAGTCAATGGCTTTTGGATCTCTGTCATCTGCAGCTATGGCAGACAAACAAAACAAACTACTATCAACTGTAATATGACCTAAGTGTTTGCAGCCCCTTAGCAAAAAAAAAAAAAA
>VZTG01003814.1:1013622-1055806 GCA_013397845.1 Melanocharis versteri
AAAAAAAAAAGTCTGGCTTTGGGTAATTTCAAGGAGCTTACTGAAATGTTTGTTTCGAGTGTGTTCTGTTTCTAAGCAATTTCATATGAAGAAAGCAGGAGAAAATATAGGTTCTCATTGAGTTGTTCTGAGCATCTCATGCAGGAAAAGGTTTGAATACAGTTTTGAAACATTTTTTTCCTGTTCTCCTGATAATAATAGGATCATTTAGCTGCACTTTCAAGGCAGAATATTGCTATCTGTCCAAATAAAAAATGTAAATTATGCGTAAAAACCTCCAAAGGAAATAGTACATGTTGATTTGGCCCAAGTTCTTTTGTTTCCTTGAAACACTGCTAAGGACCTGGCCCAATGTGTTTCATTTTGTCCAAGTGCTTTAGATCTGTGGCAACAAGGCCCTGAATACATCTCTGATCTTGTTCATGGAAGTGTAGATATTCCGAGAATGAATAAAAAAAACCTTGTCTCGGAGACATCAGCACACCAGCTTCAGTTTATTCTCTTTCTGCTGCAAATTCCAGGTGTGTGTCTTCACTTTTACTGACAGAGGTTAGGTGGTCATTCACTTTTGGAATTTAACTTCTTTTAGCTGAACGAGAGGAAAACGTAGAGAACATAAACATCACGACTTTGTCCCTTGTTGTCATAAAGTGCCTAATGAGTTTGCTAGGATATACAAACTGATTCTTTATTAATTTTCTGATTGTAATAACAGAGAAAACAGCATAAATCAAATTGGAAATATACTTTCTCTTGTGTCGTCCTGTCATTGGAACATTTTGGTGAAAATTGCAATCCGAACTGATGTGTTATGTACTGAGAGAAACTATAGAAAAAGTGGAACATTAAAAAGGGATTAACAATAAGGGGATTTAGAAGAGTCACTAAGAACAGGACCAAAACCTCTGGTAAATCTAGCTGTGGTGGTGGTTGGAGGTAGTTTTTCCCTTACCACTTTGCTGGACAATCTGAAAAGGGGTGACAAATAGTGTTTGCACCTCTAAGGCTAGAAGGGGCAGAATTGCATCAGTCATTCTCTACCGAGGCTTAAGAATATTCACTTCTATTACCCCAGTCCCACTGCATAACTTCTGGCAGAAAAACAAGCAGAAAGATGAGGGGTTTATATCGTAAACTGATGCAGCTGTTTGGTCTGGTGCGTGGGAGTCAGTGTCTAAATAAGAAGTTCAGCAAAGAGGCTCAAGTAAAGCTATAGGGAAGAACTTCTAACAGTGAAGATGAGTTCACTTGTTATGTTGCAAAGATGTCATTGATTTATTCTGCCTTTAGAAAGGTGCTCACTTGCTCCACTCTCTTTGTTTATCTTGTTTTCTAAGGTTACTGCTGAACTTGTATTTATCACTAACTCAGTGACTCTTGATAAGATCAAACCTGTTGCCACAGAACTAAGCCAAACTTATGATCCTATTGTTGTTGGCAATAAAAAAATCTTACCAAGCTGTTGGAAACCTGAAATAATTTATCACTGACTTGAGTGAGTTCTCAATTTTCTTTCTACTCAATCATTTAAGCACATTTCTGATTAGCATTTCTCTGGACAGAGACAGATTTGAATCAGTGTTCATTCCATGGATGTAGCTTCCAAAATAGTTTCTTTTACAAAAGACATTCCACAAGCATGATCAAATAGAACATGTTCCTATTCCACCACAATGTACTTCAATAAAGGAAACTTTTTATATATATTTAAACAGAATTTGCAGCAGTAGACAAAAGCCCCTTTAATGAGCCATAGTTCTATAAGCCCTTGACTTCCTGAGTTTTTACTTTCTTAAAACATGGGGTTCCAAGATCGGTTAAAATGACAGTGTATAATTAAAAACTGATCCAGAATAACCTGTGCTAGACCATGTCATTGATGCCTAATCCAAAATAACAGCATGTGACTCTTTCACCGAGAGAAAAGGGAAAGCTTACCTTCCATTTATGCCCCAAAATCCTTCCTTTCATAAATACGGTGGTCTTATGCCTTATTCTGTTTAATTACATTACACAGAAATTGTGTTTGTAAATATGAATGTTGAAAATATCAGGCATGCATGAGAAAATCTTGAAAATACTATTTTAATGGAAAATCATGTTTCATACATTGAGGAAAGCGTACAAATTTCCTAAGCGTGTTTAACTGTGCTTTTTTTCAGGTGCTACTGTCATTACAAATAGCAACATATTCACTTCTGAAACTGGATTAAAATGATACGAACTAATGACTTGAAAGGTTTATTCCTTCATGGGGAAAGAAAACTATTCACAATAAATATTTTCTAGTTTGCTGAAAACCCCAGATATAACTGATTCTAAATTTATTGAAGGAGCATAGGTATGGTGGTGCTTTTTCTCCCAGACCCTTTCTTCTGTAACTGGTGAAATATGAATGACAAGACTTTTCTGAGAGAAAAAAACCCTGCCTGCCTTTTGTCAGAGACATATATCACGTCCTTTCAAGAAATTGTCAAGGGAGTCTCAGTACCGGGTCCTGAGGATGTTCCTAGGCAAGCATCTTGTCATGCTTTAAGTCAGTCACAGGACAATATTGTATTAAAATTTAGGAGCAAGTACAGCTGAGTTTCCCTTGGCGTACAAACACTGGCCAGGAGAGTGTTACTGAAGATAAGTCAGGAACAGAAGTGAAAATCTGGTCATTAACTTTGACTCAGGGCCAATTCAGGTCTATAACTCTAATGAAGTATTAACACGCAGTGGAAGTGTTAAAATATTCCACTCGTTTTCTGCTACCACATCTCAAACGTAAGTCAGGGAGACCTTTTCCTTTCACAGGAAAAACTTCAGACTCCATGAGCAGCCAGATTTTGACTTGTCTTTGAGAATGCTCAGAAAATACTGTCAATTAGTGCTCATTGTAATGAAGCACATCCTCATAAACTGACATCAGTACTGGAAGAAATCACTTAAAAACTGAGATGAATTAATTATTTTTCTGGATTACTTATTTATTTTAAAGTAGCTTCAGTTTGTTTATGTTATTGTATAGATTGAGTTTATTTTTATGATAGTCCATGTGTAAGTGGAAAACCATATCAATAACTCCCTACTGTTATTATTATCATGGATACAGTTCAGGACAAAATTTGATAAATGAAAATCAGTTAAAACTAAATTGAATGGAAAAGAAGCCTTTTGTTCATTCTTTTTAAGGTTTAGATAAGGGTAAATTTGGATTGGCATAAAATGAAAACTTTCTTTTAGAAAATTAAAAATATAGTGAGATTGGCTAGCATTAATCAGAATTCACCAGTGACGAAGGTTAAAATTAAAGTTGTCATGTTAAAAAGCAGGGAAACCTTAGAGTTAGGCCTTGGCCAGTTTTAAAAATCTGTCCAGGTCAACTTTGAAACTATTTCCAATGGAAAAGGTTAAAATAAGTACCAGAATATTGAAAAATACTTTCCTCTTGGACTGAACTTCTGAAACATTTTTCAAAACATAGCTTTAGAGGAACTTGAGACAAGAGACAGATACAAATGTTTCTGCACTGCTCATATTTTACTGGAGTACCTATGAACATATTTGAAAAACAAGCCAAACTAAACCAGGTTTTAGTTTTGGTTTACAGCCAAAAGAGATATTAATGAGAATTATCCAGTTTTCACTCAATCTAAAGGCCTTTCAGTACAGCTGATGATATTGAAAACGG
Organism: Melanocharis versteri; assembly: GCA_013397845.1. Taxonomy (NCBI): domain Eukaryota; kingdom Metazoa; phylum Chordata; class Aves; order Passeriformes; family Melanocharitidae; genus Melanocharis; species Melanocharis versteri. The sequence goes on from VZTG01003814.1 coordinate 1,017,299, forward strand.
TGACAGATAAATGATGCAAGGAGTAATTTAACTCTTCATTTTGTATTACGTCTGAAAGAGAATTGCTGTATGCAATTAGTTATCGACTCTTTTTGAAGCCCTATGGAAACAGAGAGCAAATAGAAAATTGCAGTAAGAGTGGAAAACCAAAAGCACAAACACAATATCCTCAGAATGACACAGAATCACAAAATGGTCAAGTTTGGAAGAGACCTCTGAAGGTCATTTTGTCCAACCTCCCTGTTCAAGCAGGACCCCCTAACCATGGCTGCCCAGGGCCCAGTCCAGGAGGCTTTTGAATATCTCAAAGAAGGAAGACTCCACGACTGCCCTGGGCAACCTCTGCCAGTGCTCAGACATCCACTGAGTAAAAAAATGACTGCTGAAGTTCAGGCAACACATCCTACATTTCTGTTTGTGCCCATTGTGCCCACTCATGTCACCTAGAATAAATTTATTCTTCTAGGGAATTTATTTTTCCTTCCTCAGTGTCTTGAATTCTGAACTGTAGTTTTTGATAATGATGACTAAGAAGTGCAAAGTACATAGAATACAGATTATTTAATGTTCAAACCCACCTCATACTACCTGGTAAAGTTCACGGTTATCTAGTTACAAAACTTGAGTAAATAAAGCTTGGGGGAGACTTTTCCTTTGTATTCTACGAATGTAACTGAAAATAAATCAGCTGGAATGAATCTAACAAGATTAAAAGGAAAAGAGAGAGTGAGACGTGCATATAGTATTATCACCTGTTCATTTTCTCTTCTACAGTGTTTTACTTGGATACTAGTGAGTCCAATATTTTCCATTCCTACGCATAAATGATCAGATTTTTGTTTCTACAGAAAAAATTTTAGATTCATAAGGTTAAAGTTCATTTAGCATTTAAGAGACAAATGAGGTCAGCATTAGTAGTGCAAACGTTTTTCATTATAGAAATTTAGTCACAGGCTGGTTCAGAAGTTGAAAATACCATAAGGAGAGCACAAGTCACTAATCTCCTTCATGACAGTGACAATTCCCAGAGCTTTTTAATACCAGTAAATGCTCTCACATATTTGAAAAAGACTAGTATTTCATATGGATAGAATCCAAAATATCATGGTTCTTGAAATTTTAAAATCATATTTTTGGTTTTGTTCTTTTAACTCTATTGGGAATCTTACATTTTATATCCAAAATAGATTTCAGGTTGATTTTGGCAGGTGTTTATTGTTGCTGAAAATCAGCAGAATTAGAACTATATGAGGAGGAGCTGTGGCTAAGGAACCACCCTAGAAAGTTGCTGAAATGCCATCTCTTCTGAACAAATTTTAAATTTATCTCCTTTCTTCATCATGGTTTTTTGAAGCCCAGATGTCTTTCACTGTTTCTGAAACAGTGTTGTAAGCTGCTGTTCATCCTATATGTTTTCAATCCAGCTATTCACGCTTCTTACGTCACTTCTCACATGTTCATTTTAGTCTGGAAATCTTCTGCCAGCTCAGATCTTATTTTACTACAGTGTGTTTGTATCTTCAAAATAAATGAGATTTTTATCCCAGATTCTGTAGCATTTAAGTTTTTAGATCTGCAGTCTTAAAACTTTGGCTCAATATTTTCTTGATTTTGGATTGAGAATAAAGTCATTATTTTTCAGCACATTCTTAGTTTTAAATGTAGATTTCTTCAGTTCTGAGGATTATTTACTGCTTTGATAAAATAAATTTCAGTTAAGGACTTCAGTAACAAAATAAATTTGGTACTGAAGGGAGAATTCATACTACTGTTTTCATCTGCTCACCTGTTTTTGTACTTGACTGCTACCAAGGCGCACACAGATTTCACCAAAAAGAACATTGGCAATAATAACGTGAATATGTTTGGTTTTTAGACTCAGAAATATTTCAAAAAATACATTAATGGACGATAGCCCCTGGCTATTCCCACCGCAAAACACTCCCTAACTAGAACCTTTGATGAATATTCGGCTTTGAGCCTGGAAATGATATAAAACAGCTACACTGAGTACAGACTACCTGGAAATTTCTCCACTGTGAAAGAGTCTTAGTTGTGTAATGCAAGGACCTGCTATATTCATTATCAATTCTTGAAATTTCTCTTTCCAAATAAACATTATTGATAAATTTTATTTTCAGTCTCAGCAGTTCTGTTGGATTTTAACTAGACTTCTGCTAAAAACCTATTCTTTGATTTCTATATTTGACACCTGCTCTTTACAAGCCACATTCTGAAATGGATTTTTTCCATAAGGTGTTCTAAATCAATATTACTATTTTATATTTAAAATAAGTAATGAATAAATAACTATAGGTTGTCATTTACTAATATCTGAAACAGATATGTTGCCATGATAGTAGCAATCAGTGGTGGACTTCAATGAGATCTTGGTCATTTTCCTTTCTTAAAAAATGAGCAAAACACGAAGCAAACAGGCAAACAAAAACACACCCCAAAATACCCAGCCATGCTTCTTCAGCCTGTTTGACAGTCTTGAAAAGCCCAAAGTCAATCCTATGCCTCTAAAATTGAGCGGATTGAAATATCTCTATTGCCTTCTACAAATTAATGATATTTCTGAATAATGTGAATGTAAACCAAGTTTTTCTGTGCAAGCAGGCAAGTTCGCATTGAACTTCAAAGCGCATTTGGTAGAACAAAAGCGTGACAAAACTAGAAGTGTCTGTACAAGGATGATAAAATGTATAAAATATAATCTTTCATAAACCTTGTGTTGCCTGTGTTATAGACAGTAAAGTTGCAGTGACACGATCAGTAGTGGATATGGCAAGCAAAGAGCAGATCCTATAGCATGCTATATGGCAAAGAAACAATGAAAGCTAATGTGACTATGCCTACTCTGTTTCATCATGACTGTTCAGCCAGCGCCTCAAGAAAAAGTTAGGTCTAGTCACATAAATTTGCGGTAGCTTGAATCTGTTTAGGTGGAGTGCGAAGGAACTGAGGATCTGGAAGTCACCCCTGCCAAGACGAGAGTCAGAGCACATGCCTTTTGCATAACCCCTCACTTCACAGCTGCTTTTCAAAACACGGCCTGGCTCCCTCTCCCGCAGGCTGTGCTAAGAGCCAGGGGTACTGGATATGTTTGAACAAGTGCCCTGGACGCTCTTTTTAAGTATTAAGCCAACCTTCTGTAGCATCCAATGTAGATTTGGCTTGGAGAATATTTCTAGGGTGCAAAAAACAAGTATGCTATGCAAACCCTTCCTATAGGCACTTTCTGTTTTATTTGCACAATTCACATTGTCTTTGGCATTTGGTAAATGTGATATTTTTCATGCACACTTTCAGCTAACTCTTTCACTGCTGTGAATGCAGGGTACCTAGCAAGGCAGGCAGAGGGTTTATTTAATAACGTGAAATGAATGAATACCTTATATTAAATAGCACTTGACCCAGTGGACCAGAATAATAGTGTTTCAAGTGTCCAAGGGTAAAAAACAGTATCAGCTATAGAGTACAAGCTAGGACAAGAAAAAAGGCTACAGACACATGGTAAATCACAGCAAAAAACTGTAACAAAGTTTTTCAGGATGGTAGCCAGTAGGAAAATTTCTATAGCAATTATTATCTAAAGGATAATTGTGAAAAAAATAGGAATAGGATGAGCCTTCAGAGTGAATGCACTTTTATCTAACCAGAAGAGGGTATGCAAAGAACCATTTCCTAATTTACAGTAGACAACTGGAAGGTCAATTCTAGCTCCTCATTCTTGTTCTGTTCTTGCCTTTGTGTTCTGAGAGACATTAAGGTGAAATAATTCCAGTGAAAGGCTGCACTTCAGGAATGAATACAAATCAGTACAACACCAGCTTTTGCCCTCAGACTCTTAAGTGGCTCTTGATAGACTTTAAGAAAAATATGGCCTTTTTCAGACAAAGATATGTAAGTATGCTTGGGTGTTTATTATTTTTTCTGCTTCAAGTTAAATAAATTCAATGTCTTTTTTAAATAGAAAAGGTAATTTCATTGAAATCAACTAATATTATCTTTTGTCTAAGAACTATAGATAGTCAGTGCTGACTAATGTAATGCATACTCATATGTAAATAAAATCAGACATTTTGAAAAATTAGGAAAACTTTATTCAGTCCAAGTGATTTGTCTTATTTTTATTTTATGGTCTAGACACATCAGTATTAATTCCTGAAATGTGTACTGTCAGTAGCTGTCTGTACAGTTCTTGCAAGAGATCCATATCCTGGAGAAACTCTTGAAATAAATTACAAAACCTGCTGAAAAAAATGTCCTACATAATCAACAGAGATGCACCTTTTTTTATGATTTCTCATTGAAAATTCCTGGGAAAATTGTTAAACTGATGCGATGTGAACCTTCTCTAGAAAGGACTTCTGGACATGTGGCACATTATGTAGCCTAGGAATGGCCTAGAAATGACCTTTTCTCACAATTTTTCCTGAGGAAAGCCAAAGATAAACAGAAGTCCACCTAAATCCTTGAGGAAAACAGTGAGGGGGGTATCTCCGGAAAGATGATACAGCCGTTTTGATCTGTCAAACTGAACTTGAGATCCATTGATAGAAGCCTTGTTCGAGCAGATGGATTATTGAAGAGGAATGTCATTCAAATGTTAAGTATTAGGGCATTCACTCAGCAGGGAACACAATAATGCACATATGTTTCAAGAGATAAAGAGTGCTTTGAGAATGCATTTTTGGCTAATTATATATGTAATTAGATGAATTAAAATGTCAATTATTTTAACTATTCTTCTGAAAAAAGAGCATATTTCATTTACGTTTTCTTTTTTATTAAGGTGCTGCAATTCAACAATTTGTGTTTTATTGCAACTCTTGGACTTCTCTAGGACTTCTGCGGGCACATGAATCTGTCCTACAGAAGTTGCTGTGCAGTCAACACCTGGGAAATTCTGCTAGCGTTCCTAGCTGGTATTAGTGTTCTCATATCATCAAAACAGGAAAATAACCCTGACCCAGGAGAGTTTTCTTTTTGTTGTTATGTGTTCCTATCTTCCTTCCCTTGACCCAGTCCATCAGGGCTGAGTTGCAAAGCTCACAGTGCTCTTGTGAAATTGCTTTGGCTCACAGCAGGAGGATGGTTGATATGTCTAAGTTTAAAGATATGTTCTTGAAATGTTATTGAAAGAAATCTCAAGTAACCATATTGGATTTTTTCCTATGAAATCCCACAGGAAAAGAGACTTTAAAATGAAGAGACTTACATTCTTTTGTATGTGTCGCTGCCTTCAGAGATTAATTTTTCTTCCCTACCTTAGCTTGACCAGACACCTAAGAGACTGTTGATGGCATTTGGCATCTTCCTTGTCCATGGACCTAAATTTTCAGTGTGTAAAAGATCAATATATTTGTAAAGGAGCTCAGTGATTGCAGAAGCATGTTGATTGTGTTTAAAGTTCTAAATATCTAGTTCTATCAAAGTCTGTGTAAATTTCACACTTTTTTTTCCAAATTTTATATTTTTTAAAGTTTATTAGGATAAAAATAAACATCTTTAATAATTTAGGCCCATTGTTATTTGGAGGTGTTTTTGTACTGATGCAAAAAGTACATTTACTGTGTGTTTCTGTGCTGTGTTTAAAAAGCAGCGAGCTCCTTTACATTCAGCTATAGGATGCTGAGAATTTTTTGATTAATGTTTTTATTTTTTTGATCTGAGAAATCCTTGATGAATGCACAGGAGTTTCCTTTGGAAAACAGTAACTTCAGTGCACAATAGAAATTTGGTCTGAACCAAAGAAAGGAATTTACACCCTAAGACAAATTGTGCCCAGACTAGGAACTCACTGGGAATTAAGGTGATATAAATTTATGTTAAATTTGGGACACTTGATCCTCAACCTTTGTGTCTCACAATGAATTACAGGCACAAAACAGAAACAGAATGAAGTATATGGCCCATGTATTTTGTAATAACATTCCTCTTCTTGTGAGCCAAGAACTTTATTTATTATTATATAGTTCAAGTAACATAACACACCAGATCTGCCCAACTGAGCCTGACTAGTCTTACCTAAGCAATGAAACTTTCATATATTTTTGTATTATCACATTTGTATAAGGGCAGATTTTCTTCAGCTAGCATGTAATTCTAAACAGTAGAGCATACAAATAGGAAACAGATTTTGTGCTGTATTCGTAAATCCTAAGACTACAGGGCTGTAAAGTAAACTGATTTATAGTTCCGAGAATTATCAAAAAAATGTTACATTATAAAAATGGTTTGGATGTATAAAAATGAAAATTTAACAGGATTCACAGTCCTTCTGAAATTTGGAACTAGATCACTAGATAGACTTTGTTTACGTGATGTCTCCTCATATGATTAGTATTAGCTCACAGTGTGTTATTTTTAAAATACTTTTTCAAAAGGCATAAGAAAAAAAATCATGTTGCTCATTTAACTATTTTGTTTTTAATTTTTCTCTGCTGCATTCTTTAGCTAAAACAAGTACATTCTTTTTAGTGGATCCAGATAGCGAATGATTTATAAAACCTCTGAACCAGCTTTGAGTTATGAAACCGACCATAAAGTAAGACTACAAAATGATCTGTAAACCATGTTTATTCCAAAAAGATGGCCTCTTTGTTAAACTCTTCCTATTACTTTCTATTGATTTTAAAGATTAATTTTGCTTTAAGGTATGTTGAGCAATAAAAGTCCTGTGGAGAGGGGAAGAGGATTAGACAATAGGAGTGGCAAGTCTTCAGAAAGAATTTATTCCTACAATTTCCACAGCTTCTTCTTATATATGAAATTTACTTTACAGCTAAGCTGTTAACAAGTAAGAGAATTTGATATTTATAGAAGCATGTTCTCAGTCCAGAGTTATACACTAACATGCATTTTCACTACAAACTCCTTAAAACTGAAGTTGAGAAGAGATTTTTTTGAAAAATCACAGCTTAGAAAAACAAATTTAAAATACAGTTCCAGTGCACATACTTGGGAGACTTTCAGTTGATTTCGCTGGGATTCAAACTGAGCCATAAAACATTTAACGCCACCTCTAATTGGAGTCTGTCAAAAACCTGAAGTACTAGAATGGTTATTTATTGTCTACCAGAAGATCCTCACTGTGGCAAGAACAAAATAACCCAAAGTATCATGGGGAATGCAACACAGACATGGAGAAGAAAACACATGCTGGGAAACATTTAACTGAGTTTATGATAATAAGGTATTTAGTTTTGAGCTAAATAAGCCCTATTTATATTCAATTGAGTGAAATAAACAACTGTGAGGTGTATAACCTATTTATTACATGACTCTCATTTTTGGGGTCCCTAATTCTTTTCATTAGCTGTAAAGGGAGCTTTTTTTGACTAGATAATGTATACCAATCTTCATGGAGGCATGCATGCCAGCGTATGCATGTCACACAAGTGTGTCTTGCCATGTGTCCCCTGAGGCAAAGCTGAGGATGCTTTACCTCATGGATCTCACTAGGCGCAGGAAGGGAATGAAAGAATGGTTTACAGCTGCTCAGAGGAGAGGGGGGAAATGTAAATATTTTCAGAAAAACTGTATAAATTATCATATGGCTTTGCTATTCTGACTTGTATGGGTGCTTATGGGTTCAACATTAATTACTTTGGTAGCTGTGCACATTTCAGTCATGGTTAAACTAACGCAACTAAAATGTTCAGTGCTGGTTTTTTTTCGGTTCTACCCAGGGAAACCAGGGTTTCTTTAGAATTCCCTGAGTTTGTGAAGGAAAATGGGCATCTGATAGCAGTTTACAGTTGTCCTGACTGAGACCTGAGTATTCGCTTTTCCAGTTTCCTCTCTTGAAAGCAATCTGTAACTTTCAAGTTATCGCAGCAGGACCCGTTTATGGACAATTTTGGTGCTGGTCTGTATGCACAGACTCCTGACTGCACAGATCTCTTAGTCATACCACACTTTGATAATCGAGCAGAAAGACTGAGCAGGAACACATCTTGTAGAGCCAATACCCTGGAAAGATCACATCCAAAATCCAGTTGCATCTGTGAGTCATATTGGAGGAAAAAGCAAGACCATTAAACAAACATTCCTGCAGATCTCCAGTTAAAGGTGTTGTCTATTCCATCTGATGTTTCCTGGGAACTCTGAAAATACATCCATCCATCCATCAGCAATGTGTCACTTACACAGCCTGTGCCCTTTTAGCCTCCAAGCTTCCACTCGTATGAACTGTTCCCTCTGCTCCCCCTGCCACTTCTGTAAAGTCTCCATCCCTCAGCTTTTTGTGCTGTTGGTTCAGCCAGTTCACCTTTGGGAATTTCCTATGGAAATGACTGTAAATACAGATCAATTACTTCATTTAAGTCCAGTCTCCACTGTCATTGCCTTTTGTGCCTGTATGTCAAGCAGTAAGGGCATAACTGATCAGGGTGAGAGGAGATTAATGGTCACCTCATACTTTGAAAAGGCAACAGGGGAAGCCTTTGCCAGTCAAGACTTCAAGAACTCTGCTGGCAAATAGGCTGCAAGAGCTTCAAAACTCTTTTGGCCAACGGATTGGCTATCCTAAGATGAGATTCCAAGGTCTGTGCCTGAGGGAACTTCTCCCTTGCGGCAGGAAGACTGGACTCAAACATTGTATTTTGTAACCAAGTTTTATCAGGTTCGTGGTTGTTTTCAGTGGTACAACGCTGATAAGAATGTCAAATTCATAGAAAACTGCATAGTCCAAGGCATGAGTTTGCTTTGTTAAAATTGCATTTTGATTTTTCTTGAATAAACGTTTTTTGCAATTCCCAGTTTGCTTACAAAAATGAAAGAAAGTATTTCAGTCTGAACTGCATGCATCCCTTGAGTTTCCCATAAAGAGGCCTATTCTTTAATCAATTGAAGCACTTTTTTATACACAGAAGTGTTCACAGATTTATATACTAGTTTCATGGTGATGACCAATTATGAAAACAAAAAGCAAATGACAGTTGAAAAGGGTAACTTGTATTCAAAAGCATAGCCCAGATTGAAGAAAGTTTGAAGGAGTTATTGTTTCTACATATAAATCCTATTTCTTGTATGCACTTTTAGCATTTCCAGATGGTAAGTTGCTGTGAGAGACACAAAAAAAACAAACAAAAAAATAAACATATAAAATTCTTATATCATGCACTGACACAGTCACAACATGAATCAAAGCAATAAACGATGAGGTTTGTTTTGGGTTTTTTTTAATGCAGGTGAGTGCTTCCTGTGTAATCTTGTGGAATTACCCACTGAAACATGCTTAACCACATAGTAAACAGCCAATGGAGTGGTGTCACTGTGATGACTACACTGGAAAAGTTCATTTCTTCTTCTTCTCCTAACTGGTGTTGTAATAAATACAGAATTTTAGTGTTTTAAAATTAATATTAAGCCTTTTCAAATACCAAAAATCACAGTTTCCCTTATAAGCCACATAGAAATAGATATAGTAATTTAATCACTATTTCTTTTGTAATGAGCACAGTATGAAAAGCTGATGTATAGCCTATCTATAGTGCATAATGAGAATATCATTTTAGACAAATCCGAATGATGTTAAACTTTAACTTCTTTTGTCTCTTTCTTTCACACACAGATTTTAAAGGAAAGTATACTAAACATGGGAAAGAAAGAGAAATAATCTGAGAGATGAAACAGAAGAGAAACATGCGAAGATATTAAAAAAGTGACAAAGCATGAAAAAAACAAAGAAAGAAAGAGAATGAAAAAAGAAAAGAGAGATATGCAGAAAAACAAGTAAGGTGATTATGAGGCTGAGATGGAGGCACACATTTAACATTTTTACTCTGGTATTTCCAGAATATTGTCATGTATCTGTAGGAGTATATCTTGATTATTTTCATTATGGAACATAATTCTATGGTGACTGAACTTCCGCTCTTGGGTTCCAGTCTTTAGATTTTTGGCACTTTCTGGATCTTCGTTTCTATAATATTAGTCTCCAAGAAGTCATTATGCGTTTTGCTGAGCTAAAGTTTTTTCATATTTATCCAGCTTCCATTTAGAACCCTTTGGGCTTAAAATTTTTGGTGATCTTATAATACAATTTTATTTTATAGGAAAAAAAATAACTCTTGCATAAACTCTGGCTGAGACAAAAGGATGTAGGAACAGTCCCAAAACATATGGGTTAAATTAACGCCTGCTGAGTTGCAGTGCCAGCATTTGTCTGATTTAATGACATGATTTTAAATAATTGGAGGGGGGTCTTGAGCATCTTCCCTGTGATTATCTGATGGATTAATTTTAAACAGAGGCGCAGGGAACATTTGGGACCACTAGTGTGAATGTTTTCTGTTGGTTAACGGTGAATAATTGGCCTAGTTTCTTGTCCCATTTCTTCTTCAGAAAAACATAATTAATTCAAATGTGCTGGCCAGTGATATGCATAGCAGAGCTGCAAGCCGTGCTAACAAGGCTAATCTCAGGAGTGAATAAAGCAGTTCAGATGGTCAGGAGTGGGACAGGCAACAAAACTGAATCAATAGGAAACAGGTCAGTCAAGTTCAACACAGCACTACATAGGCCAAGAATATTTAAAAATATGAAGATTTATTTGCAATTAAACACTAATACAAAAGTAGAAGAATATTAAAGGTGGCATTTTGGGCCCTGATCATGATTCTGGAGTTTAGGAGTGAAAATAAAATTATAAAGTCTGGTTTTCCTAGTGCCTGAGGAGTTCTTCCGAATAGACAGATGAAACATAATCTTAATGCTATTTTCAATGACTGCTTCAAAAACACTCTTTTCAACAAAACATTTTGCCTTCAACAACCACCTCTTTTGTTTCATGGCGTTAGATGCTATCTGGTTTTAAACGGGTGCTTTTCAAGCTGTTAAGACTAATAAAAACGTAGAATTATTTTCTCTTCTGATTAACTCGGTCAGGCAAACATGCAGATGTAGATCTAAATCTGGAGTTTCACTTATGTAACAGAGATTAAAATCCCCCGAAATAACTGTTTTATTAAAATGCTGTAAAGAATGTATGTGTATACATTTAACATGGAGAGCAATTTTGAAAGAAAAAGTGAATTATCTAATCAGAACTAATATATTGTGCTGCATTTTGGTAAAAAACTGTTGCTTACAGCACACAAACAGAAGAGTGGATCTCAAGTACATAATGTTCCATTTATACCAATTTTTTTTAGGATATGGACTAGGAAAATGAGCACACTCATTGCAAATCCAAAACTGAGTGTGTAATGTGACATGCAATTTAATCATAATGACGGTAGCATTTTCCTGATAGATAGCTCACTATAAAGACCTTATTTCCTATATTTCTTCAAGCTAAATACAATAGCCCCATACTTGGAGTTAACCAGTCTGTTATTCATTCAAGTTTTTGAGCAACATTTTAAACTTAGCTAAACAAGAAGTATCCAGTCTTCAAAAAGTAGCCAGTTTTCAAAAAGAAATCATACAGACTTTTTTGACTATAAATCCACCCTCTCAGCAGTCTTTGAAGATAAACTCATCAAGGTGTCTCCTGTAATGCTGTGCATCTGCACAACGATGTTGTGTTTTAATGAAAGTAGAATCTAGAAATAAGAACTAGAGGGGGAGAAAACTGGATGGTAACTCAAAAAAACACTTAGCTCATGAGCTGAGATAGGTTTGGAACTCGAACAGAACAGCTGGAATTTATAATTTCTGCTTTGCAAAAATTTTGTGTTTCCTGAAAAATATTAGGTTTTCTGACTGAAAAGTCTGCATAGTTTGTGCAGCATAGAATCCCAGTTTTTTGCTTTTGGATAAATTTGCAGACTGTGAGAAACTTCTCATGTTTATACTTCTAAAATTATTTTCCCTGTACTTGTGTCTGCCTAATAAAGTGAAGTAATCCGAGAAACAACAAAAAAGAAAAAATCAAATTTCCCATTTTTGGAGTGATATAATTTTATTTCAGAAATGTTTTTTCTCACAAAAACCTTTCAGAAAAATGAAGAATTTTCACTACAAACAGAACAATCTTCCCTCACTCAAACGTGTTTTGGCAAAAGAATTCTGACCAGTTGTATGCAATAATAATGGCCTCAGGATGACTTCTCACATCAATATCATTTACATGAACCTGGAAAATGTAAATCAATGTATTAAGGCAAAATACTGTTTTTATTTGCACTTACTTCCACCTTGAAAAAAGTCAATTGAATCTTTGTGTTTTGAAAAAAAAACCAACCAACCAACCAACCAAAAAAAACCCAACAAAACCAACAACAACAAAACAAAACTACCTGCTAGTAATAATTGTACAAACTTTAAAACCAGAGGAGACTTCTTCAGTCAGCCAGTGTAAGTTTTTCTTTACCACAGTGCAACCCAGGAAGGTAGGGAACTGATAGCAGCCCAGACCCTGACCTCAGCCCTCTGACCTGGTTTTCAGAAGAGCTGAACACTCAGAGTTTAAGCTGAAGCCAGCAGGCCTTGCAGCTGTGTGGTTTTCTTGCCAATCAGCCTGTTGGCCCAAAAACAAGAAAATAGCTTTAAACTGGCTAAGGAGTGGGGAAGATGATCATTGGTTATCAACAGTAATAAAGGGGTATTACTTTTATAGTAGCTTGACCTACTTTATTTTAGAAAAGAATATGCAATACAATATTTATTTTGGAATACATCATCATGAAGCTTAAGTTGAAGTTTCATTTTCTTTAAGATGGTAGTATTCATTATACCATACCTGGGATAATGTTACAAAGACTTGAAAGGAAAACATTGTCCAATCTCTGAGTCACAGAGGGATGTGTGACAGAGTCAAAACATGCCTTTTCATTTTACTAAGTTGTTTCATGTGATGGATATTTCCAAGAGCCTGAAACTTTATTATCTATAAACTGTGTTATAAAATCAATTATTTAAGCACTGTTTAATATTCTTAGAATATTAGAACTGGTGAAGTAATAAAAAAATATATACCCAAAGGAAGGACTCAAACCCATTTGTTTCAGAATCAAAATCTGCACATTTTAAAATATCTGCTTTCACAGTACAGTGACAGGGCATGTATGGCCCTCTAAGTTACCTTAGATGGTGTCTAAAAGCCCATCATAAATTGATAAAAGTGTTAGACTCGTAATAAACTAAATGGAGAAATAAATTATTCCTTAATCGGGAAGTTATCACTATTGACTTTAGTACATACTGGCTGAGACTGTGCTCCACAACTCCCACCATTTTAAACTTCCAAGGCATAGATTTGAGAAAAATCAAGAGCAATTCTTGGTGTCAATAATGTTCTTTCTGTTCAAAATACATGCATTTAGACAAAAATACTTAATACAAAATTAAACTAAGATTATGATGCTTTTCATGTACTTTTTTCTTCTCTGTTCTCTTCTGGTCCTCAATGAGAACAACGATGTGAACTCAAAATAGCTGCCCATGTGCAGAACAGCCCTTCACTAGCTCCTTATTAGAGTAAAGGAAGAAACGAAATTTTTTCCAGCAGCAGCAGCCATGATCTTGTTCTTCGCTTGGTCTCTGCTGTCAGCTGGGAAGTTTTCTGGGAGTTCTGGGCCATGTGAAGGTGAAGCCATGCTACGCCTAAGTTTCTGCTGATGTCAGTTTTCTTCCAAAGCCTAAAGGCCAGTTTGCATGGATCCTTCACACTCCTAATTAGTCCCAGGACCAGACCTCATATGTACTTTGTAACTTTTTTTCAATTTCTGGAAATGCATCTTTAGGAATTCAATAATGGCAAAATCAGTCTTTTTCCATTTCAATTGTTCCTTGAGTCTAGTGTTCTATTTTCTTTTTTGGCTCGGCGCAAGATACCTCACATAAACTTTTCATAATGTCCCTTCTGATTTATCTACTTATTTATGTATTTATTCAAAATACCTTTCACTGAGGTACCATTAGGTCACAGTCTCCTTGAACTATGACAGCCTTGCTGCTCCTCACCAGAAGGCTTCAGCAGTCTGAGGCAGTGAGAGTTACAGTATGTACCTTCCCACTGCAAATGTACCTGTTATTTCAAAAGATCTAGGCAATAATCCTCCCCTTCCATTTCTGAAATCTCCTATGTTGTGTCACCGCACAACCAGCTGAAATATCAGACAAACATGATCTTTGCATTTTGCATTAAGTATTTTTGTGAACATTGAAAAAACAGCAAGAAAACCCCATGGTTTATCTGCATAAGACTGGGAGATTTTATTTACTTGCAACTCACTGCAAATCAATCACAGGAAATGGAACCCATAATTCACTTGATCTGGGGTTTCCAGTAACTTGAAGTGACAGTCTTAAGCCAAATATTCATATTTCTTTAATTTTCTAGTTAGTGTCACTGGCAAAGCAACTCACAGTGGAGAATTTTACTTCTGAGCCCAACTGCTTGCTCCTCCAGGCCATCACCACTGCTCAGTAAGGGTAGGTCCAGCTTGATGTGGTCTTTTTGAAGGCAAAACATGTTGTTATCCATCTGGTTCTTACTCAGTCCCCCTCAGTCCTAATACCTGTTATAAGCCTTGGGTGTAAAGCATCTCTGGAAAGGGCTACATTTCCAGGGATCCTTGATCATGTGTTTCTTTCTTTATTTCTTTTTTTTCTTTCATTTTAGTTTGTTTGACATTTTGTTGTTAGGTTACTTTTTGTTATGCTGCTCCTAATATTATGAGCAAGTGCCCATCATTATTTTCTGCTGAAGTAGTATAGTCTATTATTTATTTTTAGGGGTTTTGTTGTTGTTGTTTGGTTTGGTTTGGTTTTTTTGGTTTGTTTGGGGTTTTTTGTTTGTTTTGGGGTTTTTTGGGGGTGGTGGTTTGTTTAGGTTTGCTTTTTCTGTGTGTTTTTTTAAATTTTTTTTTCTGATAGTAACAGTGATACTTTTATGTCTGGGCTCTGTGTACTTCAGAAACTGAATTTATTTACAGAAATTCATTCTCAGTGCAAGCAGATAATTTCATAGGTGAACTGGTAACACCATGTTAATATTATTGTTTTCTGGGTAGAAAGTGCAAAAGTTGCATTACTGTGCATATGTTTACAAGATGGAAAAATCTTACACTGCTGATAGCTTTTGAAATGTCTTATTTAAGCTTTTTTTGTTGACCTTCCCAACAGAGTTTCTCTCAGAGAACTCCTGGTTACCTTTGTGAGCAGCTGTAGAGATGAAATGGGCTATGGTAACCTTCTCACCAAAGATTTAATTATTTGTGAGTTTTTTGATTAAAAAATTGCTCTGACTTCTAATGAAATTAAAATGTTTCAGTCATACTTCCTGATTTGTGATGACACTTTCACATAAATAAATAAAGTCTGCACTTCTTATCTTTCAGTCGTGAGAACAACTTGTGATCCACTTGGGATGCAATTCAAGGTGATGAGAGAAGTGATGGAAATACTCCATACACTGAAAAAGGTTTGTCTGGATGGAGGATGGGCATGCTGAGCTCTTTTAACCTCTTCAATAATCTTGTGATTTCTCTTGGGAATGAGCAAGCACTTTCCTTTCAATGGATTCCTTGGCAGTGACTGTGCATATATCCATCTTGACTTTGACCTCCAAAGCTCACAGCAGTCAATGAAGCAGTGTATCTGTGAACTTTCCTACTTTAAATAATTCTGTCATAATGTCAGACTTTGATTTTCTTGAAACTCTGCCTAACTAATAATGCATTTTGGATATATCCTGGTATTAATAGCTGAGCAATTTTATTCTGTGTTTTGAACCTCGGATGGAAATTGAGTTTTTGTTATCTATAATTAAGCTCAAACCAAATTGGTATCTTAAAATGGTCCTAGACCCCCATGTACCAGCCAGTACGGTGAGAGTACGGTGAGCACATGCCAAATTGGAAATACCTTGGACCAGTGTATCTCTGCAAAGTATTTTAAGGATATATCCATACTGGAAAATAAAACAGGCTTATCTACTTGCCATCTATAAAAAAGACAAATAAAATGGTTCTTCTTTGGCCCTAAGGTCAAATGTCTTGTCATAGTTTACATCAGAGGTATGGCTAAACTCATTCCTCCAAACCTCCAAAACTGCATGGCTACATCCAAATTACCTTAACCTGTGGCATTCCCCAAAGTGCTTCTGAACATTGGGAAAGCCCCAGCTGAGGGGAAAAGGTTCCAGGGCTGTACATTAAACAGTACATGTCAGTGGATCAGTGATCTGGCCTGTGCCCTGGATGAGTTTTATTTGCCTATATATAGATGGAGCCTAATTATCTGCAAGGAGCTACATTGAAGTGCAGAGCTATTTTGAATGTGTCGGAGGAACGTGAAAAACAGACAATATTCTTTAACCCCTTTGTCATGGGTAGGAAACACAGAAAAATAATCTGATTCCAATTACATTCATAAGAAACAAAACTTCACTTCCAGCCAGGAAATTCGCAGCCCATTTCCAACTTTAAGCAAAATGTCATGGCGAACTTATAAACTGCTTAAAAATGGCTTTCTGTAATGAAAGTGCTGACAGACCTTTAATTATATCCGTGAGTGTGACTATATAGCTGAATAATTTTCAATTCTTCTTTGATTCTTGAGGTCTGAAGAAATTTTAATTCACTGTGAAGTGACATCTACCAGAGTACCAGTGTGAGGCATTTTATCCTAATATTAAACATATGGAATTACAAACTGATCATTTCCTAAGTGTCCATAACTTTTGCACTGACTCCAAAGTAGTCAATTAAGTTAAAAGTATTATCATTAATAACAAATGTGTTCCTGTATCTGTGGAAGAGGAGGAATAATAATATAATTTTAATCATACTGAATTTTGGTAACCTATTCTACCTACTAATTATCATTATGGCAGCAGGAAAATCCATTTAACATTGGCTAATACTTGAAAGTTTGGGAACTTTTGTCATCCTATCATAATTTTGCCAGACTTCAACAGTTTGCTGCAACTTGCCCCTGCCAAGCATCTGCCTAAGTCTGAAGGATTTTCCCTTCTTTGCTTTCTTTCTCTTTTCATATTTTAAGTGTTACAAACAACTCAGTTAAACTGGAACTTTGTAAAGCTGTGATGAGTTAGAGACTTATGTATATGGTTAAGCCACAGCCCAGCAAAGAATTATATGTTTACCTAAAGTTATGCTGTGTAAATTGTCCAGATGATTCTAATGATGCACATTTAAGCCATGCAAAATAAAGCATGTCTATATCTGTCTTTGTAAAAGAAACGACCTTACGATGTTTATTATTGGTGAAGGCATTTCAATTTCACAGAACAGGAGTTCAAATGAGAATAGGATCATTCATGTAGAATCATGGCTGACAAAACTTAGATGCAAGGAGGAGAATACTCTGTATGTTCTTCAAATATCTAGCAGCATTTAGCCCAGCTCAAAGTCCAGTACAAATCCTATTCACAATGATCTGCTAGATCTATGTGCCTAAAAAAAAATAAATATAATTAAATTATTGCCACAGATCTAGTCCAAAGATTTAAATTACAGTTCTGACACTTTTGCGGAGATGCAGTTTTAGCATACACTGATGATCTACGTATCTGATGGAAGGATCCTATTACAAACAAAGGAGTAATTTTCAAGCCTTGGAAATAACTAGAGGATATAAATTCTCCCACCTTGCAGCTGAAATACATGTATGTGCAAAGTGCAAATGCAAAGTTTTCCAATTGTGAAAAAACAGCACTAATTATGAAAAAAAATCAACAAAGCATACTCATCCTCCTCCTCAAAAAAACCTTTGATATTTCATACCAGAGCCTCTTGGCTGACTTGACTAAACATACTTTTCTCTAAAGCCTGTCAGTAAAGTAGAAAGTTCAATTTCCCTGATACAGACACATTTCTTTGTGCCATCTACTCACAGGTGAGCTGTACCTGATGATTGCAATACAAGGCTTTTAAATAGTAAAAATACCTTTAACTCCACTTACTTCAAAGAAGAAAACAAATTTTGCATCTTGGCTGGAATTTCAAACACCGCTGAAGCCAAGCGGGTCAATTCCAATAATGTTAGTGGACATAAGTTCATTTGTTGCACCTTTGTGTAAAATTAAATAACTGCAGTTGTTGACTTACAACTCCAGAAACACCAAAGACCTTTAATGTTGACGGGAAGCAAGATGAAAGGATAACTCACAAATTAAGGATAATATTCTCGTGTGCCATCTATAAAAAATATGAAATTTGTCCTATCATCTTCTTCAAATTAATTGTCTTTGAGTCAAGTCATTAACTCAATTGTTTTACATTCTGCCTACAGGTATTTTTCCAAGAATAACACACTATGCTCCCATCTTCTTCACAATATTACCTTATGTATAAGGGCATTATTCCCCCCTGCCCACACACACTTTCCCAAGGGATAGAAGACAATTCCTGACAACTGAGGCAAGCACTGTAAAGAGCAAAATAAAAGGCAAACATCAGGGGTCAATAAAATTATTAATGTATTTTTACAATACTGCCTGCTAGTGAACATGTAAATTGCTGATATATTTTTTGCAGGTTATTAATACTGGGAATGAAGTTTTATATTTACTAAGGAGCAAAGCGTCCATTAGTTAGTTTAACGTGGCATATTTCTATGTGAGGATTGCTTTGATTTAAACTAGCTAAATGGATCTGGACACAGGGCAATTGTCAGAGAATTTAGGGCACTTTGGGGTCTTTTTTTGATGAGGAGTGCAGGCTGAGAGGTTGCAGTGTTAAGGTCGAGCTGCCAAAACTCTGGCAGCATTAGTCTCGTTGGAATGGTGTGTCATGAAGAGCTCTGTTCAGCCCCGGGCTGAGGCTGAGCAGGCTCCACAGCTGTCCTGCAGAATCTCTCCCTGGGGAGCCCCCCGGGCTCTGCTGCCTGCGGAGGTGCTGCTCACCACTGTCAGGGCAGGAGATGTGATGTGTTCAGAGAAATGCATAAAAGTACACCTGGGAGCAAAACAGGCAGGAGGAAAACAACTGCTCTCCTTTCAGGGCTGCTGAGAAGGTGCAAAGGCAATTTTAAAAATTATGATTATAGGTTTTTTTGTTATTGTTTTTCTTTCTTTATTTGCTGATCAATACATTTTTGTCAGATTTCTTCTGTGTTTTGTGTTTACCTGTCTCCAAATATGTATAATCTTAATGTCATAAATCGACTTGGTTTTCCACCAGTACTGACACAATTATTTGAAAGAGATTTGTGTCAACGAACAGGCCACCAGTGTTTACAAGTTTTTGACAAGAGCTGCACAGACTCCCTGTCTGGGAGACTCGTATTTGGATATTAAAAGTGGCCAGCTTTCGTAAGCTGAACTGCTACTGGTAGCAATTTAGAAAGCTTTAAATTTTATAGAGCCAGATATACAGACAATATCCATCCTCAAATATCTGTACAGCTCCATTTGATAGTGTAAACTGATTACCTAATTATACCAATAAATGATGGTTTATAATTCTGTGAAAATAAGTTTAGTCAAAGTTGCATATAGTAGTTATTTTAAAAGTTAAATTAGCCATTTTTTAAAATCCTACTCCATAATTAAAATCAGTAAAAAATATACTGGTTGCTTATGCTGCCAGGTATATATAAATAATAATTACACTGAAAAACGAAACTGAATCTCCATATTCTCTCACTGCTAGAGTGGTAGATTGGAGTATTTTTAGTAAATCTGATTCCAGCAGACACAAGACTCTCTTTGCTGTCAACACAATCAACCTTCTGGTGTCAACTAATAGGTGGATAATAATAATAATAATTATAATTATGAATCTTTTACAGAAGTAAAATAATTATGATGCAATATTGCAATTAGACATGGTGAGTATGAATATGATCTCTTCAAGTTCTGTATTTCCATGGTTTTGTAAGGAACAGAAACAAATTTTATAGAACATCATAATAGGGAGAGACACTGATTTTTGTCTCACTTATAAAGATCCATTATATGCCATTGAATACTTAATTTTACAATTGCAAAATTCTGCAAACCATTATTGTTTTGTTCAAATGGAGAACTATGTGTGTGAAAACCACAATTGCAGTAATACGATATTATGCCATAGACTGAAAAAATATTGTGGAGGAAATGTAAGTATCTTCCATTTTCTGAGCATGCAGAGGAGATAATTTCATATCTGTGCCTGTAGATATATGCAGACCCATACTACTAAGAAGGAGGCAGCAAATATATACGTTAAGGATAGATTTACAGGTATACCATGACAATAAAACTAGCTAAACGTTAATTTTCAAACTAAAATAGAATTAAATATTCTAATAATTAATTCTAATTATTATGTCATAAATACTTGTAAAAAATGCTCTAACACACATACACACAAAGAGAATGTATTGCAGCCTAGGTCACAGCCTAGGGAATGTATTGCAAAATGCAATCATGTATTTCACAGAATCACAGATTCTTACTTCAGTGCTTCAGTGAATCAACTCTTATGCCAAAGTACGGCATAAAAAACATTGTAAATACATTTTGCACAGTGTGTCATGAACAACATAATTTCATCACTGTAAATCATAATTGATTAAAATTCTGTGAATGACCCAGATTTGGAGCTGGCAGAAGCTGAAGTACCTTCACTGAATTCAGTGGATTTAAGCAGCTTAACTGATGTCAGTATCTGCCCTGTGACTGAAAGTTGTGAAAAACAGCCTATTGTAATACAGAACTGTTTATTTACGAGAAACTCCCTGTGAAGAACAGCAAGATGCCAGCTTAGCTGAATGGAGGATAACAGAGGAAAGGCAAAAAGAAAATGTGGACAGGGCAGAAGCAGGGAGCGTCTGCCCATAAGGAATGTAGAAGGATCATGTCGGGATGGAACTGGGAAGACCAAACCTTGATTTGGCTTGATTTGCAACTGGTGAAGGATGCTAAAGACAAAATAATGGCTTACCATCTGCAAAGAGCAGACCATGAGGGCGCATAGGTAGGTGGTGCAGAAGGCTTGCTTTCTCAGCTCAGGGACACAGGGAAAGAAAATGTACTGCTCATGATCTGGAAGGACAAGGAGAGTCCAGGAAACCTTGGCTGCTCAGTCAGAACTTAGTCCCTGGAAAAGTTGTGGTGAGAGTCTCATGAAGGCCAGTTCCTTCCAGTCTAAATCTTTTGTGATTTTCTATGATTCAATATTGCTTATACAATACATCTTTTTAAAAATTTAAGTAATTATAGCAAAGGCTTATAGATTAAACATCACCCCATTAAGCAGAAGTATCAATTTATTTTATGTTCAAGAAATTAAGCTATACTTTGTGCTTAAATAGTTAACACTCTTCTTACTTTTGATTGCTGCATATGATTTTGGTTTAATTCCATAAAGGAAAACCTTGTTCACCATTTACTGAGTTTTGAAGTAATACTTCCTGCTGCTGTCATTCCCTTTTGCTTAATATTTCCAAATAATATAAAACAATAATATTTTTAAATATAATGTTTTAGCACATTCTGCATCTAGTTTTTTCTTGTCTTTCAGGGAAAATATTCCTTTCAGCGTTTCTGCCTTGGTGCTCACCTGTCTTGTACCTAGCTTAGTTCCAACAAGACCTGTGTAGAAGATGCATTGATAATTACTGGCTCCACATGGAGGCTCTAATCCTTTCATTCTGGAAGCCCTGAGGTGCTGTAGGCACAAAGCATTTCTTAACTCATATAAACATTTAGCCTGCTGTTTTGTCTCTTCCCATTTCTGTCCCATTTCCCATTTGCCCAAAGTAAGCAATGATATAATAAAAATGAAAATATTTAAAATTTTTTTCTAAAAAAAGGGGCTCATATTCATTGCCTTCTCTTCTGCTCCTCCCTCTCTCCTCTCCAGATCCATATTTAATATGTTATCAAGCTATTGCCTTTTAAAAACTGTCTTAACACTCTGGGAATGCTTTGAACCTGCTGCAAGTCTAAACTTCAAAGGATAGAGTTTGTAGATTGACAGAGACAAATTGCTTTAGAGATCTATATTGAAAGTCCTGAAAAAAAAATCCTGTCCTTGGAATGAATGGCAAGAAATTACATCCCTAGGGTTTTCAAAAAAGAAATAAAGTTCTAGGCATGGAACTACCTCGAAATATCAGGTTGTTGAAGAAACCTGGAGAAGAAGCTGACCTGGAAATATCTACATTAGATAAAATATATCCTGCCATGGAGAGTCAGCTACAGCCCTGCAGAAGTGAGGTGTATGAAGCTCTCTCTGAGCTGTATGAAGATCTTTTTTTATCACTTCTGATCATTTAAATTAGCTTGGATATTTGATTTCTCTTCTCTTCTCTTCTCTTCTCTTCTCTTCTCTTCTCTTCTCTTCTCTTCTCTTCTCTTCTCTTCTCTTCTCTTCTCTTCTCTTCTCTTCTCTCTTCCCTGTCTCGTCCATTTAAATAATAATATTAATAGATTGTGGTTGCACCATGCCATTTGCAAATCACTACCAAAAGAGTGCTTATTGCCCTGCATGTTTCAGCATTATAACACCGTTCTCTAACAAGATACAGTCCTTGTTTGAATCATAGAGCTGTAGAAATGATGGTGTCTCTGTCTCAGGCACAGAGCAGATTTGTCCGGAAAATAAAATTGAAATATCCTAAAAACACAAAAACCTGCTGTGGAGTGGAATGAGTGACTGATAATGTGACTGTATAGCAATACTGATGTGTATTTACAGAAATCATTAAAAATTACATACACCTCTCCCAGTGTAGTTCTTAATGGTGGAACTAGAAGGTTCCACTATCCCGAGATGTTTATATATTCCTAGATTGCATCTCTTGTTAAAAGTCTCTGATCTTCTTATTTCAATTAAAAGTTTACTCCTTAAAAATAACAAAGATGGCAGAATGAAGAATAGAATTTATTTTATACTCTTATTTGCTTGCTGAGCTATGATTCACCATCATAAATGTTTGCTTTAGTTTGAGGCTTCTAGATGTTTACTTCTCTCTGGCGAACCCAGCAAAACAAAGACTTGTGGAAGGAAGATTTTGTGATTTGTGAGCAGGGTTGGCCACCTGGTGTTTAATTGCTGCGGCTATTTGGTCACTGTTTATAATTAAGTTCAGTTTGTAAAAGACTAATAAACTTTAAATTAAATTCTGTCAAGTCCTAGATGTCAGTAAAACAATCTATCACATTTTCTACTGCTGGGCTACTGATTATCTACCAGGCATAATAGCCATGTTTGAAGTCTCTACATTTCCTGGTCAACTCTTTACCTTTTACCTTACTTCTAAGCAGAACTTTGATATGATTCGAAATTTCAATTTTAAAATTTATAGCAGAGCATAATTTCAATTAATACATTTAATTTTTGTTAATATTTATCTTCACTGAGGCATTCAGAGTTGGGGTTTTTTTGGGTTCTGGTTGTTTTTTTGTCCAAAGGAGGGCAACAAAGATGGTGAAGGGCCTTGAGGGGAAGCCATATGAGGAGCATCTGAGGTCACTTGGTCTGTACAGCCTGGAGGAGACTGAGGGGAGACCTCATTGCAGTTGCAGCTTCCTCCTGAGAGGAAGAGGAGGGCAGGCACTGATCTCTGCTTTGTGGTGACAGTGACAGGACCTGAGGGAGTGGCCTGAGGTTGTGTCAGAGGAGGTTTAGGTTGGGTATCAGGAGAAGGTTCTTCACCCAGAGGGTGGTTGGGCACTGGAACAGACTCCCCAGGACAGTGGTCCCAGCACCAGCCTGACAGAGCTTGGGAAGTGTTTGGACAATGCTCTCAGGCACGTGGGGTGACTTTTGGGGCTGCTCTGCACAGGTCCAGGAGTTAGACTCAATGATTCCCCTGGGTCCCTTTCCAACTCAGCATATTCTGTGATTCTGTGATTATTTTCCTTCCCTTTATTTTTCTCCTTAAAGAGAATAATGTTATATCATGGCTTCAGAATCTTATGTAGTCTTTTAGTCAATAATGACCCTCCCAATAAGGTTTTCCTTTTCAGCTCCAATAGTTTTATTTCTGAGTAGCCACACAACCATTCCATTGTGTGAGCCTTCTCAAGTGTAGTAGACATGCACACTTTAATAGTTTTTGTTTTGCAATTTCTGATTTTATTTAATAGACAATTTAAAAATATGGGTTGAGCCCACTTTTAAAGGACTACAGTACAAAAACTGCTTTATCAGGCTCATATCATGTAAAGTGATACAGGTATACATGTGAATAAAGCTGAATATCTGAAAATGAGCCAAGTAAAGATCAGCACTAAGAAACTGCTTTTCTTTCGTTTTGTCTTATTTTCAACGAAGGGTATCTCAGACATGATATATATTTTAGAGTTTCTAAGGCTTGGTGCTGTTGCATTTGAGTAAATATCATCGTTTGACTTGATTGTGCTATCCATGACCAGCTGTGGAGGTGGAAAAAAACCCTAAGCAATAAAAAAAACCTGTCTCTATTGCATCGTTAACAATTTTGATATAGTTTTTAAAGCTTGCAGATATCTTATGATCTTACAGTAGGAAAAAAGCCATTTTATAAATATATTTTGCTTCTATGATTTATTTATTAGAGTTGCCACCCAGAATACTTGAAAGCTCTTGTGTTGATGGAAGGACTTTTTAATGCAGACTAAGTAGGATTCAGATATGAAAATGTAATTGCTGTAAAAGAGAATTACACAATATGCCCACCCACTACTGAGAGATCCTTTAACCTCAAAGTGTTTAAAGTCTCATCCCAATCATGCAAACAGACACTGTTTCCAAGTTGTGTGTTAAACATAAAAATGACATTGAAGGATTCTGCCAGGAGTCCTTTGAGACAAGTGAAACATTGTAGACTTCCAAGAAAGCAAGTACATGTATATTTTAAAACAGGGAAAGCCAAATGAAAACTTTCCACTTAGCCCTGAACTGCTCTGTGGAAGGCTGAGCCTGAACAAAAGAGGTGACCATGTGGAGGTCTGCACAGGCTATCCCACAGCATTTTGGAAGGTCTAGTCTTTGAACATAAGTGAAGACAAGCACAAGCAAGACGCCAGCCAACACAACATGCTGACACCAGCTTAACCTAGAGTGGAGGACTGTTTATGCTTCAGATGACTAATTATCATAGATAGAAAAGTACTTGAGTTGTACAGAGGTAGCCAAGCTTTAAAAACATCACAGTGAAACAAGAAAATGGACTACAAGAATTTGTAAGCAATAAAGCTAAGAACTGAAGAGTCAAAGAGAATTTTGGTGAGAAATAACAAACCACAAAGCCAGCTATAGCTACCTCTGCAGTAAATACCAAGCAGTGATACTCACAGACTTTCTTTTAAATTCAGTTACTTTCTGTAATACTGTACAGGAATAAGGATCAAGAAGGCATAAAGGCAAAGAAGAGAAGTTGTGAGATGAATGTCAGAAAAGTACAGCTAAAATGAAAAGACCTCTGTCACACTTCTGACGGGTACTAGGTAATATATCATGTTGTATATCACGTTGGCTTTTTTTTCTTTTTCTTTTTTTTTTTTTTGTGTAACAAAATTTGCCTCAATGTATTCTTAAAAAAGAAAATTTAAACATTTCATCAATGAGACGACACTACAGCCTACCAGAGACAGAATTTTCTGACTAATGTTTCTTAAATTTCTAAAATAATCAAACTTTTCACACACAGATGAAAAAAAGGCACCGTGCATGTTTTATTGCATGCATGATATCAAATATTGATCTGCTGTGACCTATCCTTTTGATCCTTATTAAATACCTTTTGAACTACTCACAGACCACTTAATAATGCAATTGGACAGATGAAGAAAACACTTATAGACAGCTAACTACGAGTGGGATGGGACAAATATATTTTGCAAGAATTACCAACCCATCAGCATTTTTACAGCTGTTAACTGCCTTCGTTTGGCTGATAATTGAACCCTAAACTGAGGAGGGAGGTTTTTCTGTGTCTTTCTCTGTGTCCAGTGGAAAGAATTATGTGAAAAGAGGCCTAAGTAGATCCAAAGTCTCTGCCTGACCTTGGATATAAGAACAATGACTAGAGGACCAAAATCTGATACTCAGAAAAAAGGTTTATCTAACGTATGAGACAATCCTGAAAATACTGATTTTAGGATGGGGAAAAGCATCCTCTGAATGTACCTTCACACCTAAAGAAAGGCTATGAGACCCTACCAATGTCTGAATTTTAAAGAATAAAAATTAGATTTCTTGAAACTTCTGAAGATTCATTTAAAATAATGCCACACTTTGATATCCCATTATGAAAACAGAGGTGCCCAGCTAGTTCAGCTCAGCATCTCTCAACAGTGGCAAAATTAGCTGATGCTAATTTTCTTCATATTAAAATATATTGCTGTCACTCATAGGGTCATTGAATCAAATACTCAAGAATAACCCCATGAGAACTATGCACCACAGTTTTCAACATGGATGTAAACAAGGTTTTGGTTGCAAGTAATTGTTTTAGATTTGTATGCTCTGTTGATAAAAAACAACCTTTCAATTAAGTTGGCACTCAGTACACATTAGGCTGCCTGTCTGCTTTTTAGTCCAAATAGAGATCAGTTTCTATTATAATTATCTTAGAAACTGTATCTTTTGGACAAAAAACTTACCTGGCTTGCAGTGTGAATCACATATAATTTGAATTAGATTTCAAAGTTCTTTCACATCTGAATGTGTGTATTTAAATCAGAAAAATGCATCAACACCAGAATATGCTCTTCATGATTATTGTCAATTCTGAAAGCCATTGCATAATAATGATTGATTATACTATTTTCAAATCTAGGCTTAGAAATGGAAATGAGGCTAAACCCATAAGCAACAACAGCAGCAACAACAAACAAAAAAACCCCCACAAAAACACAAAAAACCCACAAACAAACAAACAAACACCAAAAAAAAAAAAACACAAAAAATAAAAAAAACAAAAAAGAGAGAGAGAGAAGGAAAAAATATTTGCTTGCCAAAATGCAGTTTTATCTCTCAATTGCCTTTTATTGTACCATGGTTCAGAAGAAATAAACTGTGTCTGAATACTTCTGATATATTTTAAGTTAATGATGTGATAGAATGAAAAATGTTGTTGAGCAGTAATTGAGAAGCCCAGCCCTATATACCATTTTCAGATCTGTATTTTGCAATTGACAAAATTAATCCAACTTCTTTTATCTGTATTGCCTGAGCTTCTTATGGCAAGGTGCCTTTTACATTTGGCATGGAAAAAGTGTAACAGACCATGTGAATCTGAGGCTAAGGAGTGCTATTTTCATTCTTCTACACTGTGCTGGCAACTACAAAATTCAGGGCAGATTTTGCCATTTTGTTAATCGATTTTATTGCAACCATTCACTGCTTCATGGTACACCCACTGTTCTTTAGTCTACCACATCATTATTTTAAACTATATCAATCTTTATGTAAATATGGATTGAATATATGATATTTTGTTTCTAAGAGTAAAGATCACTTACGAGGAAAGAGTAGACAGCTTTATTTAACTTACTAAATCATTTAATGGAATATTTAATAAGATAAGCATTTAGAACTATTTTCCTGTTTACACCATTACGAGGGAAGGCTAACTAAGAGGTCATGATTTGATTAGTTTCTTTTAATTGGTAACAGATTATAAAGACATACATATTCCCAGGCAAATTGACTGGCAGGCCCTTTCTTCAGACCCCATTGCAATGTGTGTAATATTAACTCTCTGCAAAGCATTAAAACTGTGGCTGGCAGTGCACCTTTTGGGGTTAACACCGGTGTTTGCCTTTGAAAGTGAATCCAGGGTGATACCCAGCAATAGAAAAGCAGTAATTCACACTTTCATCACAGGCTTATTTTATACAAATGCTATTTTAGCCCTGTGCAATTAGAGAAAACTAAAAACATAATTCAGCTTTTCCTTGACAGACTTTGGCAAATACTCAGTAAGGCGTATTTGAGAAATTAGGCCATATATATAGAGAACACACACAAGATTTGTTTACCAAAATTAGTGTGTTATTCTACCTGGTTATAGGAAACTCACTGAGCCATGAGAAAGCAGATCTCTCTGCAAGTGTCATTTGGCTCACAGCTCTGGAAAATTATATACAGACCTAGACAACAGGAAAAGCATCATAGAAAGAAAGGGTGATTAACTGGCTGGGGGGAAAGTTCAGCTTGGTACTGCTGAAATTGAATGTTTTGGGGCATTGCAGTGGAAAATACATGGAAAAAAGAGAATTCAAGATTTTGTTTTCATGTAACGTAAATTTTCATGTTTCTGCAAAACACTTTGGAAGATGCCTACCCACTGCATTCTAGCTGTTGTGGAACTATGTTAGAAAATATTAATAATCTCATAAATCATTAGGAAAAATTTAGTTTCTAGTGTCTTTGAAGCTAGTGATCATTATTCACAGTGCCTGAAAAGGAAAAGCACTGTTAAATCTTAGTCCAGCACTATCCTCAGTGATTGACAGCTTTTCCTAAAACTCTTTTAGCCATCTTAAGGGTATGAGACAAAAGCGAAGTTTCTAAATGTCCTGAATTATTTGTCAAACTTTCTTCCCCAGATGAAATATTGTGCCTGAGAGCATTCACAATATTGCATCAGTTAACTGCTCACATGGATATTTTTTTTAGCTTGATCTGAAACTTCAGCATTAGGCAGAATATCTTTTGACTGGACTATGAATAGTTATTTTATACTTACTGTGTGAGATATAGGCAAGCCCATATTGACATTTTTCACTGATAACATTTGGAACCTTTGCAAGCCTAACTGTGTACTCCTCTAACACATTATTGCTGGTAGCAGGCCACAGGCTTTGTACTGAGCTGGTCAGGCTTGGGGACTGAGGCTTGTCAGATTTGCCTGTCTAAACATGCATTGCCTGACCTGCAGCTTTGTTTTTTTCTTGGTTTAGCTGAAAGAGAGATTTTTTTTCATCTAGTCAGGTGGCTGTGGCTGGTTTGGTTCACCTTTGTTTTCTGGGGTTAAATCATGACAGTGGTGCAATCATAGTTTTATGGAGGTTGTACTGACAAGTAATCTTTTTGTGCAGAATGAGATATTTTCAGCGTTAACACAGTGATGTCATGTAGAGACATTCAATCCTGGCACAATATCAGAGACCTTGGGAGGCAGAGAGGCAGGAGGCAGAGCAGAGGAGTTCAGGGCTGAGGTGAGAAGAGATGGGTACCAGAGATGGCTGCAAACAACTCACTCGTGGTCAGCAGAAGAAATGCCAACCTGCAGCTGGCCAAAGTTTCTCTTTGGGGTAACGAAGAGAAGAAAAGGCCCATGCAACATCTACTAAATTCACCACATTCTGTAAAATCAGATGTAACATGGAGTTACAGAGCAGTGCAGAATGGGAAGAGGTGTAGCAAACTGCACAAGTGAACCACAGAGTGACAGAGAATAAAAGATTAACACACACATCATCTTCCTGCCAGTGAAAACTCTGGACAGCTCATCATGGCATCACCCCACCAGATTCAGCCACCGACCTGGGATTCAGAAGAGAAATGACAGGTGAGTCCACCACCAGGAAAAGGGATAGAAACTAAGAAGTGTCTATATATAAATTATTATTATTATTATTATTATTATTATTATTATTATTATTATTATTATTATTATTATTATTATTATTATTATTATTAATCATTATATAAGTATTAATATCTTAGTTTTCATTTTCTCTTGCTATAATAATTTTATCTGGGCTTATAGTGATTCTTGAATAGACTCTTGAGATTTCAATTATGTTAATAATAAATTATCTGCTTTATATACGAGGCATGTTTCTTCTTTTCCCATAAACAAGATTCTGAGCACAACAGTAGAAATAAAATATGCTAGACTAATAAACAATGTTTAATAAATTATGAATTTTTGCCATTAGCAGATTATAACATATGAGAAAAAGAGAAACAGTAATACATCAGAGGACACCACCAGCAAACTGTTATTATGTGAAAAACTTTTAAATATCCAGCAGTTTATCAATATTTACTAATGAACACTACTCACCAGTCTCTGATAGTGGAAGTCCAACCTCAGACAGATGCATATTGACTTCTTTGTTTTGAAATCATTGGGATTTGTGATCAATATTTGCATGTGTGCATTTGTCAGTGCTGATTAAAGGTTATCTAAACTTAGTCGTAGGTCATTGCAAGCATGTCATTCTAAATATAAATATTAATAACAGATATTAAAATTTTTCATGTCAAATGATAGTAGATTGAGAATGATTTGACATGTGTTCATGCAAGTGAGTTATGTAGGGTTGTAAGCCATTTGAGTTATGTAGATATATGTTTGTGCAAGGGATTTATTGGCTGTTGGAGAAGTGCAGGTACTTGTAACTATAATTATTTTTTTGTTCTTTAGGATATGACTTATGAACCTCCTGTTTGTAGTCTGGCATATAAAATAATATATGTCACACAAGTCAGAGCCATTTTCTTCCTTTCAAGTGTTTGGATAAATATTTACTTATTCACTTCGCTTATTTTAGTGTGAGAAATAATGGTCACACACATTTTTTATTGATACGATAGATCTCTATTACTCTGGAAACCAAAAATGAAATATTAGGATACTTTGTGTGCAGTAAATCCCATCAACTTAGGAACTAAGAGAGCAGCATAATAAAAATAAAAATCTTGGCATTTAATCTTCTGGGGTTTTTTGGTCCTTACTCTGCAACTTCATTATTTCCAGACAACCCAAATAATTATTTCACGCTCTTTCTCTGGCAAGTGCTTAGGCTTTCCAGCAGGATGCTTTTTGATCAAATCGTGATATTATTACACTTACAGCTGCTGATTGAAGTGATTATTGAGTGAGCTGAGAACAAAGCTACCCAACAAGAGTAAGTGCACCCGTGTATTTGATTCCGAAACCGACCATTCTGCTATGAGCAACGTGCCTGTGACTGCACTGAGTGATACAATCAGTGCTTGATTTCCCTTCGAAGTGGCATCAGACTTTTTCCATACTGGTCAGTGGGTGCATGCAAATTAATTCAAAACAGATTAGAAGCTTTTTTTTTTTTTTTTTTTTTTTTTTTTGAGAGCCAGTCCATTCTGTTAAACATTTGTAAAGAAATCAGAAAGTGAAATATCTTAATTTGAATTTAATATCAATAGAGAACTTTGCTGACATAAGGTCACGGTCACACGATGACCTCACAATAGTTTGACTATGATTTTGAAATATAAAAATAAAGTTGTTTTGAAAGAATATATCTCCTTTGCTGAATTACAGACTAGAGTGACACTTACGGGAAAGAAAACTTTCAAAATAATACAGTATTATATTTCTGTCATCTGAAATTTTTCTATGTGAATGTTTATTCTACGGCACATAGTATGTAAAAAGTCTGTGACAACTATATTCCTTATTTAGACGCTAAGTGTGTTGCCTAAAATTAAGTGAGAACAATCTGGAGCAAGCTCTCTGGATTGCTATAACTGTGCTGAAAGACAATTTAAAAATTATGCTTCTATAGCTTGAAACTAAGCCAGTAAGAGGAACAATATGTTATCTTAGAGACTTTTCTGCCTTGGATAGGATAGAAACCAGGAACAGTTTTTACTTTAATGATGATATACCCATTTTTGCAATAATTTGGAACTTGACATCAGTATCCTTGCCAAATTTCTGTATGGATGGCTATGTTCTACTTTTATGTATTTCTCTCCATGTTCTGCTTGGCATCACACTCACCTTCTTGCTATTACTTACACTACTATGTCATAGAATACTACTATCCTATTATAAGTACATTTGAAATTGCTTTTGAATCTTCTCATCAGCTGCCTTTCTACTTAAGAATCAAGAGATAATGATGGATTCCTTTGCAGGCAATAAAGCATTTTAATGAAACACTCTAAAAAGATTGTTTATCCCACAAGAGCGTATCTGTCTGCTGTGTCTGTGCGTGTACATAAATAGAGATAGTCAGCTGTAGTTATTTTACCTGGCTCTTGCATGTCAGTCTCTCCTGGATATTTATAGCTTTTGCGGCACTTTTCTTATTTTAGCTTTATAGATGGATCACCTACATCTTTCTTACAATTTTTGGTAACTGCACTGATACAAACAGTGGTATTGGAGCTATGAATTTTCCAGTGTGCAGTAAAGTAGAACCTGCCTGATTCAAACATGTACATCTTACAGGCAACAACCAACCTATATGACAGCAAATGCTAATACAGAGTTATATATTTTCCTGTGCTTTGTCACAGCTAATGCAGGTATTTCAGGTACGCCTCCACGTTCAGGCCTGAGTTTCCATAACTGTTTTTAGAAAGAATTAAAGTGTGTTTGTTCTTGTCTAACTTGAATAACCTAATACACCAGTTGCTCCACTTGTCTTTTTTTTCCAAACAATCTAATAAACAAGAAGATTAGTAAACTGCCTGGATACTCTGGTGTTTGGGATTCACCACATCTTCAAGCATTTTAACTACAGGATGGTGGTTGGAGTGGAAAGGTTTTAGGGGAGATATTGAAGGAGTATTAATATCTTAGTAAATTAGGAAAAAAATTAGGTAACTCTACTTTTTTTCTCTCTGACTCTTGTACCTGGTCAGTCTGGAAACTTTAATATTTCTCATCTGGAGCTTGTCCTGTAAGAGTTCTGCCTAAGGCAGCCCCGAACCAGGAGACCTGTAAGCGCCAAAAAAGTTTGGAAAACTCTTGGTGAAGAGTTTGGGAACCATGAGCACACCAGTGCTTAATAAGTTTGGGTACATGAATCACGAGTTTGCATTTATTTTTTCCAAGTAAATAATATTTTTCCTTGTACAGTAGAGTACTTTTCACAAGAAACACTGAAATGCCTTTACAACCATCCAGTGAGAAAAATGAAGTGATATGGAGAGACTCACAATACCTCAGTGGAACTGGATCAGGCTCAATCCCTTATAAAACAACCAAGTTTATTCTTTCTATATGGTATCTATTTCTGGTTATTTCCTTGAGACAAACTATTCCAAAAATGACCTTCACTTTGTTATGACCTGTCCAAATTCTAAAAATAATACAACCTGGAGTGAGATAGCCAGATAAGTAATTAACACACCAAGCCAGGAAATCAAATTAAGAAGCCACCGCCATAAGGAACTCAGAGTGTCAGGACACTTGCAGACCAGACACAACAGATGGTAACTGTCTAAATCCTTTAATTTCATTGTTCAGTGACACAGTATTGAAATAAACGTCTCTCACGCATATCCCTACAGCTACAGATATCCCCAGTGTTTAAAGACATTGCTAATTCAGTCTTTCAATCCTCTCTAACCCATTGTTTGAGTACTTATTTCTGAAGAAATGTTACTAAAATCCTCTCTGAACTTGTCTATGGCTACTTCAGTGCTACAGCCTTTGTCTTTTACCAGCTGCTCTGCATGTCAGGGCTGTCTGCTCAGCCCAGCAGCATGGAGCTGGGATCCTAATTCCATGGTACTGACATTGCATGAAGCTGGGATCCTAATTCCATGGTACTGACATTGCAGCATGTACCAGGTTTCTGTAATCCAGGTAGAAACATTAGGGAACTCTTCTTGGAGCAGAAAAATAAAATAGCCAGAAACCTTCCTGAAAAGATTGTCAGCAGTGGGTCTGAAACAGAGACCAAAGAAGGTGACATACACATGACGGAGAGAATGAAAAACAGATAAAAAAATGTATAGAATCAGAGACTCAGAACTAATACTTCATCTTGTAAAATACTAATGCAGTGGGTCACCAGAAAAACAAAAGAAATATTAAGGGGTCAAATCTGATGGGCACCTTCTCCAATGTGTGTAGATGAGCTGCTCCTAATTTGAAGGCTCTAAGGTGGGCAGGGAGAGTCTGCTACAGAGAAAAACTTAGGCTCCCTCCTTAGACTCTTCTTTGCAATGATGAAACGAAAAGCTGCTGAACACTTAAAACACCAAAAATGAGTTGAAAAAAAAGTCGATATTAATTTTATAATACAAAAGATAATGCACTCAGCATGAAGAAACAATATTTTAGGCCGCATTATATAAGATGAAGCTAATAAACTTTGGAAGACTATGTCTGCCAAGGGACTTGGTATCATTACCTTGTTACAGTCAGTGTAAGCAACCCTATCTGATAACATGTGATCAGTAGGTCATTTATTCTGAAGACAAAGAAAGGCAGAATGGACTGGAAAAAAAATATGATATAAAAAGTAAAGAAGGCTTTCTCACATGGCTGAAAAGCCATTGTAACAAAACTAAAAAGAAAAAAGAGAAAACAAATTAATTTAATTTCCTGGAAGAGTAAATATAGTGGTTAGAAATGGAAAGAGAATGTGTAAAAGAGCTCTGGAAGGAGTTAGAGTACTCTGATACATACAAACTGGAGAGTAAAGAGAGACAGCAGGAAGAAAGAGTGAGACAAGAGAGTGAGAGAAGGAAGGAAAGATAGAAATGAAAGAGAAAAATGGAAAAGAGAAAGAAAAAGAATGTGAAGAAGAGGAGACAAGAAAAAAGAAATTGAGTATGAGACAGAAAGTTAAAAATAAAAACTAAATAGGAGGAAATAAGAGAGAAATAGAAAGAGAAAGAAGAGGAGTACAAGCATGACAAAGGAAAATAATGATTTTTAAAGTTTAGCAATAGTAATGGTTTGTTACTGAATAGAGATGACAGTGATCTTCAGTGTTGCAGTTATCTTCTATAAATATTTCTGTCCTGTATTTGGAAAGTAAGATGACACAGTTATTAGACAAATGTGGTGCTTTCCAGATAAACCACATTTGCAGGGAGTTAACATTTTAAAAACACAGGATTAAACCATTCATTGACACCACCAGGGCTGTAGAAGATCTATTAGTGGCTGGGGTTAATTTGCACATACATTTTGCAACATCCAGAGGCATTTAGTTGGAGTACTTTACATTAGAAAGAATTTAAAAGTTAAGTCACATCTGGAAAAATGCAGGCAATCAAACCATGACGCACAGGGTCACTCTAAACAAACATCACTGCATTTTCAGTTTGTTGCAATGAAGAAGCTTTGTTTAGAGAGATGGATAACTCATTTCTTGTGGTTTTTCAAAAGAAGAAAGATCCCCTTTAGCCTGTATTTTTTGGCATGGGTTTTGTGTGCGTTCAGTGCATCTACTCGTGAACAGAGACCCAACAGATGATGGGAAGGCAATTACAATACATCCAAAGCAAATTCTAATTAAAATGGAGATATTTTAAGTTAAAATCTGTTTAAGTCTGTTACAAACAGAGAAAAATGTTGAAAGTTTAGCGGCATTACTGGTAAAACTTGACTAGCCTGAATGGAAGACATTTCTTTTTGAAAAAGCTTAGCTGTAATTTTTTACTCTAGATCTAAGGCTTGTTAATATGAGAAACTGAGAGGAATTCAGTGACCTTAATATCCAAAGATTCGCAGATCAGTATTTTATTGACGCTTTTCCAGGACTGAAGGGTTCTCTCTTCATTTTGGGCATTACAATTTATCAAGGCAATAACACTTGTAACTCCAGAGCGTGTGGACTTACGGCACTGTTGTCAAAACTTTTGCAGAACAATCACAAGAGAATGCATGAAACGCTTTAGGAAGGATTTGTCAGAGCCCAGAGAGAAGCTGTCAACGTGCTGCCACCTACAGAAGCAGGAGTTTCTAACGTGCTTTCAGAATGACAGACAGTTGACCAAGAATTCAGCACTCTCATGAATTATCTGAAATTATACGTAATTAATAATAGTTCACAGACGACACAAAGTCGACACAGCAGCGGGAAGCAGAAGAAGGAATAGCTGTAACCAGAGATGCAGCTTTCCTGGCAACATCCATTCCACAAAATGCTTTGTAGGTTGTAAATACAAAGCTACACACCTGGAAAGATTGAGGGTGTCTGACATTATCCATCATTGTATCCTGGTCTCTTCCAGGGGGTATCACAGAAGAAAGCACACAATCACTGCGGCACAGACGACTGTTTCATAAAAACTGTCCTATTCTTGACTTTATTCATGGGGAAACAGTCAATAGGAGTGAAGAGAGATTGTCTTTCTGTCTACTTTCCAGGAATATGCTTTCCATATTTTCATATTCAAAGTTTTAAAAACATGAACACAAATTAAGAAAATAGAGGAAAATTATTTCAGTGGCTGAAGAAATCCCTCAATTGAAAGATGCAAGTTTTTCAGAAAGATATACTTAATGTGACCATTACTTAATTAAAGTGCCTGCATGCCTTCAAAGAAAGAAATAGTGAATATCATTTGTCTCTTGTTATAAGTTAGAAAGGTATGAAACCCTCCATACAGTTAGAAATACAAAACAGAACTCCTTGATTTTGGTTTATGGCCTATATTGTACAACTGTGAATGAGTAACTATAGGTGAAAAGTACCAAAAAAAGGAAAAAAAAAACATCTCAAAAGCTCTGTTGGACTGGATGTTTTTTTAGTCAGTAGAATTTAATTAAATACTACTTACTTGATTCAGACAATGGGTAATTAAATCAACGTAGAGATACCCAGAGAGTAATACTTGAAATTAGTATCAGAAACTGTTTGGGGGCCATGTGTATATGCTTGTTTTTGTTTGTTCTTCGCTTGATTTGGATTGGCTTGATTTGCTTTGATTTCACAAGTCTGAAAACCTCTCTGCGAATAAGGGCAAGGAACAGTCTACAATTTACAGTCAGTTACAGTAAATATAATGGAGATTCTTTAGAACCTAATTTAGTAAATCAAGCCAATATTTCCTTCTCAAAAATATTACAGCTGTGGGCACTGACGGTATTTGGTCACAGATGTACTTCTATATTTATAATAAATATTTGACATAGCAATATTAATTGATTTTATATCCAATTTGTTCGGTTACTTGTTTAAAATAGCAACTGTTGCCCTTTTCTCTGCTCTAGGATATGCAAGTCGTTTTCAGAAGAGCATTAATATTACTGTGATAGGTTCTCAAACCTGTAGTCCTCTTGTGCTTGCTTTCTGCACAATGATGCATTACGTATTTATTTAAATGTGTTCTTTTCTTAGATACAGCAAAATAATCTTCAGAATCAAAAACATATTCTTCTCCCTTTTATGCACTATTTCTGTAATCCATTTATTCAATAATATCTTGATGTTAGCAAATGCAAGATCCAAATTTAATCATTAAAGTATGGACCAAAATGACCGTCCCTGCAAGTGAAACTTTCTAAGTGCAACTTTTTAAACTATTTTCTTCTTAATTACTCTCTGTTTAGTTTTAGTTTTTGCACTCCCACTCTCGACTGGTTAAATTCTGCAAAAGTCTTTAAGAGTATGCTACCATCTTCTGGAAAGAGACGAAAATAGAGCTTTTATCTATTTGAGATTAAGCTGATTTGTGATATCATCATCAGTTGCAGACTAAATGCTTATACTTTCCAAAGCCCATCTGAGATTTTTCTGTACAGGGAAAATATTTCTGAAACCCAAAATATTAAGATTTAGCCATGGGTGTTTAAGAAATCTCTCCTCCAGGAGGGAGTTTTTTCTTTCCTCCCTTTAAACTGCACCTCAAATCATATAATTCTTGATATTTTATGGCTCATTAACAATTTACTTGCACAGCATGAAATCTTTAGAGACGAAGTCAGCTTTGCTGTAAAGGACCCTCATTTCATCAGCTGAAATTCAAAATTCAGCTCTTTTTATATTGCCATTAACATCAGCCTAGAAAGCAAAGTTCATGTCACATCCAAAGCTGCACAGATTTCCAGTAAATGTATCCAAGCTTGTGGGTTGGCCTGTTACAGAGATAAGGCTGTTTATGGAGGTCAGTCCTGAGAGCTGAGGGACTAGATTTTAGTGAAGCAAGCCAAAAAGTAACAAACTTTCTGGATGAAATAAACCAGTGTAGTGGCTGCAACTGAAACCCCACATCATCTTTTGAAATTAAAAGTTCTGCTCTATATTAGAAAAAAGACACATGGAACAGTGTAGCCCTGGTATTGACGCTTCCCATATTTAATATTCTATGTAACGAACATTTTGCTAGGAAATTTTTGCTAAGAAACAGCATACATAAAAGACTAAAAACCTTTGATGCGGAATTTAACCGTTCTTTTAAGTACGATTTTCATTAGTAAATGGCACAAGCCACAGCAGTTCTAGATCTCATTACTCTTATAAATGCAGATTACTGAATAATTTTTTTGAGATATTTTCTGTAAGAATATGTATCCTGGAATATAATGACAGGAGTGGTATTGAAAGACCTGCATAGTGAACTTGGAAAAGAAACTGTTTCTTTTGAAACTACTGTGGGAAC
The DNA here is from genome assembly GCA_013397845.1 of Melanocharis versteri. Taxonomy (NCBI): domain Eukaryota; kingdom Metazoa; phylum Chordata; class Aves; order Passeriformes; family Melanocharitidae; genus Melanocharis; species Melanocharis versteri. The sequence continues at coordinate 1,055,497 of VZTG01003814.1, forward strand.
CTATTACCACACTCTAAGATGTCTGATGAAATTAGACTGTTTAGGTTACCTTGAAGGAAAACAAGATTTTAGAAAGACAGATACATGTGTAGATTTTCAAGAAAGAAATAAACATTAAAAATTAGGTGGCCATATTTCTGCTTTCAGTATTTCTCCGCTTCCTGTTTGGACTGGCAAAGTGGGGCAGCCAGCAAGGAAGAGAAAAAAATAATTTTTGTTAGACTATACTTTTTAATTTGCATGTTTGGTATTTTCAAAGTCCAAAGAAAACACTGAAAAAAAAAGAATCAGTGTTTTTTTTTTGTTTGTT